>OZ002742.1:55438393-56038393 GCA_963924295.1 Dioctria rufipes
TTAGGGACAGGCAGACAAAAATTGCAAAAAATTATTTCTTTAAAACTCAAGTTTTAAAAATATTTGATGTTGTAGAAGATAAGCTTCCAAGAATAGAAATAATTTCGAATGCATCTGTAATTTGCTGAACTTTTAATATGAATATTAAAACGAAAGTAAAACTTGAAATTAAGATAATTGTTACACCCTGCCAAAAAAAGTTGACCCATATGAAATAGAAAATCAGGCAGTCCATGTTATATATGTCAGTGCATAACTGTAAAAAAAACTATTTTTTGAAAAATTTACTGGAGAAAAGGCAATCCTCGGTGTATCTAAAATTTGCGACAGTACAAATTATTTTTTGAAAAATTTGTTATAGAAAAGCAATCATCGGTGTATTTAAAATTTGCGACAGTAAAAACTTCTTTTTTAAGTTACTATAGAAAAGGCAATACAAGTCAAGTGACACACTTAAATTGGGCCAAACCAAGGTTGCATCACAAAAAATCGATGAGCAATGTTAAGCACCTAAGTGCAAGAGTGCAAGTAGGTAATTTAGCCAAAGGAAGGTGTGTGTATTATTAATATTTTAGTAAACTGACTTAGTATAAATAAGCTAACGAATAAACCATATACATACTTCGTTGAGATCACTTTTGTCTGCTTGTAGCGGCTACCATTTCCTAGGAGTTCTGCTCTTGTAGCTTTCTCATATACGGGCTCTGCCTTCAAGCTGGCTACGACCTACCTTGCACTCCATTATAATTAAACAATTCAAGCAACAACTGAAAAACATTTTCTACAACTAAATTGAGCAGACATATTACAAGACTTAATATATTACTACAGGCTAAATTTTTTCTAACCATTTTAGGGAAGGACACATTAAATCAATTTTGGTCGCGGTATCCGCACTGTTCTAGTTGCTTATTCGCCTCTACTCTTAATTAACCTTAACCTTTTAGCGTGTAGCGCTTTTCAGGATTTTGATTGGTTGCGTATTTGTTATGTACCAAAAACATCGCGTAATTTTCTTTACATATTCACAATCGACCTATTTTTATACCCTAGAAGATGAAATCTAAAGGGTATACAAGTTTGTCATTCTGTTTGTAGCACCTAGAAATAATGATGGTAGAGCAAAATGGATTGGGCACCCACGCATAATATTAAAAGTTATTTTGATTTTTGCATGTCCGTCCGTCCATCCGTTTGTCTTCACGATAGTTCGAAAATGTGTTCACTTAGAGCGCTGAAATTTTGCACACGTCCGTTCTAAAAAAAAAACTAAATTTAAGTTTGAAAATGGACCGAATCGGGAAATTCCTTAGAATACGTCGACGTAAAGAGCTGAAATTTGGTACAAGGTGTTCTCATAGCAATAGTAAATAAAATTTGGAAATGGACTAAATTGGACAACCTGTTGATGTTGCCATATAAAAATTTATGATTTTTACGTATACTGTGAAAACCATTATTTCCAAGACGGTTTTAATGTATGTACTGAAAAGTTTTTCAGAATATGAAATCCTATGAAATTGGTTATAACCATTTTTACTGTCCGACGAACTGTTTTTGAAATGCATGCGAAAAACCTTTTCAAAAATCGTATTTGCACAGAGAGGTGACCATACAAAATTACATACGGACAGTCAACTAGGATATCATAAGAATTGGTCTTAGACCAATTCTAGCCTTTTTACTTGTTTATAAAATATTTTTATCACCAAGATACTTTCCTGCAGTGTCATGTTCGCCATTATGAATAGACGGTCATCCGCACTCCATGACAGTAAAAATATAACAGAACCACAGCAGCAGTTATAGAGGATAACAATGGAGCCTTTGCATAAAAAAAAAACACCCTGTACATGCATATTTCGTTCTTTCTTTTTGCTGTTGATTACATACTCGTACTAGTACTTTTAATATAATTTTTATCTGAATTTCCCCTATAGATACGTTATCATCATGAACTTTGTACAAATTAAAAGTTTTTTATAGTACAAATGGTTTGAACTTACAATAAATAATAAATATTGAATTGAATTGACATTTAATATCTTGTTTTTTAATTCAATTTCAGAATTCGTTTTGGATCTGTTGGCTTGAAATGTCGCGATTGTCGAGTTTGTGTACATCCCGATTGCCGGGATATATTAACAGTAACTTGTGTACCGCAAAGTGTTGGAACACCTACAATGAAAGGTGCTATGGGATTAGTCGGTGATTATGCTCCGTCTATTCCGCCTATGATTCCGGCGCTAATTGTACATTGTGTACACGAAATTGAAACGCGTGGATTAAATGAAATTGGAATATATCGTGTATCAGGATCTGAACGGGAAGTAAAAGCGCTAAAGGAACGATTCCTCCGTGCTAAAAGTACACCGTTTATTGGGAACACTGATGTTCATGTACTCTGTGGTTGCATAAAGGACTTTTTACGTTCACTTCGTGAACCGCTTATACCGACAAGCTTATGGAAAGATTTCTCTAATGCTGTTCAAAATATGTCAGAAGATGCTGTAAAAATGGATTTATATAAAGCAATTGATAAATTACCACCATCTAACAGAGATACATTAGCATTTTTAATAATGCATTTCCAGAGAATAGCAGAATGTGCTGAAATAAAAATGCCTATTGAAAATATTGCCCGCGTTTTTGGTCCTACTATTGTTGGTTATTCAAGTCCTGATCCTGATCAACATGCAATCTTCACAGAGACTATGATACAATTCTCTGTAATGGAAAGTATAATGAACATTCCGACAGAATATTGGAGTCAATTTGTAAATCTTGACTACGAGCGACAGCACGAAGTTTATAGATCAGATGAAACAGTTAATAAGATGACTTTAGGTATGTTTTTGTATTTTGAAATATATATATATATATTTTTTAATTCTGAAATTTATATCATGTTTTAAGGTACACCGCTTAAGGGAACTATGAGAAAAGACCGGAAGTTTTATGCAACACCACCTTATCCGTATAGGAAAAAGTAAATTAGTGTTTTTATTTATTGCTAAGTTATTTTTGTTCGATTACTTTTCATTTTTTTAATACTATTTTGTTGTAGCGAACAGAAGGAGTAGGTTTTTAAAATATCAATCCGTCTCACTATTTTCGTATTTGCAATTGAATTGAAAGATGTTGTTTACTTTATAAAACTCAAATATAATTCAAATATGTAATATGCGTGCTTGTCAAACTTGTATAAATTATTCTCATAAGTAGAAAAGGATGTATGTAAACTGAAAGCAACTATCAGTTAGCAAAATGCCTGGAATATGGTAATTAAGTTCTTCAAAAGTACAATTTTTTTTTTAGGTACAAAATAACCATTTAACTAGAAAACTGTTTACATACAGGGGTGGTGATGTTATAATAAATTAAACTGGACCGATTTATTATAGATTTTGTAGTAAAGCATTTAAATAATTTCGAACTTTTTACTTAGAAAGCAATCGTAGTAATTATGATGTCGATATCGCATCCACTTTCGACAGGCTTTCAATTGCACAGCTCATGGATTGTCTTACCTGAATATACCTCATACATTTGGTGAAAAAGCTAATTTTCTAGATTTGTTTTTAAAAATATCTCATCCGGACAAAAATACTAACTTTCTTAGACCACTGTCCCAATTCTGCACCTCATACTTGCCTTAAAAAAAAACTGTTGTGTTAATAGAGCAGTTGAGTCTTATTATTTAGTTTAAGATTATCAACAAATCGGTGTGTTTGAGTTAACGAATGATTGATGACATTTGCACTAGTACGGCTAATAAGTTCATTAGGTTTAATTTCATGCAATTAACAAAAATAAACTACTAGCACTAAAGGTGCGTGGTATAATACAACGTGCTAACGAGCCATAATGCTAAACAAACGGCATCTCTTGCATATAAATTGTGCTCCAGTTTGGGTTTAAAGTAGTTTTTCGAATATGCATAATCAACATCTGCGAATTCATTATTTACAATGAAACAAAAAGCCTGCTGACTAATGATAAAGCGAAATGTATTTGCTAGCAGGAAAATCTTTTTCTTTAATCCTTTCTTTATTATATAATAATAGAAATAACCGTAAGTACTCGTCCCGCCGGCCATGTGGAATTTATTACAAGTAGCTATTAATTTTTGCTCATAAAACAATGTCTATCTCATCCTGATATGTGCGATAGCTTTCAGTTCATTCCAGGATCTGATTCTGCTCGATCTTCCTATCAAACGGAATCTTGTATTGTGACAACACTCGCAAATTCTGGAAGTGGATTCCACTATCTTCATTGGTTACTTCGTCTTGCCATTGAATTTTTATGGTATGAATCAAAAACTTATTTACAAATGTTTGCAAACTTCGCACTATAAATTGGGTTACATTCTGCATCCGCAACCGTAGGACAGCATGACAGCCCTTATTTCACATTGGCGTTAAACGTCTGAGCTTTTGTTCTTACTGAAATCACTCGAGTTACATATCTGGGACATCTGAAAAAAAGACTAATTTATTTGGTTTTTCAATAATAGACACCCTCTTCTTTACTTTAAGATACGGTAATTATGCTACCAAGATAACCGATAAGTTATATAACTAAGTGTTATTTTGGAAACGCAGATTGTGTTAATCTCCATGTCATCAGCATAATCTAAATCGAATAATAATAAGGAATAATAACTACTAAGATGTATTACTTTGTCGAACTTCAGAGTTTATGCTAAATCTGTTGGTACTTATCCATTGTGGAGAACACTGCACTTTGGTTTGCTGTAAAGATCATTTATGAGTCATTCTGCATGCATTGCTCTACGATGATCCGCTAGGTACTGATGTGATTAACACAGGAGCATCATTTTCTGAACCCAGCTTGTTGAGTTTTTATGATACTAAACAGATTTCGCGTCATTTCTCATAATTAGGTTAGGTCATAACCAACGGGAAAATATAGGGGCTTTATTATCTTTAAAGGATTAGTTGGAGGACATCTGTTTTCCTTACTTCTTAGAATTAGGCACATTGCGACATACATAGAAACAGAAAACTAAGCATTATATAGACGTTTTTTGAAAACATTCTTAGAAACGTCAATCACAAAATGGTCAACCTTATTTGGAGTTAACATACAGCAGAGATAATCTTCTCAAATTGTGCCTACAATCACGGAAAGAGATTTTGGTAAGTAGCAGCGGAGAATCAACATTCGCATTTAAAAGTTACATACAGTGATCTTACAAAAAAAAGTGTACAAACGAAATACTATGGTGGGATTCGAGAGCTCTCGGCATTAACGTTTTATAAATCTCAGCATAGAACTACTCTTTGATACCATGTAGTTTATGTGGGCGATAAAATTCAACCTATGGTCATATTTAACATCAGTCACAGACAACACCCACACGGCGAATCGAGGAATCCAAGAATAATTATCATAAGTACATAATCGGTTTCTGATTCCTGTGGAAAGTCATAACCTCATATTTATCGATATTGACAACCAAATTTTTGCTTTTGCACCAAAAGTAAAAATTGTGAAGGTCATCCTGTATATCTTCACAATCGTTAAAAGATTTAATCTAAGCGAAAAGTTAAATGACTTGCAGTGCCTCATTATAGAGGCAATGTTGTCAATAGATAGAATACAAAATACGGCCCCAAGTGACTCCCTTGAAGAACACCGGACAGCTTTCAAGATTCTAGAGATGGAATGTCGGAATAAGATGCTCTGTTATCTAAATAAGACTCAGTCCATTTTAGAAATGTTAGAGGAAACCTATACTTTACCATTTTAAACAGTATCACGGAGTGAGATAACTTGTCGAAAGCCTTACTAAAATCTGTATAAACACAATCTGTCTGATAGCCTTTTGCAAACCCGCCAATGGTATACAAGACAAATTCTACCAAGCTAGTGGTTGTAGATCTAATCGAAATAAGCCCATGTTGGTTTGCAGAGAGCAGATTCTTGTAAGAAATTGATAGCTGATAGATTCGAATAATTTAGCCATGCAAGATAATTTTGCAATAGGTCTATAGTTAGAAATTTCACTTTTACTACCTTTTTTGTGGATAGATATAAAAGAAAATTTCCCTAGCTAAGGGAAATAATCACTATCGGACGATTTTCAGAAAATAATTCTCAGCGGAGCTGCCATGGCAAGACAGCACAACTTGGCTGGAGGGATCCCATCAGGACCCATTTTGGAATCATTAAGGACCCCGTTAATATGATCAAGTATATCCTCTTGTGCATTTGTAGGGATAGTGAATGAAACGTTATGACAGTTATTCATATGACTGAAAAGTTGTTATTTCGAGGAAGGAAATTTGACGAAGAAAATGCATTGTCAAAAAATGAAGCACACATATTTCAAATTTCAGATGAAACATCACTAGCAGAATCTTTGTACCTCATGGGATTGGGATAGTTATCCGTTTTTCTCTTCATATTAATAAAGTGAAGCAACGATATCGAAACAAGTTGCAACATTTAAAGATATGTGCAATTTTTATCCGAATCCCCCTTACATTATAGTAAAGGGAAAGCAACTTCAATTTTTTAGAATGACGTTGCTTATTTTAGCTATATTTCTAGGTTGGCGCCCAGATGGTACAAATATTTAGTAAAAACGTCGGTGGACCAGAATAAGGGATCTAATAACTTGTCCTGCACTTCTGATGAGACAGTTAAAACAAAGGATATGCAACCGGTTTAGAGCATGTACTGATTTTACAACAAGAAAAACCCTCTGTTGCGATGTTTTTGGATTTCAGATACTCCAATATGTCATCACAACGTTTCTGGAGAGAACCGGGTGACGAAAACACTCGAAGATTTTGAAGGCTTTTTCTTTTTTGAAGGTTGTTCAGGTCACCTCTGTATAACGCAAGCGTGTCATCGTGTCGTATTTCTTCCACGTTGGGACTATATACATTTTTTTTAGCAAAATACTTTCCCGTTAGTTGTTTTATTATTCGGTACAGCACTCCGCTATAGCCACTGGTTGCCCCATTTCCTAATTATCTGCAATCTGCTTTTTTTATAGCGCCAGACAGTGCGCTTGTGTTGCTTGTTTCTAAGGCTCTTCTAATCTCTATTAATCTCGGTTCCGTTGGAACCAAAGGGCTTTCTTCAGTAGTCTATCGTTTATTATTGTTGTCACTTTAAGTGAGAAATGGCGTTACGACACAAAAATGGTATTATGATTGTCGTTTAAAGTGACATTTGTCGAAAACATACGACTTTGGACGTATTAAGACAAATGTTGATGTAAGTGATAATTAAGTGACAATTCCACTCACTTGGTTTTTGTAAGTGACGGATCTTAGATGTGTGTAAGGAAAAGGAAAATGCAAGCGGAAAACGATAAATTTTATGATGGCTTTCTAAGTTGTTCATTCATTAAAACATAGAGTTCAATAGTTTTTTTATAAAATAAATTAATTTTTTGTTTGCATTTTTATTGTAAAAATTACAACAAAATAAACAATTTAAAGTCATGATAGATTTTATAGTGAAGCATTCTTTTATAACTAAAGGGCTGAAATGCATCGCGTTTATGATTTTTTTCCCTTTAAACACTTTCAAGAATTACAACAATACCACGAAATAAGACAACCCTCACTTTTGTCTACAAACACCTCTTCTTAAACACTTTAGACACCACTTCATCGAAGTTGGACTTGATTTGCATTTTGGCGAAATTTTTTCCACAAATACCAGTTACCCGAAATGATTCTAAGTTATACATCTTTCGGCTAACGTAGTCCATCCATGGGTTTCTAGCCATACTAATCCTCAAGCGTATTTCGCTTATAGCAATATGGTGATCGTCACGATTGTTTGCTCCTCTCTATTGTCGAATATATTTCTATAATGTTTCTCCATCGGGGACTTCGACTACATGATCTATTCAATTCCTTATCCGTACATCCAATGATATCCAGGTATTTTGCGTGTCTTATGTTCAAAAATGATCTTACTAATAAGTAGTCTACGGAACTACAGATTTTAATGACTGACATGCATTATTTTCCTTTCATTCGTATCTGCTTCTTACGAGTGTAGTATTGAAAGACAATCATTACTCATTCTTATTCTTAATTCTCGGATACTGATGAGTATTAATCTCAAGTTTGGCCAAGTTTGGTTGTTTTGATCGGTTATCACCGTATTAGTAGGATATTTCATCTATCGAAATATACTCTCCCGCATCATGTCGTCTGGCTTCGCTCAGTCCTATAAACGTGATATGTGTTGGTTCATTTCATCTCTCTAAGGACTTCAACCATCGCTACGAAGTAAAGCTGTTGCATGACAATTGACATTGTTTTCGTCTTATCTATAGCCTCCAACTCAACTACCAATAGATCCTTGGAGGACTATAAAACTTGACATTTAACTCAACTTTAACATTTGGTTACCAACGTAGCGAGGAAGCATGTTAAGAATTGAAGTCAACAATCAATGTGGCACTGGCCTGGAATACTATACGATAAAAGATTTCCTTATTTTTCCCAATCCTAAATCAATGTGTACTTTTTGGGAATGCGAACATTGACTATTTTAAAAATATGAACTGCCCTCTGCAAAACTTTTCATGTCATCAAGAGGAAGGCTCTGTACCTACGAATTTATTTGGCTTATTTTACCTTTTCCAATTCGTGTTTAAAGACACATGCAATTTTTAAAATCTTTTATTATAAAATTTATACAAAATATGCAAAGAGAATAAATATAAAGAATAACACAACCAATACAATTATCAGAATAGTCATTTTCTGAAAATAAAAGTGAAAAAAATGTGAAAATCTAAATTTCTTTTAGAACCATTGCATTTTAGATACCTTCATAGCTTTCTTCTGTAGTTTATGTGATTTATCTAATTGGACAGTACCTTTATCCACTCGTACTGTAGCTTGCTGTGCATGATATTCAACAACTTGAATTCTTTCATTCTGAAATTTTGTCTAGTCACTGTCTGAATTCAATAGAGAAAATCATTTTAAAGTATACCTGCTCTGCAACGAGGTTCTGAATTCTAAGAAAAAGTGTATGCACATCTTCAATTGATTTCTCTAATTTTTTAAGTGCCGAAAATCTTTGCATAAGATCTCGAAGTGTTTGCCTCTCTCGTTCTGTTTCTTCTAAAATCTGTTGAAGTTCGTTTCAATAAACTATATAGTATTGTAATGTTTCACTTAATAATTTTACGAACACATGCTTTAAGCAAGCATGAAATAAAAAAAAGAAGTTTACGTTTCGAAACTTACATTATCCACAAAAAGTGCAGTTTTTTTACTGGCAAGTAATTCTTCAACTTCTTCTTCAGTTGAATTATAGTTCACTAAAAACATAAAATTCAAGAAAGATTCTGCACTTTTGCCCTGATGGCAACATACTTATCTTTGAATGAAGCTGGAGGTTCTTTTTTAATTTACTTTCGTACGATTGAAGAAATGTTTCATTTCTACTCCAAACATTTATATAACTTTGGTGGAGTCCATAAAATAAAGTTCTTTTCATTCTTGCTTCCAAGCTGAAGTCATTTTCATTAGGCAGCTGTTCTTGACGATCCTTGAACATTTTCATAAGTTCAAAACCGATTTTTAAATTTTCATTGCGTAAACTGTCCATTTCACTTTCTAGAAATAAAATTCAATAGTTTTTTTAAACTACATTAAAATGTGTGTGCTTACCTTCAAAACTTCTGAGATTTGTGGTCTGCACCATTCTGGACATTGTTTCCAAATTAGCAGAAATAATTGCCATATGTGATCTGATTTCTCCATACTGGCATACATTGATTTTGTTGGTAAATGGATTTTATAAAAAAATATTATTTATTCCATTGCCACACTTACTTGATTTAATATCTCGTCTATTGTAGGGTGTTCAGATTGAATCTGTATGCTATTGTTGGTATTATTTGAATTTTGCAAATCAACAGATCCCTTAAGTAGTGAAATTTTTTATGTGTTCTTTGAGTATATGTAGTAGATTTGTTTTTCTTACCCTTGTCAATTCTAATAATCTATCTTTTGCCATTATTTCGTGATATTCGTTACACTTACATTCCAAAATTTCGAGATTATCTGAAATTAACAATAAAAATAAATAAGGATCGACCAAATATCGTACAATGTTTTTAGACATTTATTATTAATTATTTATTCCTCATAGCAGCATCAGTCTCCAAAGGTGCGGCGGTTATTAATGGTCATTTTTATTATGCTTAAAACATTTTGTCTATGAATTATGTAGACGTGAAGGATAAAAAGTAACGTGTTAGAAAATTCGTTAAAAGAGAATAAAACCAATCTGTAACGATAATTTCATCTAATGTAGAAGATGCAGGGTTTTATTTATTAAATTAATTTTGCATGAAATTTTGCAGCCTTTTATTTACTTTGGATCTGTATGTAGATACTTATTGCGGTGTTCAGGATAGAAATCATTATGGATGCAAATGTCTGGAGAGAGGTATTTCCCTTCTTATTATGTCGATGCTGCTTCAAAAAACTTTAGATCCAGTGGTTCCGTAGTTTATGAATATACAGGAGTTTTATCTTTTACTCGACTTTTTCCTCCCGCTTGAAGAATTAGCTTCTCCTACTTAGCAGGTTATTAGTACATTGGGCCGTCGCCTTGGTCTACGTATTAGGGATATTTCGTCGCTCTGCTGGAAAAAGAAATTATGCCTGACGAACTACCAATTTTTTTTTTTATACTAAAAGTAAAATTGTTCAAATGCCGTTCACTTGATATATACTCGAAAAATTTGGTGTTAATAACACTTACCACTATCAGAGTGATATTAAATAAATCTCAACTTGGATGTAAGTTGGAAAGTTTTTTGGGTGGGGTACACCTCTGCAACAGGTTGAAGGACCGAGTTAAGTCCTTTTCACATGCAGAAAAGACCACTTCTAATCTTTATAGGTTGAATTGAAAGCTCAGATTAATAATCTGGGTATTATACCAGATTCCATACTGAACTCAAGATGGAGGAGTTTGTTAAGAAGATGTACACACTATGCATATAAAAAATGGATATCTTCATCAAAACTAACCATAGGATTTCTGAATATGGTTACTAACTACCTAATCGGGAACCTACCTGCCGGTGAATACCATCAAATAAACCATTGCAATGTAGAATTTCGCAAATGGCTTGGCTATTAAAATACCATGAAGAGAGCAGTGCGAATAGAATCGAGTGATCACCGGTTCAGAAATAGCAGTTTTTATGGAAGGATCTAATATGGATGAAGGTATAGGAAGGAATACTGATTGTTTCAAGATGAAATTTAGCTCAGGCCATTAAAGCGCTGATCTCTTATAACTAAACTGAAACTGGGACTTAGGTACTTCATACAAATTAACTCTCTATTGGATCCCAGGAAACAGCGGCGTATACCTGGTAATGAGGCGCATCTTGAATAAATCAGTTAATAGTTTTATATATACACAGTGACATTTTTCAGTAGTTCAGATAGCTCTGTGGCAAAATAGTTTCGCAAACAGTTTGATTGACATTTATACCGATATATTTAATGAAGGAAGAAGATGCGAAAATTGAATTTTTGAGGATAAACGTAAAGCATCTAAGAAGTTAATTACAATTTGATTGTATCCATGATAATATCATTGCCCATCCCAATTGGCCATGAGTCAGATAGAGAAAAATTTATGATCCATTTTTCTAATAACATTGGCAAGAGGTACCCTGAAAGAAGCTAATTTTTCTACCGAACTGAGTCCAAATTCTAGGTGGAGTGATCCTAAACCTATCCCTAGTGCTCGAAGAATTTGGCGAAGAGAGTCGGGAAGAAATTTATCAGTGAGTATGGAAACCTGTGCATGACTATTCAATCTGTGATATTTGTATCTAACTCAGACATTAAGCGCTCGCGATAGCTTAGATAAAGCATTAGCTTGCAATGGATATATGGCAACATCAGCATAAGAGAAGTATGGGAGAATTAATGGCTGAACTAAGTTGTTTAGCTCGAATAGCACATGTACTCAAATTTAAGGAAGATTACCGCTTGAGTATTACCTGGATTAAAAGCCAATCATTCATATGACACGAATCGGATACATTACAGAAAAAATCTTATAGAGATGAAAATTGGCACCCTGAAAACATTTGTAGCAAAATTTATGAAGAGCCAGAATAAAAGAAGACCTAAAACAGCTCCCTGTGGTACGGTTGCCCTGACTAACTTATGGAAACATTAGAAACAACAATCTGAGAACTCCTACTTATAGTAAGCGGAAATCAAAGCACAGGCGAAGGCGATGAAGAAAAGCTACGAAGTTTATTGATAAGTCATGCGGAACTGACGCGAAGGCTTTCTGATGTCAAATTCCTTTCAACGAACTCTACAACAGTGCTGTGCAGTTTTAAGTGTTGATGTTTTTGTAACGCAACAACAAAAATCCATAGAGCTACACTCCGATTCCACTAGTGCAGAGAATATGAATCACATAAAGAATGAATGCTACCGAGAACTGCTCTGTGCTATGTTAAGTGCTTATGTCTGCCAGCCAGATTCAAATTTTGAGAAAAAATTATTCATACTGAAAAGCTTTATTATTTGTTCTGATTTAACAGTTTCAAATGTCTTTCAAATCGAAGGTAAGACTAATAGGTCTCCAGTCATACAGAGTAGTTGGCGAATCAATCTTGGGAATTGAGACAGCTGATCACAAGTTTATTGAATACTTGACTTGAAATACACTTGAAATCCAGTTACTTGACTTGACATTTTCTGGAAATTTACCTAAAATTAAACCTGAATTGTCAACAATAATCTTCTTTTTGTTTCTCTTTACTATTTTCGTAATTCGCAGCCATGAAAAATGTTCAAGTATACTGCAGTTGCGTATAAATGAATTTTTTCAAGTAAATTGAACAAAAATTTTGTGATTCGCTTGACTCAAGTATACTTGAAACCAATTCACGTTTACATGATATTTTGGTTACTTGATTTCTACTTGAAGTAGGTATACTTCAGTTATTCATGTAAACGTTCTGTGAGTTACAATCAGAAGAATGTGAGGCAAGATAATTTTATCCATCATGGTGTAAAGATTAAAGATACCAGAACCCGAAAACTCGAAATTCAAAAAGTACCCAAATTGTCTATAAGGTAAAAAATGCTCTTTGGTTTATTTAACATTAAAACTTATCTCAGTGACTGAAACATAATAGTCAATTGTGCATTTGTGTGTTTATTTTTTATAAAACAACACCTGGTTAAAAATATTAGTTTTTTCCGTTTCCTAAGTGTAAAACAATCCCCGCCGTTGCTACGCAGTTGCAGATCAGTTACTTCGTTGTTGCATTTCTTCCCAGTAAGACAGGAATCAATTCTTCTGAGATACGGAATAAATTCTTAGCTATTCAAGGATCGATTCTAGTTCGTGTCAAAATGAATTATTTTATATGGACAATGTCCGCTGTTTCGGCTCTTTGGAGTGGTTTTAGCAGCACCCAATAGATAATTGATCTTATAATAGATTAAAAATTGATTCTTGAATCATTGAAAAATATATTTCATAAGTGACCAGAAATATATTTGAAATCGGTATAAAGTCGATTTTTAAATAGCTCTTAAATGGCTCTGACTATTTGCTTACATAATTTTCATGCAATATTTAAATGGACTTAGATCTCTTATACTAAAAAAGAATAATTTCAATTTTTGATGAAAATCATGCAAGAGATTAGTTGGGATGGCTGCACTCAATGCTTGATTTTAAAATTGCTGGTTTAACATCGAAAAAATTTATTTTTATTAAATTACTATATCACTCAAGAAATAACAAGTAAAAAAGCTAGAATTGATCTAACAATAAGACCAATTCTTATGATACCCTAGATTAATATTTGTATGAAATTTCGTATTGTCACCCATTTGAGCAATTTTGATTTTTGCAGTGGTTTTTTTGCATATATTTCTAGAACGGTTCGTCGGACAAAAAAATGATTATAACCAATTTTATATGAAATATTCTGAAGAAGTTTTCATTACAATAGAAATGTATAGGATTGATCGTTTTCACAGTATCGGTAAAAAACCTAAATTTTTATATGGCAACACCAAAAAGGGGTTGCCCCATTTTTGAAATTATATTATCTTTTTTTATGAAAACACTGTGTATAAAATTTCAGCTCTCTACATTGACGCGCTCTCAGGTCCAAATATGTAGTAAAAAACGAAATTTTTGTATGGCAACCCTATGAAGGAGTTACCCGATTTGTCTCATTTTCGAACTTAATTTTACTTTTTTTTTTAAAGCCCGTCTGTAAAGTTTCAGCTCTGTTAGTGCACGTGCTCTCGAGTTATCGTGCGCACAGACAGACATGCAAAAATAAAAATAACTTTTAATATTATGCGTAGGTGTCCAATCCATTTTTCTCTACCATCATTATTTCTGTGCGTTACAAACGGAATGACCAACTTAGTATACCCTATAGATTTCATCTAGGGTATAAAAATATAACTTCAAATAATAGAATACAAAAATATAAAGATAAAAAAAGGAATTCATTCATTGTGAAGCCTACTTCATTCTTTCGGGCCTATTTTTTGTTGCGTTAGTCATTCTGTTTTATTAAATGATTGTTTTGCAGCTTTCAACGTTTTTTTTTACTTCTCTACATTAAATTTATCCGAATTGGGCGCTTTTTAAAATATCTGCGGAAACAAATTAATTATTAATACCTAACGTCTTACCAAAGAAGCAATTATTTAAATTTTTATTGTTGTTATATTCTCTATTTCCTTGGCGCAAATATCTTTTACTATAATACCACATTTTTTTTTTATTTCTCGGCGAACTTCTACTCACTCACTTATTCACTCAAATTGATAACCGCACGATTAAGTCTCCTTGCTTCTAATTAGACTATTAACTTATATTTTTCACTTCGACAACATTACACTTAAACTTCAAACTAAGGATTAATTTCGTTTTGTTTCACAACCTATTCGACTAATCGAGGGAAGATCCGAAAATTTATTTCGAATCGAATCTGAACCGTTTAGGGATCCGGCTATTTGCCCGCAAAGTTCTGATTCCGAAATCGATTCACATATTCGTATTGGAATCGATCCTAAAATACATTCAATGGGAATAGATCCCATTTGTCTTACTGAGTTGTTCATTCTGCGAGAAACAGCAGCAGATGAGGTCTATAGTTAAGATTAGGAGCGACTAGGCCACGAGGACGCTACAAACGAGCAACCACAGTTGATCTATTGTGTCCTTCCTCTCCTATAGTGGTTATGTTAAATCTAGCCTCTATACGAGCTTTAGAGGTTGCAAACCTTATTTGAAGGGATAAATGCTTCTCCAGTGACTTGAAAGCGTGAGGCACTGGAATATGATATGCTTGGCAGTTTCGTGTTTCTCTTCACACAACGACACAGTTCGCTGTTGGATTTGCCTTCAGAAAATACTGGAAGGGGCTATGTCCATTGACTGCATTAATAAACAGCCTGGGGGAGAGAATACCATTATTATTTTAATTTTATACTTGGGTTTCTTGAAAAGTAGTTTTTTAATACTTTTGATAATTTCCCGAAAAGCAATTGTCTAAATGAAATATTTTTTTCTCTAAATAAGAGAAAAAAAAAACGAACAAAATATACAGCAATTTTTTCGCGTTCCCATGTATAGAATTTCGAATAAATCCCATGGTTTACTTTCAGTGGCCAAACGAATAGTTAAACTAACTTCTAATAGGTTGTTTTAGTGGTTGAAAAATTGGTCATAGGTTGGTCTACTATCGTAAGCTCTAGGGTAGAGAGGGCCCATTGATTGCTCCCGTAAAGATGGCACTGCTGGACACAACTTTTTTTTTTGCCGAGGCGCAAGAGTCGTTGCTGTCACTACTGATAAGAGAGAGAGAGTAGGTATTAAACATTTAACATTTGTATGAATATTCAAATCTAACGGATCAAAAAGAGTGCGTGCTAGGAAGCTACTTATTCCAGAGAGTAGAAGCAATTGTTGCCGACCTAAGTGTGTAAAGTGCATATATACATTGAGAGGATATTGATGATGATGATGATGAAACTATTTCTTAAAGTCTAGTGTAGCTCGCTCTAAGATGGAATTTTATTGAACTGAATGAGGCATATTCAAAAATATGTAGGCGTGACACGACTATTCTAAATTTAGGTAGATTCCGAATAACCAAGTGATATGTGTATTTACTTTTATTACAACTACTACACTACACTATCTTCTAACTACACTTCTATTTTACTAACAAAATAATAATAAAAGTTCCGTATTAGAAGTGCTATAGTTTATTGTCGACATCTTATTTATGGTTACATACTTTTGTCTTTTCTTATGTCTACACTTTTTCTTAATGTTTGCTTCATTATCACTCTGATAATAATCATAGCATACTACTACTTTATTTTTTCTTTTTTGATTAGATATAGAGTTAGCATGTAAGATATGAAATTAGAACGAAATTTGGTTTAACAAAGAATCTCAAATCACTCACAATCATTATATAGTTGTGTATTATATAGATACGAGTATGTTTATACCTCAACGCCAGGTTTGCAAGTTTAAATGTGGATAACAATGTTAAACGCACAAAATTTGTAGGTAAAAAAAAACTATTATCACTTAGGGACGGACGACTTTAGAGTTTTCTTATCAATATGTACATTATTCAAATGTTTACCACGTTAAAAGTTCTTGGGCATTACTTTCCTTTATGCTGATCTTTTAATCACCACAAACTAGAATTGATTTTTATGTAAGATATTGCTTTAATTAAAATAATTTAGTGGAGTCAACTCGCCTGTATATACGGAATTATGATCGTTTAATTGATGTATGGAGTAAGAAACTGTTTACTTAAAGCGACCAGCCAACAACTTTTAATTGAAAGATTCGAAAACACGCACAGCTTTGTAGTGCTCGAGCCCGATGAACTCACTCACTTGCCGCTTTAAGTAGCTATACATAGTACATTCTCGTATACTTATGATTTAGGCCCGGAAGCAAAGATCAGTGCTTTACTATTGGAAATGCAAACGATCGCGTCTCACATGCAATTTGCACTGAACTAATTATTAATATCAGATACTATAAACCGAACCGCAGAAAACTAATTGTAGTTTATATTGAGTACATTTAATCTAGTGGCTAGACTTTTAGTCATTAGCAAGTGCACTGGGCTTTTTAGTATGAAAAGCTCATTTCTAAAAGGTGATAATCATATTATCGCGATACAACCATACAAGGTGTCTACGAAGTTGCTGTTATCAGTCGGCGAAAAGATTACAAATTGACCTATTTCGGGAATTATTTTTCCGCAAAATTATTATGTGAACCTACCTACATATCTTTAATTTTCTCAAAAAAACATTTTGAATTATTTTTGGAAATTACTATACAGAGAATTTGTTTTTGTTAAAATTGTTGATTCATTACAAAATAATATTTGAGATATGGGAAAATTACCGAATAACGCGTATATAGTCTTTTCTCTGGCTGATGGTAGGAAACTATAACTTTTGTCACAAATTTCTGTATCCTGTGAAACTTCATAAGAGGAGATACGTGGAGATGTTCTTAGAAACGGATGCCAAGTACCTATTTTTGTTTTGTTTTTTAAAGCAATAAAACAAATATTCTACCATATTTTTATATATAGGTAATACTTATCAGGAATTGGTTATAAGTAGTTGATGTGGATCAGCGCATGTGATGAATGCTTTTGATAAGAAACACAACGGAAGATTTTTTATCTGTGTTATTACAGTGAATATGATGCATCAGCTTAACATTTCAATAGTAGGCACAAATAAAGCCTAATTAAAAATAGTAATATATCAGTTGTCGGCCGCTTCAGATGAAAAATAAAAGTAGTTAATACCCTGAGACATGAGTGTTCCATGCATACTTCGTACCACTCACCACACAATTACAATTGACGAATCATCATAATACCCATTCAATGAAATTGTTAAAGTATCGGGTTGAACTATAATATAATTCCAGTACCCATGGTATATAAATTAACAAGCATGCCCTTCCCGAACTATAAACTAACAGTTGGGCCATATGGTGGACATTTCGTTTATTTCAATTTAAATTGTTCTCAACAAAATGAAAAAGGATATATTCTATTTGAGAATTTTTTTGATTTCCCACAATATCTTATTCACTTTTCCCAAAGCGACTCACACTTAACAAACATTCGCCAAACATTTGTCAAAGTCAAACTTGTGGAATGGTTGATGAGTGTGGACGCAAATTTTACAATTTTGGATTCTTAAAGAAATTTCAATTTAATCCAAATGAAATGGAAAGCATTAGATGTTTGTTAAAGTTTGTATAGTACAGTAAGTATTGTCAGTCAGTTTTCAACAGTAGCGAGAATTCATTTTGGAATTTTGGAATTTTTTAATAATAAAGTGATCATTAGTGAGAAAAGGGAGTAGATAAATATTATAAAACGAAGAGAACTGCATTCTACACATCGAAAATTGTGGGACAAATAGAGTGAAGAGTAAAGGACAAATTGAAATGTAATGAATCCTACATATCAATTAGAAGTGAGTTATCAGTGACAGAGAGTGAAGCAAGCAACAAGCTAAACTTATTGCTTACTCACTACCGGCGTGAAAAACAAGCGCAAAGGGACAGTAAAAGTGATGTTTTACTATCTTAGTATATGGTTCAGTTACTTCAGGAACAATTTTTGAAAGCAACTGCTTTGAGACTTTAAATAAGTACATTAAAGAATGATAAGAATCACCCGTTGCAGAAAACCTCAGAGCAATGGCCAGCCGTTCATCTACAGTTCACTATTTCGCCAGTTTGTATTTCGTCTTCTTAGTTTTGACTCGATTCTATTAAATAGAATTTCCAAGTCACTTCGAAAACTGGAAAGATCGTCAATTTTTAAATCATTTAATAAATAACGACCACTATACTTTAATCTTCTGTCTAAAAATTTTCTATTCTACCATCTCGTCTTTAGCAAAAGGTGCTGCAATGCTCGTTAGTTCACTCGGAGAATACATGATTAAAACTAAACATTTGGTAAACATTTTTCACACAAATATCCTATCAGATGTTTGACAAACCTTTGACAAACTTTTATCAAACATTTGCCAACTGCCTATAAATTGTGTGTTATGTTTTTTGCCAATGTTTGTTATGTATGGATGCACCTTTGGGATGCGGAAAAAACTAATATTTTTAATTGAGAGTTGCCTTTGTATTATATTTTGGTGTTGCGGTATACTTGAATGCCATATACAGGCGAAATAATTATTACTGTTTTGTTTGGTACAACAATTAACTTTAATAATTTTAAGTCCACAATGAAGTTTGTTCCAAGTGTTCCGTATTTGCGAGAGCGTTGTCAACACTTTGCAACTTAAAAGTGCATAATTCAGTGTTTTTTACGTTCAATAGAATACGATAGAGCTAAAAAATCATCACAAACTGATGAGTTAAAAGAAGAAAATGTCACTGATTACTTTTGTGTAGGCTGTACCTTGTTAACGGTTTGAAAAATTGATTGATGGATAAAAATAAATTTTTGTAATTCTTCAAGTATCGTTCATACTGAGAAATTTTGAAGATGGATTCTTAGCTTTGCAAAGGTAATTTAATTTATAAATTTTAGTTTAGTAATTTAGTTTATAAAATTTATAGTGGATAAACAAAGCTATCCTCTTGTGGGTACCTGTACTGAGGGCCATACAGGCAATGAGGAGCGGAAACTCCCTTTGTCCGACCAGAAACATTTTGTGGCATTTCAAAGTGCTACCGCAGAGCTACCCTAAATAGCTGGAATAACAAACAAAAATCCCTTTATTGGGAAAGACTACAAGGACTTTGTCAGGCAAAAAAGTTTACCGACAACTCTGGAGGAAAATTAAAAGAACACCTACTCCTTAGGAGAATAAAGCTTAAAATGAGTACAGAGCTCTTCTCAGGCCACCGCTCCTTGTAGTATCACCTATACAAGATGGGCTTAGCTGAGACTTCATCCTGCCACTTCTGTGAGGATGCTCATGAAACCTTGGAGCACCTGCTCTGGAATTTCGAAGTATTGGTCACGCTGAAATTACTCCACCTAGAACATGCTTTTTCTCCACCAAACTACGTGTGTAATCTCAATCACAGAACGGTTCTGGTCTAAACTTAGAAAGTAATTAAATTGTACGGGAATCACAAAAGATCTTTCAGGTCGCAGTGAATCTGAGGCTAACGCCTGCACACTCCTCCACAAATCTAATTTAGTCTAAGATACTACATCCCACGGATCTTGGATTCGAGTCCCACCTCAATACGGTCTTGTGATTTTCTTTCCACCTGGATTGGATTTTTATTGTTTCTCTTTTATGTTCTGCAAATCAAAAATTCTCTCACACCTCTCTTCCAGTAGCATCACAATTACGTACTCCAGGGAAGCGGAGAGACATTTGCGGAATTTTAAAACTTTCACTGAGCAGAGGCGTCAACCCGACGAACATTTGTAACAACAACTAAAAATCTTCTCCAAAAACGGTGCGCATTTCCTAATCCAGTTAACAAAAGTGACTACTAGAGAGAGAGGAGAGAAAGCCTCCGCGATACGAATTGGTAGACAAAGTCAGGTGGTAAAGCGTAAAGCTAAGAGGGAGCCCTGCGCTCCCAAGCGGAAAACAAAGAAGAAGAAAAAAGGAAAAAAGCTAAAAATAATTTTTAAGCCAGTTTTTTCATATGAATGATAAAGAGGGCTTATTGCTTTAACATAAAAAATAATAATTGACGGCGCAAAACTTATGACTAGCATGAACACATATGCATTTTTCTTTCATCGTTCTAGCAGTATTTCCCGTGGGTTTCGGCTCCACACAACCCGGGGTGTGTTTAACATTATTGGCCGAGCTGCTTAAAATAGGTACTTGCAGTTTTTGTTCTTATAAATAAAGGTTCCCAACTCGAAGATGCCGATTTTAATAAAACTTTACAGAAAGCGATTTGGGACTATAATTCCTACCTAGTATGAAATCTATTTACTTTGTCTATCCACTTAGAATAAGTATGTGTCTGTTGTCACCTTCTTGGCGAATCATCATGTATTTAGATAAAAGGAAAAATAAAAGTATTAAATAACAAAATATGATTATTTATTTATTATCTTTATGAATTGTTTAAATAAATTGGGAATTTTTGCCCTCTCAAATATTTTTACACGCTGCCACATATTTGAGTTTTCCAGTACTCTAAGCATCAAGCTGAGGTGAAGTAAGCCTTACAACTCATCCGCAGACAGGAGAGCAGACCCAAGAGTATCCAACTTACACAGACAATCAACTACAATTCTAAAGTGTTTTCTTCAGAGCCTCAGAAACCCAGTAAACTTCCTATTTGGACATTCAAGTAAAAATTTCATATACCTGAAAATGTCCAGGTTCGCCCATCGATACTGATGCTTCATATGAATATTTTTGTTTTGTTTTTTTTTTTATATTATTAAGCCAAGCTCAGGGGATACCCTATGATGCAAAGCACAGCGTGGCAGGAAGGAGATAGGGAAAGGATTAAGGGATATGAGGAGAGCGGCGGAGGTGCCGATGTATGTCGCCCTTAAACTTTTGCAGGTTGTATGCCGGAGGAAAGAAAGAAGATGGTAGACTGTTTCACATTCGCACAGTTCGGGATAAGAAAGCATCACGGAATTTTAGTGTACGGCCGAAGGTAATTTGAAGGGTAAAAGGATGAGCGCGAGATGCAGCGCGAGTATTGCGTGCAGGAACTATTTTACAAGGGATCAGACTAGATATTTCATCAGAACATTGGCCATGCATATAGCGATAAAGGAGCGAAAGGCATCCAACATTGCGACGGTGCTCGAGCGAGTCGATATGACGAGTAATTTCCACATCGCCAATGAGCTTGCAGGCTCTCTTTTGGACAATATCCAATCAAGCTAAGGCTGTGCGACCAACCCCGGCCCAGATATGGGAAATGTATTCCATTCTAGGTCTGATGTAGGACTTTTAGAGGAGCGCTTAGATCACTAAGGTGACAATGCGAACAGAAGTTCTCTGGTCCAAGAAAGGCAGAGCTAGAACTTGGCTAGCGGATCCACCCTCACTTTCCCAAGAATCCCGTGTGTCCAGGAACCCACTGTAGAGACCCCGTGTAATGGATACACAGCTTTTCCAAAGACATCCTGTGGTCCCCAGTACATTATTAGATGTTATCAGAGTGCAACTTAGAGCCATCAAGGCTGCCTGACTGTCTAAAAGGATGTCCCTTCACTTGTTCTTCTGCTTTTAACAAAAATTTCATCGAAATTTCACCGATGGAAATGCTCGAGGATTTTATATATATATTTTCTTTCTTGGTATTTCATCACCGCCTTTTTTTAAGTTCTTCATTTAGTTTTCATCCAAATGTTTCACTAATGTATTGTACATACACTCATTTTACACGTTTTAGCATACCTCGGGTTTTGGTGCCTCCGATACCTTCATCATGCTTGGCTTAGTTTGCTTATCAGTTAATCCGATGATTATTTGTTAATAATTAACTAATTAATGCTTTTGGCTGGCTCACTGCTTTTTAATATCTCGACGGTTTCAGAGCTAGTAAGTATAAAAATAGCGTAATTTTGGTTTGAGTGGATGTTTGAGCCGGGGCGATGTCTACAAATACATAGTCATATTTTTCTCACGTCCCGTCTTACTCGTATTCAAGCAGTTTTGGAAAAACGCATTTATTCGTCCACTAAATATACACGTGCTCAAACTGATCACCCAAATACAACTCAAAATTTTATGTATAATGTCTTTGATTTTTGAAATCGGTTTCCAGAACAGGTGGAAAGGTTTACCTATGCGCCTATGATTTTATCTGCCGATATACGAGCATACAAGGGCGTAATCAAATTCATTACACGGCGCCTGAAAAGTCGAATTATAAAAAATCGTTAGGACAATCAAATGACCAACGCGATAATGTCAAATTCAAGACAATCGATATTATTCTGAAAATGTGGAAAGAAACTTAGCACAAGATCAAAAAAATTTTATGGACTATCCCTCATTTAAGGGATGTTTTTTTTTTTCAAAATAAAGATTATGTTTTATCTGTTTAAGATAAAGAAATGTGTTATTTTACTTTTTCACTCTATATTCACACCTGATTAATGCGATATTATGTGAATTGTAAATCGCGAATGTGTTTTTATTACATCGCTTCTTTAAATTATTCTTCCGTCCTAGTATTAGAGAACAGCTTAATAAATGTAGCATAAAGTAATTTAATTTAATTTTTAATTACTTTCAACCAAAATTTTGTAAGAATTTTATTAATCCGTTAAACTAACAAACAGTCCTGTCCAAAATTTTGTAATTTTTGATACGGCAAATTCACATCAATTCGCCACTTTTACAAACTTGCCATATGACATGACATTAATTAACCCAATGCATTAGAAAGGGATGACTGCAATTCGCATGAGTTTTTTTGTCTTGCCAACTTGCTAAATCATTCTTTTTTCTTCCTATTTACCTTGCCGCCTATGAAACTTCAGCTTCAATGACCCCTCCAGTCAAACCAAGTGTTGTTTTGTAAACTCAACCGAATGACGGCTAAGAAGTGCGGCAAAATGTCAATTGAGTAGAATTATGTGGAAATAAGTCAAAAAAATATCGTTTGTTGACATTTGTTTTAATTTTTAACGTAATAAATAAGTAAATTAAGTAAAATCACATAGAAATAGTTTTCACAGTGCTTATGAAGTAAAAAGTTTTTATTAAAATTTCATGACAAAACCGATTCGCCATTTTTCATTTCTAAATCTAATGTGAGTTCGTGCTTCGATGGTAATTTACCATTTATCCATAAATTATTTACAAATTTCAACAAATATATTTTATATGAAGGGTGCTGCTAAAATTGTACAATGTTTATAAAAGTTTGAATCAATAATGAGTCCTGAAAACTAAGTAAAAGTTTTGTGAGATTTGGGTAGAAGCCATCAGATAATCATAAATTCTTAAAGGTAAGGCTAATGAATTTTCTGTTCGGATTAATAAGGTGATCAATTTTTCGTTATCTTTTTTGAATAATTGGCTATTGTTGAAATAATGTACCTAATTAGCAAAAAAATCCATGTATTCTCTTCGAAAGATATGTCGAGAAATCCACTTAAAAGATTGAGGTCAGCCCCAATAACATTCCATAATCCATCCATACCCTCATCAACAATAAAGAATCAATCTTAAAATTTTTCATAATTAGTATGCAGAAATGGTCTTTTTATGTAAAAGATCAGAAATTTAATTTTGCAGATGGAGTATCTACCAGTTTGATATCTTAATTCGATGAACGCCGATATAATCTAGTCTTCTACTTTTTTTGCTTGAAGGTAGTCATGTAAAATTTGTTTATAAAACGCAAATTTTTACAATGATTAAATTAAGAGCACTTGGTTAATTTTTGTGCTTATTTTTCAACAATACAAGCTCCCATTATAAACTCTAAATTTAGAAGAAATATTTCTCCATGATAAGTAGTATGAATTGCGCAGTGGTTAAGATAACCTACCCTAGAAGTACCACTAAGATAAAATGAGAGTTCTTCTATTTACGTTCTAAAGAATTCTTGTTTAATAATAAAGGCACATTTTTACTGTAAAAATGTATAAAGCTGATATGTTGCATATAGTAGGATTAACTAATTTGGTATGTATGCTTAGATTCCGCTGTTTCAGTCCGAGATGTAAATGTACTAATTGGTGATACTTATTCTATTAATCTCTTTTTTAAATATCTATATGATTTCTTACAATAAAAATTGAAAATTAATTTATTTAACGAAAATTTGTCTCCTCTGTAGACATCAGTTGCAAAAATGTAAATGAATTCGAAAATTGTGTTTCGATCAACAGTACAAGGTCGATCTCCTCATCATGGAACTTATTAAAAGTTTTTTACACCAGAAATTTTAACAAATGAAATATAGTAAAACACTCTATTACTAGACGTGTCAGCAATCTTTTGAAATCTATGTTGTTTTATTTTCTAAAATCGCGTATCACTGCAGCATTTACTTAATTTTTTCTTTGCTTTCTGGAATGTTTACCTACATATTTGCTTTCCGTTAAAAAGTTTTTGTTTTGTATCTTAGAATGAAGATTAGAGGTAAAAATTTGTTCCGGAGGCCCTATTCTTGAATAACGAAGGCAGATCCCGTATACTTTAAGCTGTCAAAATCCGTATTCGTTATTTTTGTATGTCAACCATTCGTTATATAAGGAATTCGTAAAAACCATTCGTAATTCAAGAATAGGCCCTGGGTTTGTTAATATCGGGATCTGCGGACAATCTGATTTCTGAAATCCGGACTCAAACTATCCGACTACGGATCCGAACTATCCGGTCTTGGATCCGATCTATCCAATTCCGGATCCAGGCTAAAGGCTAGTACTAAGGTCCGCACTAAGCTAAATTTTGTATGAAAATTTAGCAAGCTAAAAGATATTGGCCAAAAATTTATCCTGAATTTTAGCGAGAGCGGTACTAAGGTCAACGCGCTAAATATGGCTTTTGGGGTTTGATTAGAGATGGCACCATCATTAAGTCTCCAAAAAATTTAGCTTGAATTTATCCGCCCGGGCCGTTCTTTAACAGGCTAAAAATATTTATTGTAAGAGTACTGAGATTTGATAAATTTATTGACCGGATTTTTTAGTTAACGTAGTTTTGTACGTCTTTGCTGGAAGTACGGATGAATTGGATTTCTTTTCGTGGCCGTATTTTTAATATCATTGTTAATTTTTTTTATTGTATACATTATGCATATTATTTTAATATTTTTAATATTTTCAAATAGTTTTAACTACCTGTTTTTAGAAATATGATCGCGCGTAGTATTTCCGTAAAAAAATTACAAAATGGTTTTCTTCTTGTTTTTAATATATCTTTTCTCTGAGTCTCCGCTGTCATATTTTATCTGCTAAAGCCTATTAAGTAAGGTCCGCACTAAGCTAAATTTTAGCGGATCTCCAATATCGGGCCGTTCTTTAGCAGCTAAATTATGACAGCGGAGACTCAGAGAAAAGATATATTAACAACAAGAAGAAGAAGAATGGAAATACAATGCGCGGTCATAATATTTCTAAAAACAGGTAGTTAAAACTATTTGAAAATATTAAAAATATTAAAATAATATGCATAATGTATACAATAAAAAAAATTAATAATGATATTGAAATACGGCCACGAGAAGAAATCCAATTCATCCGTACTTCCAGCAAAGACGTACAAAACTACGTTAACTACAAAAATCCGGTCAATAAATTTATCAAATATCAGAACTCTGACAATAAATATTTTTAGCGCGCTAAAGAACGGCCCGGGCGGATAAATTCAAGCTAAATTTTTTGGAGACTTACTGGTGGTGCCATCTCTAATCAAAACCCAAAGGCAAATTTAGCGCGTTGACCTTAGTACCGTTCTCGCTAAACGCCAGGATAAATTTTCGCCAATATCTTTTAGCTTGCAAAATTTTCATACAAAATTTAGCTTAGTGTGGATCTTAGTACTAGGCTTTAGTACCGCTCTCGTTAAAATTCAGGATAAATTTTCGCCAATATCTTTTAGCTTGCTAAATTTTCATACAAAATTTAGCTTAGCGCGGACCTTAGTACTAGGCTTAAAGAACAGCCCGATATTGGAGACTCGATAAAATTTAGTTTAGCGCGGACCTTAGTACTACGCTTAAGCACTGTTTCATTGGGAAAATGAGAATTTAATTGAACAAAAATAGATAAACAGCAGCATTTAAGGCGGGCGCCCACTGGAGTGGTGTGTGAGCAATGTGGCAGTGGCGTGGCGATTAAATGGTAAGTGAAAAAATTTAGTCCCGTAAAAACAAATAGAATAGCGCACATTGAAATAAAGTTGCGATGGCGTGGCATTTGACAAGTGGCGTGGCACCACTTGATTGCCACTAGTCTCCGACAAGTTTAATTTTCGAGTGGTAAGTGGCAGTGGATGCCACTTCTCCTTAGTTATTACTGTTGATGTTGAATTACTTAATCGATACGCTGCTTGCCATTTTGATGTGCGCTTAATAATATTAATACCAATCCGCCACCATTCTACTGCCACACCACTTTGTTGCCACATCGCACGCCAAAACCACGCCACTGCCACATTGCTCACACACCACTCCAGTGGGCGCCCGGCTAACACCTCTCAATCACTCCTCCATCACAATTAAAGCCCCTTCCTTGTTCATCTCAAATTGAACTAGAAGGATATCTATTAAAAGAGGTGGTGGGGGTGTTGAATGCTGCCGTTTGACTTATTTTTAATTTTTCGATAACATTTCCATTTTCCGAATGAAATAAGGCAATCTGGAGGACATTTTCAACTTTCTTTACTTAGTCTGATCTGAATACTAGGGATTCGGATACCTGAATTTCAGGAATCGGATCCCAATTATTCCAGATAATTCGTATAGCAAATTATCCCAATAATTTCAGCGTAGTCGTGATGTGAAATAATTATGATTTAACCCTTTAAAAAACTTTATTATTATTCATAATATTCATAATAATAAAATAGTCCATCAAACGTAAAAAAATACTTGTAAATATGTTACTTTTTGATAAATTTAAATATTTAATAATAAGTGGAATTTATACAAATGTATTTTTCACTCTTCTAATATACCGGTGGTAGTCGAGTTTGTTTTGTTACTAGTTTATAAGCAAACCTAATACCGGCGAGCGTGTACTAACAAGAGATATCTCTTGAACAGCTAGATAGATAAGATAATTATTTATTAGTACAAATAATACTTTTATAAACATAGTTCCTAAGTTACATACCAATTCCTTAAACAGCTCTATCCTTTACAAATTGCACACATTTTCTCTTAAAAATCTTAAAATTACTTTCTCTTTTTATTTCTAATGGTAAATCGTTAAATTTTTTAAATCCTTTATATATTAGTTTTAATTTCAGTTTATTCTTTCTTAGCCATTCACTTAATTCCTTTAAATCCATTCTTAAATCGTTACTGATTCTTTCTACATCTTTACCAGTTACAAACACCAACGCATCATCAGCAAAAAGTCTAATTTTTGAATACCACAACGCACTCTTAATGTCGTTTATATATACCAAGAAAAATAATGTACCCAGCACTGATCCTTGTGGTACTCCCAATTTTATTTCAATTGCTTCGGAAAGCATGCCATTAACTCTTGTCTCCTTCCCTCTAAATAGTTCCTAAACCAACTGTACTCCTTGCCCTGTATACTATATTTTTGAAGCTTTGATAGAAGAATTTGTCTGTCTATAGTCTCGAACGCTCTCTTAAAATCTAAGAATACTGCTAGAATAGCGTTACCTTCCTCCATTTCTTCTTTCCATTCCGTCACTACCCAATTTAATGCTGTTTCGCAATTGTGTTGCTTTCTAAACCCTGATTGTTCCTTAGCTATAAAACCATTTTCCTCTAGGTATTTTTCTAGTTGGATTTGTACAGCTGTTCAATAGAAAGAGATTACCCATAAGGAAATTCAGCATGTGTGACAAAGAGAAAGAGAAATGTACTTTTTTTTTTTTTTTTTTTTTTTTAAGGAGAAATATTTACATTTTTCAATAACCAAACGTTGCTTTTTACACGCTGGTGAATAAGGCTGTAATGGTTTACTGTTGTTTTTTACACACTAGCAAATAAGAGTATTTTGAACAGCTGTTCAAGAGATTTCTCTTTCAATATACGCTCGCCGCCTAATAGTCTAAAGGCCTATTTAGATTCGACAAGTTATTTGCGCAAGCAGGTTGCTGTATATGAGCAAGTTCATGTAATTTTCGTAGTCAGTAGAAACAAAGTGTATTTTTGCTTGGATTTGATCTATTTCACAAATTTGTTAGGAATCAGTAATAATGGCCAAATTAAATTTCACGGCATTTATTCATCACATAAAAACTGTATGGAATCGGTATATTATAACAGAAAGCACTTTATACCTATTTGCCAAATATTGAAACATTTTGAACGATTTTTTGAATAAAAACACTTAAAGCTTTGCAGATCTCGTTTTGAGAAAGAAAATAGTTGAAATCCTATTAAAACAAATAGTAGTGTTTTCTCTTCCGAAAATCTAAATAGCTGCACTTTTCGTGGTGCTGTAGTTTTTGCACTGTACATTTCAACATTTTTCTACCTTTTCTTTAATATAAAATCAATTCAATAATTAATATTAGGTTTTACAAAAATAAAACAAAAACAGCTCTTTAATTCGAAAATTGACGCAGTAAATTATCAATACCCAACTATTTTTGGTAGCCTGCGGTGTTGCTGTTTTACTCCGATCGGAGTATTTGTACTTCATTTCAGGTTATGTATTTCTGAGCTCCTCCATTTCCAAGCTGAGTTTTAGACTGCAGAAACTGCATATTTCGACCACACTTTATGTAGAGTTTTTATTTCAGACTATCGTAAGTTTAATAAGAGAATAAAAGAAAATTTATAATTCCAAACTGAGGTTGTTGATTTTTGATTTAGAAGATAATTGGAACAGAGTTTTCAATTTAAAAGATGACCTTGGTGAGAAAATGTTCCCGACTCTGGAGAAAAATTTATTAGATCTATTTTATCTTTGTCTGATAACAGTGCTATTGCGGAAATAATATATTCAGAAGTTAATTTAATTTAAGACAAAAATACAAATTGTTGAGCATAGAAACATGTTGTATATATGTATATTAGCTGCTAAAAGAACGGTCTGATAATAGAGACTACCTAAAATTTAGTTAGGGCAGACCACAGTACTAGACTCAAGGACTGCATTTTTTTTAGAGCACGTTTAGTATATAATAATACTAAAATAACAAATAAAAACGGTGTTTCATGCCTGTAATGTGCACTTCGTTTTAGTTCCGATTACTCCCCTTTGCAAGCCTATATACTCTGTCAAAATATGAAACGGCATCATGTTGGGTTAGGTTCAAGATTTAAAGGATCATTCGGTTTATAATTTTCAAAAAATCGTTTAAATTATTTTTTTTTCTCCGGAACCACTGAACCGATCCTTATAAAGTTTTAACCTATTCTAATATGAATAACTTCAGCGCATTTCATAACCCTATTAAAATTTTAATTTTTACTATTTTTTTTTGTTAATCTCCACCATTTTATTATCTATCAATAAATTAATATTCATGCAATACGCTAGAGCCACAGTCATACTGAATCTAAATAATTTTTATTTTTACGTTTTCGATGAGCCGTTATCGATTAATGACGTACCTATTTTTCGACGAGTTATATTTGCTATAATGATAAAAGTTTAATAAAATGTACAAAAATAGCTCTTTTTTGAGCATCTAAACCAGAATGATCCCTTAAGCTTTAGTAGACTTTAGCAGCCATTTTGGGTTAAGATTTCTCAATTTATTTTCTGCAAACTCACATCTATTTTTTGACAGTTCTCGAAGCATAATTTAAGCTATTGTTAGGCACTGTAACTAGAAAAAAGTTGCTGTAGAAAGATTTGCAAATTTAGACGGTTTTTATTCAGGTTTTTATTTGTGGTGTTCAAGATTTTGTGCAGATATTAGCTTATTTTGCAATTTCTCATCTGCAAACAAACAAGCTCCAATTTACGCAAAATAACCTAAAATAAGATAAAGCCCTTGACACACGATTAAATTAAAGAAATTTTCAATTTAATTTCATTCGGTTCTTGATTAGAAAAAAAACACTAAAAGAACATGAAGACTCTTCGCGAAATCAAAGCATTTTTATCGGGAACTTCTATGAATGGTTTTTTATCCGGAACATTTTCATTTTCTTCCCAAATCAATTCTGATAATGTGTCTCCTGAAGTTTCACTTGAAAGTTCGCCGTCATCACTTACAAAGCGTCTTACACGCTTTTAGTTCTTGGTTGTATATCACATTTATCACTATCTGTATCAATGTCATTCTCACTTGAAGATGTACGTTTTTTTGTTTCATAATCCGATTGTTCATATTCACTATTAACAACACTCTCACAACTACAAAAACTCTTCAGTTATTTCAGTCATTATCTCTATTGTATAGTTCACCGAAAATATTTCATTTTTTATAACGCTCTTCAGCAATTGCACATAGGTATCACTTTTTATCTTTTTTAGAGCATCCTTTTCAATCCTTAACATGCTTCCAATTGGCATCTAATCAAATTTTAAGGAAATCTACCTCATTCAATATTTTCTTTTTTCACCTAAGCATTATTATTTATGATCAGCTCTAAAGTTTTAAGAAAAAATGTGAACGAGTTTCTCTTCCTAGTTTTATAATTATTACTAGTCCGGTACCTTTTCGCTATAAACAAAACAAATTAAATCTTGTTAAGTAGCTCCTCAACTTGCATAACGTCTCTGGCATGTCATTCTCATTGCACATTTTGTCATGGGAAAACGCACTACGTGCCAGAGATGTTATTGTACGTCAAGTGGTTAACTCTAGCACATAAATAAAAATGAAATTGACTCTCTCACTAGACTTTTTCGTAATAGATCCCACTTTAGTGCGCGGCACAACTGTGCCGTAAAATTTCCGCCGCTCAAGCAAATCATACGACTGAGCCATGCATGGCCTAACAACCAGATGGTGGTCTTTCCCGCTTGCTTTTCGAAAATAGATTACCTCACATTTATGTTCGTTAATAATGAGTTGTCTAAGGTGAGGTTTTTCATGTTCAGCCGTTAGCTGCTTCCTTCAAATTCCACAAATGGGAAGTCATGTAAGTAGAGGTTCGGGCCTATAATTGATCCCTGTGGCATTCCAGACTTCACTGCGATTAATCAGTAGACGTGTCCCAGTGGTAATTGATATGTCTGTCGCTTAAAAAGCTGAGCAGTAATCTGATCAGGTTTACTGGACAGTTGATATTTATATTTTCCTCGTGAGTAGTAGGGCGATCTGACAAGTTTGACAATTGTCAATGTTTTAATACGAGTGGATTAAACGACAGCTTGATTAGTACTACGTAAGTCAAATTAGGTAAAACTAGTCCTAAATAGCTCTCGTCTAAACGTACTCAAAGATACTTGTTCAATAAGGCTATTTTGGGATTCTTCGGCACAACAGCAAAAGGGAAAAAAATGTTATTTTTTATTCCATCACACAACCAATTTGATTTTAGGTGGCAAGTTTCAAGTTTTGGTTTTGACTCATCAACAAGTACCGCGAAATTGAGTGACTCGAAAAACAAATGAAAAATTTGGAAATGAAAAAATGAGAAAAATAGAAGAAAAAAAAACCAGATTAAATCGAAACAAATCGAACCTGTGTAAGCCAGTAGTGGGCTAAAAAAAGAAAAAAAGAAGAAGAAAACATAAGTGCTTCAAAGATTGCTCATTTTAGTGGTCACTTCATAGATAAAGAATGTACCTTTGTCAGTAAAGAGGCGCCAAGTCACTCCGAGGTACAGACAGCCCCGGACATGAAGATTCAAGACCTCTAGGCGGTTAACAGAGTTTGGGCACCTTTTTTAAATAATTGAATAAATCAAAAATGTTGTCGTATTTTTAGTTTATTTGACACTAAACAAGCGGACTTGGAAATATCACAAATAAGTACGAAATTATATGCAAAGAAGGCTCGTTGCGTGTAAGCATACGCTAGATTGCATGCGAAGAATTTTCTTCTCTGCAAAGGAACGGATTATCTCACTATAATCCGCAGACTGCATTATTTCTGACTCTATGCACAGCACAGAGAGTGAACTGAGTCTCCATCTCCTCTGTGTTGGATCTTAAATAGTTCTTCACTGATTTTAGCGCTGAAAACGGCCATTCTGCCGAGCAGTTTGACTGTGATGTACACAACGACATCCGGAGCGCTATTTCCACATTTTGATAAGTGTCCAAAAATCCTTTTTCCAGGATGTACTTGTATAACTCTATTGCCGATAATTGTTTTCCCCGCGTAACCTCAGTGACGACAAAGGAGCTCGCAGTTGCAGGCACTCGTTTTCCAAAGTCCCGTCTAAGTCTCCTAAATAAAAGGCGTTCAAGTTGCGTGCGCCCTGGCGCATATCTTGAGTTTCCAAACTATTAAGCCAGATAAATAATAACAGATATGCAATGTTCATAGTCAAGTGTGATGTCACTCAGTTCATATTAACCGACAAGATTAACTGACAAGTCTTGGCTAACTTTAGCGAAGCTCCAAACAATGACACGAATCGACAAATCTTTTCTCTGCTAATTTTCGTTTGTAAATTGACGTAGGTGCAAAGCATTTTTTTTTTTCATCTGAGTAAATTGTTGTAATGAAAGGAAGAGTTGGGGTGTATAGATTGGATGGATTCGTTGAATAGGCCTTATCTTATGCATAGACAAATTAAACCATACAATGGCTGGGCAAAGAACAGAAATTTGCAACGACTCGCTCGAATATAAAATTGACGACGCCACGACTTCTGACGTAACCAAACGATAAGCCAGCCAGGAATGCCTCGCTCCAATATCAAATCAACGATGTCTCGGCCTGATGTAGGAAAGCCCTCAATTTTTTCTTAGAAATTTACTAGAAATTTTTTTCTTAGAGTTTTTATACATAATTGGACATTCCAAAAACATAGCCACAGTTGACTACAGCTGACTTCATAACGCACAAAAGTCAACTCCTAACATAATTCAGTTGACTACTGGGTTCTACTTCAGCTGAGAAAGGAGAATACCCATTTTAGGCCCCAGATGAACATTCGTGAACAGACATGATTTTGTGCGGTGAGCAAAAGTGATGGTAGTTAATAATATTTTTCTGACTTTTTTTTTCATTAGATCGGTAACTTAAGGGTTGTACGGCAAAGCCAGGTTTTTAATATTTGATATGGGGGGAGAGTTGGAGGTGTTTTTCGGTGTGTGTTGGTCTCGACACGGCAAATCTTTTGGTCAACTCCGTTTTGGGATGGGGGTGAAATTTGAAACGGTTCTGCTTGTATTTCCTGAACTAGAGTCAGAGGGTTTGTTGAGCCAGAGGGGATAGAATTTTGAAAAGTAAGGCTCCAAATTCTCCACACATTGCAAACCAGTCTCTAACCAAAAGTTCCCAATCAAACTAACCGATTAGGTTGCTTTTCAATTATGTCTTAGATCATTATGGCGTGGTTGTAATAGGCTATTTTTTATTTCGATCGGTGGAGGGGGGGGGGGGGGACTCATCACTTCTATGAAACTTTCGTTATACTTCAGCCATTTGCCCTCGAAGCATAGTGCTGTGGGTACTCAAACTTCTTCTTACAAGCTGAGCTATTCGATGCTGTACTAGATATTTCAAAATGTACTTGATCAAATTTGACCACCGCGGGGATACAAGCATTCTGTATTTTCGGAGATTTTTCGTTCCCCATACTCAGTTTTTTAGTACTACCCTTTTTTCTATTCGAACTGAGGTACTAAATTTTCGCACCTTAAATCGGCTCTAACTCGGTAGGGTTATATTCGACCGGAAAACGGGCTACTGCTCGGCTCAGCTAATTACCAGCTACAATTCGTATAATTTTTTTTTACTCAGAGCATTTAAGGGCGAGGGGGGACACCCGGCTGGGTAGGTGGCTCAAATACGGAATGTTGCATATCAAATTAAAGGTCTCGCCGAGTACTATCAGGAATGCGATCCAAAACACAACTGCAGCTATAATTCTAACTATGCCAGAGTTATGTCAAGTTGTCTGAAGTTAACTAAATCTGTTTGAGGTTTTGGAACGATCTGAGTAAGCTCAAAGTATTAGAACTGTCATTTGTGTGTTAATCCGAAATGAGACAGAAAATTAAAATTAAAAATTGAATTAATTAAATTACAAATTTCATGAAAGGTTTGTAAAAGCACGCTAAACAAAATACTTCAACTTGACAGATCACGGTTTATCCCTTAGATAGCAGTTCAGAGCACAGTCAGGGATAGTTGACTATCTTAGTCAACTTCAGATGTTTCGGAACGCACAAAAATCAAGTCAGCTGACATAATTCGGTTGACTACTGGGTTCTGAAACGATTGAAATCAGCTGTAGTCAACTGTGGCTATGTTTTGGAACGCACTCTAGGTGGTGTACTTTTTTCCCAATTCAGAAGACTTTCTCGAGACGTTTTTGCCGCTGAAGACCCCATTTTCATGCACTTGAATAGTGCACTCTATTTACTAAATTTGGCATACCATATACCGTTCTTCCTTCCAGAGCCATTAATGCTTTGTTGTGATCATTTTTCTCATAGGAAGTCATTTTCCACTACGCACCAATTCTGCACAATCATGAGTGGTAAAAAAGTCCAGTTTTTCACCCAAAAACTCCCTCAAAATGCATCCGATCGCCAAAGCTTTCTCCCGCTTAAAAGAAATAAACTTGGTTAATAAAATATGTTCAAGAGTATCATCAGTAGCATCGTTTAAGACATTGCCCATGTCTGTTTATGTAGGGCCTAAATTTGTATGAATAGTGGGCATTCCTTTTTTCTAAATATGCGTCCCGGCACTTGGATGGTAGCGCGCAGATGCATACTTATGTACATAGCATGTCCACTGTGCTGTGATTGTTTCGCATGCGCTGTTCTGTGCTTAATGGCTGAGTTTGGGACGCTTCAATAGATAATGGACTAATTGTTATGGTCGTAACATGCTGCATGCAGCAGTATGCTACATTGAAGTTGGCATCAGTATGCACCGTGTGCTACACGACGATTGTGCTACCAGACTGCGCGAGTGAAACTTGGCTGGACAGAGTACGGAAAAATTTTTAACAGGAGAAGAAGAGAAATCCGAGAGGCCGGAAGCCGAGTGGACTTGCTGGCATTGTGATTCTTGGTGCGGAGATAACAAGAAAAGTCACGCACGCGGGTGAACCAAAAAATAGTTTGGTACTTTTTTAGTGGACCCCACGGGTGTTAAAGCATAATTTCAAAAAAAGAAAAAAAAGAAACCGCAAAGGAAATTGGATAGCAAAGGAAGCTGTATATGCAGCCCCAGCAACGAAAATTTACAAAAGAATCCTGTATCATGTCAAATGGTAACGAATCAAACAGACATAGAAATTTTAAGAACGAAATCCAGAAATTCTCTGTAAATTCCCTGACGTTCCACGCGTAAGGCGGCATAATCAGCCGAGATAAAAGTTGAAGGAAATTCCATCTTGTGTGAGAATCGTAAAAGCGCAAGGTTTTGGTAAATGGAGGCTGGCTTAGGACAGAGGTATACTGATCACCGCGGAGGTTATACTCCAGGATATTGTCCTCACGTTCCCAGGTTTTAATTGTCCAAATGTGTGGTTAATGCTGTTCCCCGTTGAATAAGAACCGCCAAATATCGAATATTAATATAACGGTAGATCTAACTAACGATAAAACAAACCCAACAACTGGATATTTTGTGTGCAGTTTGATTCTAAATCCATAGTGATTTCCACGCGATAGCTTTGAGAGGTCAGGAAACGAGTTTAAGGAAAGACCCTCATAAAAATGTGAAAAATTTAATTAGTTTATAAGCTAATTAATTTCTTTTTACTGTCTTTATACATAAAGCAAATTTAGTTCGGCATTTCCAGATTTTTTTTAACGTAGTAACACAGAATGGACATTATTCAGTCAATTTAGCAGTATCCTTATTCCAGAGTAGCAATAGAGCAGTAAACAGATTAAGTTCCAGATTTTAACCAATAGGTTCAACTGCAAGTTATGGTGGTATAACTTTGTTTAAGACATCCTGAAAAGTATTAAGTCACTAATAGTAAAAAATTTTCGGCAAGGTAATCGACAGCGGGGAGCACCTAACCACTTAGGGAAATAAACTTTATTTTCATAAAATTACAGCTTGTCGTAAAACAGAAAAGCCAACACTTTCGCCTCCAGGGAGTTCCGACGAAGGACAAGAGATGGTGTAAGAAATTTATTATAATTGAAATTTCATATAGTTTATGTAATTAACCATTTACCATTTATGTAATATACCCATTTATACCACTAAGTATGTCTATAACCAACATTTGTGGCGGGCATGCAGCCAAGTTGCCGTGAAGGTAGAATCTTGCACTTGGTCACTACTGGAAGCACTATATTAAATAACTATACATAATGTCAGGTTATCCTAACACGCATAATTAGGACGTATTGTCGCAATTGCTACCGTACATGGAGTTAAATAATCTTAAATTATATAGTTAAGACCGCGCTATAGCTTCGTGACATATTATTATCACATAATCCTAAAATTTTTTTATATATGCCATGGTATGATATCATAGCATATAGAATGAGTTAAAGAATTTTAAATTTTAGTGATTGGGATGTGTTGTACTGTCACATATATTATTAGAGTATCTTGAATTCGTTTTTTTTTTTAAACTTTAGAGTATATCTATTACTGAGTTAAATTATCCTGCATCGTAGACTCCACTAGGATGTACTATATTGTCCACACGTATTAAGATTATATTAATTTTAAATTCTATGACGAAAAAAAAAAATAAACCAATTTTATAACGTAATGGCGTGGTAGCGCTTTATTTCGCTCTCTCACTCTCCCGGAGCCCTCTTCGAGTTGATGGTTGAATAGGTTCGCCTTTTCTCTCTTTCAGATCATCAATAGCGACACTGAACAAAATAACTGCTGTCATTAGTGTCGCTGGGTGGATGGGGCAAGCAGAAAGAAGGCAGAACATCTGCGCCTTCACAGGAGGTAATGGTAAGTGATGTAAATGTCCCTTCTAGACCGGGTGTGTTGCGGCTTTTTTGTTTTGGCACCAGCATTTTTTTTGTATACGGCAGGTCTTAGTGGAACCCCCCCCCCCCCACACTCTCCGCCAATAGCCGAGACGACCTAGCGTGCCGCCCTGCACTTCAACGCTGTCTACCGAGTGATCTGTCAGCTCATGTTGGCAGTCTGGACTTCACGTCCAAGCCAATCACTCAGCATAGATCCATAACATAATAATGAGCGATGGGAGTCTCAAAACACGTGTGAAAGTGTGGTGGCGCTTCTTTACTGATTTATATTCTTAGGATAAAGCATTAAAAGCAATTCATATTTTCCAAAAATGGTGACGTAGATCTTGTTACAGATAATACAAATTAAAAAAATCAATAATCATGTAAGGTAACGACATTATGCATAATTATTGCCTAATTTTTAGTACTAAGGCTAATTAATAAACGGTCAACAATATATGTTCTTCATTACTTAGTCAGTGTTAATATGTTTAAAACCAAATAAATCCTGGATAAATTGACATGAAACATAAAACAAACAAAAAAGTCTTACTTGGGCTGTGTTCAACTTTTGACTAGAGCCAGCTAGAGCTGGCTATAGTCAGAATTGCTGTAACTAGGGCTCTTATTTGTGTGAGTAAATGTCAAACTTCCATAAATTGTTTCAATTTCATTGTATTCATTGAATTATGTCGAGTAATAAAAGTAAATTAATTGCAATAGCAACTATAATAAAAGATTGGATTAATTTCCTATAAAATAAGTGAAACCTATATTAATAAATAATTTAATCACAGCGCAAATGTTCAACATTACCGTCCTTGTCTGTTAATAATGGCACATTATTTTCGTATATAATTTCACCTTTGGTATCCACACAGTAATAAAATTGAGACATTTGTTTTTGTTTGCTTGACATCAACAACCAAACAAACAAACGTCAAGCTACTTTAGCTTCACCTCCAGAGCACTAACCAATTTGGCTATAGCCGGCTACATCCAAGAGTTGAACAATTAATTCTGACAATTGAGCTCACATATACATATATGATTTTTCATCATTTATAGCTCTTATTTTTGGCTCAAAATTGGCTATAGCTAACAACTGAACGACTACATTCCGGCTATAGCCAGCTCTAGCCGGTTCTAGCCAAAAGTTGAACACAGCCTTGGTTGTTTTTTAAATACATGCATAGAAAGGTCAACGTCATAATAGTCAACAATTAATTAATAGTAATGCATATCCGGTTAATGGAAACTTATATGTAACAGAGCCAGCCTTCTTAAAATATGACTACCATGGAATGTTAATTGTCTACAGTTTATTTTTATATAGCCTGTATATCACAAATTTGATTCTCAAATTTAAAATCGAAAATTTTTAAGTTAATACTATTTGCAAATTTATAAAAACCTAAACTGCACTTATTAGCTGTTTATTGAGAAAGCACTAAGTCTCAACCATAGAGTTTTTCTATCAGAAGCTATTAAATATAAATCTATCAGTAATGAAAATAAGGCAATAACGATGCACAATGTCATTACCGTAGCTGACCTTTCTTATTAATATTACCTGTACCACAATTTTTGGAAGATATAAATTGCTTTTAATGCTTTTTCTCCAATGAGTCATCTAACCGACCATGATCAATAATCATTTTTCCATGTAGTTTTCGCATTTAAACTGATCTTAATAATGAGCCCATACAGATCCCAACTTAAAATTTTGCAGGTGTTTTAGCAACACATAATAAAAAAATAAAAAATAATTATAAATGCACATTTTTAGAAATTAAAGGACGAAATATGAAAACATTACCTGAAAAGTCCTTTTCGCTTTGTGTGAGTGAACATTATTTTTTATGTTATCTATGAAATGTCCCCTTTAAAATGAGTACTCTACGCTTACTATTACTGGAGATATTTTTTTTTAAATAAATGAATGCAGCATGCCATTTAGCAGAATGTTAGAAATATCTAAGAGATCTATTCAGAAATTTTTCAAAAATTACTCAATTTATTATGACACATTCTTCTATAGCCAATACTTCTGCTTGTAATATAATTCAAAAGCAGCTTACAGAATTTGATATGCGACATTTGGAGCCATATACGCTTAGAATACTCCACTGTGAATATTAAGGATTTTTTTTTTTTCATTTTCAAAGATTCATTCAACTCCACAATTAGCTATATTTAAATTAATAGAGAGAAAAACTAAAAAATGATTCTTCTTCTTCTGCTATTGGGAAGGCATTACTATAAAAATTTACAATTACGTAATATCTTATGGACATTGTTTTTGGTGGTTCAATGAGTTCATAAGACACACCGGAAATATCCAATAGCATGCACCCTCCATAGAGCTTCACAGACCGCCTAAGAGTATTGCAGATTGCATTATTGTAACCATTTTTTAATCGTAAATCAATACATAAATAACAATTTTTCTTATTTACTTTCAGGTTCTATAATTTTTAAGTGCAAATGAATTCCGAGTTAGAGGAAACTCCTCTTGAGACTTGCGGCGAAGGTGTGTCTGATCATGAAGAGAATGAAGAAGATGGTCTTTCTAAAGATAATACAACAAAATTAAAAATAGTGGGTGATAAAAAAGGCGATGAAGTAAAAGTATTTCATGCAAAATATTTTATGAGCATCTAAAACTCTGGTTGATTTTAGGGTGAACTATTAGGTTCAGTAACAACTACAAATTGCCCTGGTGTCAGAACTAGTGCCCGAGTAATTCAAAAAATGAGGCAAGATCAGATACGTCCCACAACGCCACCTCCAGAGAAGAAAGGTCTGTGTCACTCTCTATCTCTTTCTCATTTAAATTTTTTTTTTTTTTTTAATTAAAATTTTGAATAAATTTTTCCTTAGATATTGTTAAAGAAGAAAAAGGTCTTCTGAAAACGCCTATTCAAAATAAGTCATCTCAGGTTGTATGGTCGAATATTGAGAGGAATTTATTTTTTGATGCTCTTAACGAATTCGGACGGGATTTTGACTCAATTGCTAATTTCATAAATTCGAAACAAAAACGCAAAAGTTCAACAGATCAAGGATTTAAATCAAAGGAGCAAGTTCGTCAGACTTTTTATCAAACTTTTCACAAAATTTCCAAATTTATAAGATTTTCAGATGGTAGATGCTTTACATTTTTTTAGAGAATTAAATTGAAACTAATTGTGTAATTTTAGATGTTAAAAAGCCTGCGCAAGAGCTGTATGCTTTAATAAATTATGGAGAAATGCGTCGCCGTCTTGCATTTGTTTCGGAGAAAAATTTAATGAAGATAAGAGATCTTATTTATAAAGGGCATGCAACGTTTCGAAGTAAGGGAAAAACTGTGCGAATTAAGACTCCATCATGTAAAGCTTTAAGGAAACTAAATCAGTTGGAAGGTATTATTAATTTTAGTTAAGTTTTAATAGAGGCTGAAGGCCGTCTTGTCTTATTTTTAGATTGGTTGGAAGACATAAAACTTCCATCTAAAGTGGAAGTATCCCTTCGTCCTGCAACAATGGAATCATGGGGTCGAATACAAAGTCTTGCTCAAAATCCTGTTGTACGTACAGTTGTTCCACTGCAGAAGAAATTATCTAGTGTGATCCGGACTTTCCAGTATCGATGGCGTAGTCACGAGACTAAGATTGTAAGCATTTATAATAATATTATTTATCACATAAAGCGATGACAATTTTAGGTATTTACCCTGTGTTATTGGGGTTATGTTTGTTAATTGCTATTGGGTAAGCAATTTATAGTCACGTTCCTAAAATATAATTACAGGCCCGAAAAGGGTATTAGATTTTAACTGTATTCTTTTGTGTCCGCAGAACAGAGCAGAACAAAAGATACACAAAAGAACGCCTCAAGAGAACAAGTCCAGCAGTTGGCACTGCTTATAAGTTTGCTTGTCGAAAAGTTGACAGTTTAATATTTCTAAAAACATTTTATTTACTAACCCTTCAAACTGGCACGACGTATGCGCTCATGTTCAGCTGCAGGATAAATTGAGAAATTGAAACAGGATGAATCGGCAAAAGTTATCTCTGTGTGATCGACTATTGAGCTCTCATACATTGTTTTTATAGTCCCAGCAAATTTTCACGATTTTTTTTTAAACATTTCAGCTGATCAAGTCGAGTTTATCCACAACATTAGTTTCATCATATTGAAATAATTTTGTTTTCTATAATAATACTGCATGTTGAAAAAACACAAAATTTGGCTGCAGTTAATATTAGGCTTTTATATAGTAGATGTAGCAGCTTATCTGTTTTAAAACTTTTTTATTTCACTAAATAAAAAAAATACATAAATTATTGGTGAATAATGTTTCATCTAATTTCGCTGGATGATTACAATGGACTCGTTTTCATAAAAGAAGATAATTAAATTTAAGTAATACATAAGAGTAATGAGAGCGATTCCATTAATATTTCTCGAAAGACGGCTATGCTGTTGATTTGTTGGTTTTTAAGTTTCAATTGCTTTGTTTCATAATTTTTTATTATTCTTGGAATTGGAGAAATATTCTTTCCAATTTAACCACCGAATCTTTGCTGATTTTGAAAAATACGTTTTACAAGTTGTTGCATACATAACATACATAATATTATCCAAAAGTATTCTTATCACATGTCGTTTTCAGTCTGTGGAGCTCATAACACCAACACCTCCTCCCAGACGTATATAATTAATGCAGCCACATAAACGCCATTGATTGGTCCCAGGATCATAAACTTTGACCATTAACGACGGCCAAACCAACCTAAAAAATGTGTGTTTTTTGTGAATTTACAATTTCATTTACTAAATCTCGGTAACAATAAATTTTGGACTTGATAAGGCAGTCGTACGTGTTGCAATACCTACAATTTAAATAAAAATTTGGTATTATGTCGTGATGATATATATATATGTATATATATATTTTTTGTAAAAACTCACCTGAGCCAAATGTTGTCTTCAATCTGCAACATTGTACTTTAACCGCAGAATATACTGTGCCACGACATAACAGCATTAAAATAAAAACTAGCTCTTCCCCACCGTATCCTTGTTCATATCTTTTTAACGTTAGCATGTCCTCAGAGTGAAGCGCTCAAGTGTATATTCTTGGGAAGCTCTCTAGGAGCGCTTGTAGGATAGCACTCTCGGAGCAGTTGTAGGATAGTACTCTTGGAGCGCTTATAGGGATACAGAGGGAATCAAGATAAGGGCTTTATTAAAAATTTCAGTTTTTTTTTTCTGAATGCGCTCCGTTTAATTTTAAATTAAATTAATTTTCAGTTAACCACACACTTCAACTGACTACTAAAGAATGACAATTCTGCTGGTTTTTATATGCATATGAGTTATCTTTTCATAACAAAACCTAAGCTGAGAGAAGAGCTCTGCTTCCGCGAAACGTCCTTTGGCGATAGTAAAAGAGCGCTTCGGAAAAGATATTTTGTGGCTATGTTGTGGAAGCGGTTCATCTGACAAGCGCTTGACATATTTCCCGCTGGGAGCGACATTCGATATCATCAGCTCACGGCACAGCCACATATACAATGATTACTCAGCTGAGAGTTTTTGTTTGAGGAATCGTAGTCATTTGGTTAACATACATTTTTGTAATTAATTTTGTTAGGAAAGGTATAAAATTTTTATTTCGGTTCGGAAGATAACAAAGCAAGCTTAAGATTATCCGAACACCATTTTTCTCTATGAATAGTAGGTTAGGGCGGAGGAGCTAATCAAATCAAACTTTTCTCAGTTTTACATAAGAACACTGCAAATATTTTAAAATGTTAGGACTCCATTGGGGCTCTCGTGTGGTAGTGAGGTAGTCTGTTTAATGGCTTGTGAAGTATTCTCGTGGGTTTTGCTATGAGTCTTGCATATCTGTTATTACTTGTCTGTAATAATACTAATAAAAAAAATAAAGCAGTCAATTCTTTAGGGTGGTAGCAAAGATGGTACAAGAACTAGATGTCGCATGGCATACTAGAGCAGAGTATACAGATTGTGAAATGGGTAGTGCATTCTGGAATGGACTATAACATGTTTTAGAGCGTGCCGAAAGCAAGTGTTTTTAGAATAGCAGTTTTGTATACATTTGATCGACTTCCTGAACACTTCAAATACGAAAAAGTATGAATCACTCGACGTATACATCATTTCAAATATTGTGGTCCATTCCGGAATGGACCACCCAGCCATATAAATTTTGTATACTTTTTTACTACTGCATGCGACATCTAGTTATATATGGTAGTAGTTAGTTATGTTTTTGTGGAGATATATATCTTATTTTATTCAATTAAAAAATCATCAGATCTATTGTCTGCGTTTAGCTTATTTCTGGTTATCAAGATTGTAATAAAACAGCCTAGCAGTCAAGTTATTAGCCAGCGGAAAAATTAAAGATTATAAAAGATTGACTAAGGAAAATTGAAAAAAAATTGTAGTGTAAGCGATTTTAGACGACAAGGACTTTACCTGGGATAACACAAATGGTTAAAAATAAAAACCGCGAAGTTATTAGAAAAACAATTATGGTCACTTTTACTAAGATCTTCCTCCTTTTCGCCCAGCCTTCTTCAGTATTTTGCATAATCAAGAAAAGCCAAATATAAATGGGACATGTACTCTGTGCTATTCTTGATGATGATTTGCAAAGCGTTGATGTGATATACGCAGGAGATATATATTTTTTAACATCCCTGTTGTCATAATTTCCCCGATAGTAGAATGAAGCAGGTATTTGCTACTATTTTTTATAACTCCTGTTTCAAAAGTTTTACTAGGACACTTTCCGTAAACTCTTTTAAGAATAAAAATATGTTTTGTGCTCTTTCAACGATTGGAAGGAGTATCTGATGTGATATGTTTGAAGCCTCTTCCCAGTTATTTGTCAATATGTGGAAGCCGTAAATAATTTTTAGAACGGGTATCAGCATATCATCCTCGCTTATTATTGCATATCTTTTCGCTTCCCCGCGAGCGTTAGTTATTGATTAGAGGTAGTCTGTTATAATTATTGTAAAGTTCTTCTGTTTATTGCATCCATTATTCTCAACCACTTTGCACGTAACCTTTGTATCCTTTCGCTGATAATTTATGACTTCATTAGTCAGATTCCACGCGTAGTATATGTGGACAACTTTGGAAACATGTTGCTGATGTATTTTTCGCAGGAAATTTTGAAGCTTAATTCTCTTTCATTTTCATATGTTGTGTTTAGAGTAATTTTAGTTACTGATAAAATTGTATTAAACTGCCCCATTCTCCTACACTGCTTGACAACTTTTACTGACATAATTGGTTTGATTAGGAGATATTCTTTTATTATTGTATTTCTTGTATAACTCTTTAAATTTATGAATTAATGCTTTTTATTTACAGAATGAAGAAGCATTGAAATTAATAGGAAGTGGTCTTAGTAGTGATCCGTTAAAATGTGAAACTCAAGCTAATGTAGAGAACGAGACTTTAAATTTTCCGGAACCATTATTGTGTTTTACTCCAAATCAGGACGCAATAATTCATAGACCCTTAGTAAGCATAACGGAGTACCTTAGCAGTTTTAATATTTGCTTGAATGCATATGAAGAGCGTATAGGCGTTAAGATACGTGGTGAAATGCTTTGTCATGAGAAACATTCCGCAAAACGGCAGCGATCTGATAGTGGATGTGAGAAAAAAAGTCCTGAACATAAAAAATTTCGAGTTGAACAGGAACGACAAACTGAATGTGATATTACTGCGGAAAAAGAAGGGAAAGAATTAAAATTTGATTCAAATGATGTGGAGAATTCCGATGATTTGAGTGATATGAGGGATGAGCAAGTGCTTGAAGATAAGATTTATCCCTTAGAAAGGCAAAACAGTGCTGATCTGGATTACATAAAAAATGATTTGTTTGATGGCGAAAATCAGAAACTTACAATTCCAGGTATAAAAGATGTGTCGTCACCGGACAGTACAAGTAAGAATCCAGAAGCTTTAAGTAGAGTATCCGACGGGCAAAAACAACAAAAAAAAAAGGACGTTAAGTGTCCTGCTGCTCGTAAAAAAGATAAGAAGGATCTCAGTAACTTAAGACCACTTATTAGTGATAATGTTGTTAAACAAATTAGAAAAGGCTGGACGATATTAAATTGTGGTGATATAACTGTAGGAGACCTGTACGTTGCATTTGGTCAGGACTCAAAATTAATGTTCGAATATGATTGGGTGAATAATAATAAAGATTTCGGAGAGTGTCCAAATGATGGGGTGCCTTACAGTGCAAATAATAATGATAATGATGACAATGAAATTGTTAAACAAATTCGACATAGCTCACTGGGAAATAAACTGAAACAATTGTTATTTATTGCACATTTGAATGAGAATGTTCGAAGAAAACCATGTTATTGCGGACACACGTGTGAAAGAACGGGCAGATCCATGGTAAGGTTTAATTTAATTAAGATTTATATTCAAACTAATTTTATTTATTTTGGCAGCCCGGTGAAGAGTTTATACCACGAAGTTATATATCTAATAAAACGTACACATCATCGCTTAGTGACAATGTCCTTTTTAGGCAGCCTGCAGCACCGTTCCGAAGGAATGCTTTAATGGTAGATTCACTTAGGCGAGCGTCAAACGTAATTAACAATAATCACGTAGTGTGAACTCCAATTATTATTTCTAAATAAATATCTTTTTTTCTTTAGGGTATGAAATATAAACCAACACGATTTGGAACATTTGGTTCTAAGCAAATAGTAGTAAAACGTCTTTTGCCAGTTCAAAATGGTGGTATGCCTGAAATTGAGGTTAAAACTGTGCAAAATCATTTCACAAACATCCAAAGGGCTTCTGAAGCGTGCACGGAAGACAAAAATGATGATAACTTTGAAGAAGTCGATGAGGATAATGATAATGATATTGAGGCGGATGATGAGGATGATGAAGATGATAGTCCAGGAGACGAATATGAAATTTCCATAAAACTTTCAGAGTGTTCCGACTCAAAGGCGAACAAAATAGATCTCAGTAGTACAACATCAGATAAGAATCAATACAAAGAGCAAATAAGTTTACCAGTTTCTTGTTCTGGAAATAATAATACGGACCAACCAGAAGTCAGCGAAATTATTAAAGAAAATAAAACGATAACAAGTTGCAAAGATGATATTATACATCAACAAGGTACCTCGTTAGATGAGGTTCCAGATTTGTCTCATCTCATGGAATTGTCATTATCCTCTCCACTGCCAATTAGTACTGTAGATGAATCTATAAGTGGGTTCAATTTTATTATTGTTTTTGTTATCTGAACTATCATAAAATATATTTATAGATGATATTATTAACGCTATACCTCCCCTGAGTCCAATGCAGATAATCAGGGAAAATTCTTCAGATCCAAAGTGGTTTGTAGACAACCTAAATGAATTCTCCTTAACCAGTTTTTTCGGGCACTTGGATGAATTTAATAGTCATGATGGTTCGGTAAGTTAATATAAGTGAAAATGTACATTGTTCATAATTATGTTAAGTTGAAATGAAAAATATAGATGAAGAGAAGGTTATGACGGCTATCCAATGCTGAAGAAACTTTCGGTGCAAGTGGGGTATGTGGGAGGTAATGGGCTGACGAGCTGGGAGATGACAATGTAGAGACGTCTCTTCATTTATCATAGTTTAACCCCTAGCTTTCTAAAATGGGTGTGGTTTGTAATCCAGAAAGTCTTCCCTACCTGGAAAGAACTTGACACGGCTAACACTTCTAGTACCTTTTTTCACCTTTTCATGGAAATTTTCGGAAAATACCACAGTTGCACACACGACATTTTATCAATAAAGCAAGAAAACTAGTAAATTAGGCTCCTTTGTCTCTGTATTTGGAAATTTGCTCATTCTGAATTAAAATAAAATGTGGGGTATGGAACAGATTAGTTACTGGTTAGTACACCGACCCAACTTTGCACAGCGCTTTTTTTGTGTTGAAAGCAGGAGTGAGAGCTTGTCGTATGTATACGTATCACAGGCTATAATCATTCTTCAGGTTTTAATCAACTTGTTCTGCTTTCCACACCAAAAACGGAGAGAATGAAGAGGATTTGTTTGTGTGTGCATTTCCCACGCATGTAAGTTTTTGCAGTTTTTCTTGTACTGATTTCTTTTTCTCTGCTTGTGTTCATCACAATTGACACCGTAGGGCGTAGATGATGGTAGAAAACGAAGTTTTAAGCAATGAGAATGCGGTTAGTAGCTCATATCCGTGTAATTTGTCGGATTGTAATTTTCTGGGAAAAATACCATCACGAATAACGTGAAAATGATAAAATTATAATTTTGAAGATTTTGGCGTGATTGTGGATGAATTTGGTGGATTAATAGTTTAAAATGGCTATGTGATGCCCAATGACATTCAGCAGTGACATTTCTCATATAGATGTATGCGTTTTTCAGTTCACCACCACCGATTTATCTTATCGAGTCTAGCACCAGAGTAGTATATTTTTTTTAGAAAACGTGATCAATGAAAATCGGTATTAGCTTCTAGTCGAGGATAATCCACAATTTTTTTTTTTTTGCATCATCTTTGGTATTAGTGATTGAGAAGTATACTGATTGGGGTGAAGAGGGTCAACCTTGAGGATATTCTAATGATCTAGTATTTTTTCCTTGATTTCCGTCAGAGCACTATTGCTCTTTCCGGCTTTGTGAATTAATACTAAGCTAGCGTATATCTCTTTTCATATCTGGCCTTTCATACCATTGATCTAGCTGCAGCATCCTCTATTCCAGCTGTAGAGCTATTAGCATTGTTGTGCCACTGCTGGTGCTATGAGCATAGTACTAATGATTCTTAACACGTTCACTGCCGGCTCAGCCAAATTATCGGAGAGCATGTATCTTGAGAAATGAGTGAGTCAATACACATTTTATTGCTCAGTGTTCACCTGGTGTTTTCCTAAGCTGGCAGTGAATCTCTTAAGCAAGCAAGCAATTTTCTACATAACACTCCATTTGAAACTTCATTCCATGCCACCATGTAATCACTTCATATAATAACATGGACCTTGACATCAGTGTAAATCCAATGCATGATCTTGAGTCTTAGGCCTCACCAGTATGTCAGATTTCAATATAAATTAGAGTGTAGTACTAATCCCAGATATTTTAGTAATCAGTGAAAGTTATGGTTGTTCCTAGTAGCATTTCCCTAGTAAAAAGTACCAGGATAGTCTAACGGGTCGACTCGAGATTAAAATTAACTTCCACTATACCATATCGTAATTCTATACAATGTTTGCTAAAGTGGTAAAGAAAGTGCACTCCCATTGCTATTATCACCAGCATAATATTACCACAAAGAAGTTCTCCATGTTGCAACCCAGCAGGCACTCGTCGACCACAAGGCACCAAATGTGGAGGGATTGAACCCCGCCCTAAGTGCAGACTCTGGTGAAAACGTCAAGTCAATTAAAATTACTAACAAGGTAATTTGAAACTTGTACCTAGCTGTTACCTTTAAAAACGAGTCATTGTTGTGGTTTTCTGCATTCTACACAGCACAGTCCATATTAAAAAAAAACAAGTTTTTGTGAATGACTATATAATGAGTCAAAAGGGAAAATGTACAGAAATATAAATATGTAGAACTAATTATTGATTTTTTTTTTAATTTTTTTTAGCAGTATTATAAGGTACTAATTAATATTTATATTTGCTCTAGGAACAACATGCCGAAATAAACATGGGCCTCAATGAATCGAGTATAGACTCGAGGAAATTTGCTGAAATCACGGCCTCTATGCAGAACGAGAAAAAAAATGTGTAAATAGAAAATTTCGCGAAAGGTTTATTTGAGTCCCGTTTAAAAGTTATTTATTTTATTATATTATTTGGCCGTTTAATTTATATTCATGTGTATAATTACATAAGGCTTCCAATGAAACACAAACTTTTTGTTTTAATGTTATACATATACTCAATTTTAATGTAATAAATCCTCAATGTTTTTATGAATTTGAAGGCCTTTTAATAAATTTGAAAACTTTATAAATGCTTAAAATAACGTGTTTATTGGAGAGACTTCCCCATTTGATTTGTTCATATATAAAAAGAGAACGAGTAGACGTTTATAGAATTGAATAAAAACATAAAAACAAAGCAAAAAATTAGAAGAATACATAATACATATTATATGTAGATTCAAATGAACTCTCTCTCGCTGTGATGCTAATATATACATTCTCAAGTAAATCATGGTCACAGGAAATTTTGGACACTTTTCTACGTTTAATCAACGAAAGAAGGATAATAACTTAAGTCTATCTCCACATGACAGATCATTCCAAGGAAAATAACGCAAGGCGAAGCCAATAAGTTCTGAGCACAACCTCTCAGTAGGTAAATTTTAAAATGGCGCCTAACAAATACGACCATAGACCTACCAAAGATATAAATAGAATTGGCTTACATCAATTCTTAACATACCCTAGAACGGTTCGTCGGACAGTAAAATTGATTATAACCAATTTCATAGGATTTTATATTCTGAAAAACTTTTCAATACAATACCAACATCTAGAACTGATCTTTTTCACAGTATGCATAAAAAATCACAATTTTCGTGTGGAAATACCAAGAAAGGTTGCTCGATTTAGTATATTTTTGAAGTTGTATTTACTATTTTTATGGAAACGCCAACGCGGTCTCAGACAGTGTCCAAATATATAGTGAAAAATGAAATTTTTGTATGGCAACACTACGAAGGAGTTACCCGATTTTTCACATTTTCGAACTTAAATCTATAATTTTCTTAAAAGGGCCGTGTACAAAATTTCATCTGTAAGGGCTAGAGCCAAGGAATTTTTGTACTTATTTTCTAAAGAAAAGTTGTCATTAAGTCCAGACATTTTTTACAATTGTGTGATATGTCAGAATAAATTTAAAGAAATGGTTAATTCCCAGCGAAGACAATATCATTGAAGGAGAAAAATGTCTAATCAAGCTATTCTTCAATAATATTTATGTTAATTCCTCTATCGATGCAGTTCCGTGGCAAAGGCGGGCTGGTATTAATTAAAATTAAATTAAATGATTTTTTTTAACTTTTTAATTATTTACATACTCATTCATTTTTCTATAATTTAAGGTGGACAAATCTTCGTAAACATCCTGAATAATGGTTCTGAAACAACTTGTCGATAGTGGCTAGCTGTATCTTAAACACCAGTGACGGATCATTTGGTTTAGTTGGAACTAAGGTGTTTTGGAGATCTACAAAGCTGTCCGATTGATTTCGTTAAGTTTCTAACAATGCTGTCTTCCTTTTGGGAGGATGATGTGGATGGACAGCTCTAGAAGAAAAACGGAAAGATTTTTATAATTTGTAATTTGGAAAGGATAAGTTACGTACGTACGTTCATTATTAGTCTTAGCTCTATAACTTCTTCACTAGGCGTTGTTTTGAAAGTTCTGTGGATTTTGTAAAACAATTTTGTAGTTTTTTTTTTTAAAATAAGTGAGATGCCAAATCGCCACTCTAATTACGAGACGAATCGTTCCTTCCATCAATTTCTATTATTATTTCTCAAAGAAAATTGACATCAATGGATTTTTCGAAAAAGATTGACATCTTTTTGTCAATCGATAACTAGAGTTCGAATTTCTTTTCTCTAGCATATTACTTAAAGAAATTGGCATAGAAAACATTTCCTTGAGGATTTCTTGACCTTTTTTTACATAGTTTTTTTATAGGAACAGGAATTCCTGGGCTCTAGCCTACCGCCCTTAAATTGTAACCTATTGTACCCATAAGGTATAAAAATATTGTGATGTAACTATGTATAAAAATACAAACAATTAACAAATCAATTAAAAACGTAAGAATGCACATTCAGCATTTCTCAATAAGTTGATCACAATAAATGTGACATAATAATGTTAATGCATTTATAAGCAAAACATTCACCCAAATGCATGTCACACTTGAACCGGAAGAAGGTACTGCATTTGTTTACATGTTTTGCAACATGTTTAATACGGGTCAAGCTAGTTGCATCACATCAAACAAATGTTAAGCAAATAAGTGTAAATAAGTAGTTTAGTTTAACATGCCCGTGATTTGGCATATGTACAAATCGTAATTAAGATTAGACTAATAAATTTACTTCTTTATAAATAAGCTTGGTATGTATAGTGTTAACAGACTTATCACTTGGTGCGTGCTAGTTATAGCTGCGTCGACTACTGTTCGTCTGCTAGTTATAGCTGCACTCCTCATCGTAGAGGAGATCTGCTCTTGAGGTTTCTCCTTGGAGATCGACCTAATGGCTGCCTCCACTCTTCGTACAATGAGCTGTATACCACACATTTGGTCATTGTAATAATAACGAAGTAAATCACTCATCTTATTTATTTACCACGTGGCGACCGTGCCTTTAAATGAGTCCTCCCTCGCCAGAATCAGTGACAAAAAGTATTTAACATTGAACGAATTCGTAGGCTATAGCCCATGTTTTTGAGCAAAAATTTTACGTTAAACTTTGTTGACACCGATTTTCACAAGTGAGCACTCGTTGGACACGAAATGATGTGAGGAATATAACCAAAATATTTCTGGGACAAGTTCACTGATATTCGAGATATGCTCAAAAAACTCTCCCATGAAGTATGGTTATTCATGGTCCTGTATGAGAAGTGTTTTTGGTCCCATTTAAAAACTAATTAGCTTATGAAAAAAATTCTTATACACGTCGCTCTGGTAACGTGTGTTATGCCAGTATTTTGTATTGCAGAACTAATACTGCTTTCTATACTGCAGTACAAAAATACTTAGGAATGTAAAGCTCCGAAAATATTAACGAAAAAGTTGGATTTTCTCTATTTTGTTGTTTAGGATAGCATGCATGAAGACCTTAGAAAAATATCTCGTTTTGTCTTTAATACATAATTTATTGTATAAATACCACAATACAAATACATTAGCAAGTGAATATATGTATATATAAATATAAAAGCAATACAAAACTTTTGTATAAATCAGCAAATATTTTTATGATCATCTCTAACAATACAAATAAATAATTCAAATTCTTTGTTTAATAAGTCGCGTTTAAAAATGCTACTTTATTTTCCTATGTAAGTATAAAATGTTATTTTTATAAATTTGAAATTTTTGTAGAAACTGTTTTATGCATAATGTCATGTATTTTACCTGTTTAAGCTTACTTTCGCGGAATGTCCAGTATAAAAATGTAAAAACTACTTACATCTCCGAACACTAATGAGTATGTATAGGTTATAAAAAGTTTTCACGAAATACAAAATACTAGAATATATCACTCGGGATGATTCAGAAGTCCTGAGTTATGGCATTAATTGGGAGTTAGTAGAAAGCAAAGATCATGTTTGCCCCGGCGGGCGGCTCTCCCGTCACATATGTATAAGACTAGATGGGATTCTTGACCTATAATTTTCCTAGGTTTTATGGCATTTCCTTAAGCTTATATATTGATTGATATTTAAATCAATTTAGCATTCAAAGAGCAAACCATGCTTTCAATGGAATCTCGACTAATTAAATTGAGGAAGCTCAAAATTTTTTAAGAATAAAACTCTAGTCACACATACTATCTTGTGTCCATTAAATGGTTTGTTATGTAATCCGACCAAGTCATCAGGGCTCAAATTAAGATTATTGTTACCACTTTTCACTCTTTAAAAATGCTTTTCGATTAGACAGGTTACGTTAACACTAGCTTTAATAACTATTGGTAAGCTAATTTTGGCAGTAAACAGTTACTGATTTCTTTAAATCCACGGTTTGTCGTGAATATTTTGAATTTCATTCGTCCCATTCATTTTCGTCCACGCCTTCCATCTGATCTTGTTCAAGGGAAGTGGTGAATTCCATTCGAGCACTTACAGACTTTTGAATCTGTGTAAGAAAAGAAAAACAAATTATGATAAATGATGAATACTTTTTTCAAGTTTAACGATTATTTAAAGATTTAAGTAAATTATTTCAGAAATCAATAACAACATAAGCTTTAACGTATTTTCAAAGCATAGGGGGCGGAAGGATATACGCATTCATGACCATTCACCAATGTAGTCTGGAGTATCGTCGAAATTAATCCGTGGCGACCTTGTCAAAAAATTTTTCAGGAAATTCCTAATTCGTAAAACATTTTCAATATACGGAATGTCTCAGTAGGTAAGTATAAGCATAGATGGCACAAGAACTAGATGTCGCATAGCATACCGCAAAAAAGTATACAGATTTTAAATGGCTGGTCCATTCCGGAATAGACCACAACGTGTTTTGGAGGCACCGAGAACAAATGTTGCCTTTAACAGCAGTTTTGTATACATTTGGTCGACTGCCTCAACATGGTAGATGTGGGAAAATATGAATCACTCGACGTATCTCTCATCATTTTTCTTTTCATGGCGCTGAACTGATTAAGGTAAAGGAACGATACACAGCACACCATATTCGGTGCGGTGGGAGGGGCGTAAACGTTACTTCTTTCTTGTCTTGTTTTTGGAAATACTTTTTATTTTGCTGTAGTTATTAGGATTTTATTTGATTTAAATGAAACAATTCTATTAAACTCATTTGCCCCTGAAAGTAATTTTTGTAATGGTATTGCATGACTGCTGCGCCTACTAAATCTTCTCCTATGGAACAACAATTTTTCTCGAAATTTACAATTCGTCCTGTCATAGACAAACTAATAACATACAAAGACTAGACACGTAGAACAAAAATATGCTACGCTTTTCTAGAATATAAAATTAACGATGCCTCGACTTGGCATTTGATGACGTGCACAAAGGGTAAGCCAGCAATGCCTCGCCCCATACAAAATCACCATTGCCTCGACCCGATGAAATGAAGGGAAGGTCACAATTTTTTCTTAGAAATTTACTGGAAATTTCTTCCTTCGAATTTTAATGCATTGGCTGAGGCCGAGAGCAGTGCCTCGCTCCATTAAAATCAATGCTGTCTCGACCTGACGTAGAAAAGGCCACAATTTTTCTTAGGAATTTACTGGAAATTTTTTCCCTAGAATTTATACGCACTTTTGGAGGGCGACAACAATTGATAAAGGAGCGTTTACAATGACAGAGTAGAGTGGAGTCACCATTTGAAAAATTCCTAATCTCACGTTGGTGAGATGATGAGAGCAAATGCAATCTGGCGACTCCACTCTACTCTGCCATTGTAAACACTCCTTTATGAGCTTAGACCACTGACATATATAATATGGACTGACTCACTTCTATATTGCTGACTCTTTCGGTCTAAGCACCAAGTACCAACTGAGGAGAACTATAAACAACAAATAAATAAATGGGTTCGTCGAAAAAAATGTTTTTAAACTAATTATTTAGGGTTATTACTGATAAAATTGTTTTACCAAAGGCAATATATTCATAAGATATGAAGCAGAAGTTCGAAATGTTTTATTATAATCACTTTTCGAGCTGCGCGCTTAATTTTTCAATTTCCCGCCAATGATTTTTTAAATGTTGGCACCGGCGTAAGAACTTTTATTGACATAAGCAATTGAGCCCACATGAAATAGAAAGTTAAGCAGTCCATATTATATATGTCAGTGGCTTAGACGCGTAGCCAAGCAATAAGCAAAAAATTTCAAGTAAATTTTTAAGAAAAAACTGCGGCTTTTCCTACGTCAGGTCGAGGCATTGTTGATTTTATATTGGAGCGAGGCACTGCTCTCGGCCTCAGCCAATGCATTAAAATTCGAAGGAAGAAATTTCCAGTAAATTTCTAAGAAAAAATTGTGGCCTTCCCTTCTTCGGGTCGACGCAATGATGATTTTGTATGGGACGAGGCATTGCTGGCTTACCCTTTGTGCACGTCATCCAAATGCCAAGTCGAAGCATCGTCGAGGTATTATTAATTTTGTATTCTAGAAAAGTGTTGCATATTTTTGTTCTACGCGTCCAGTCTTTGTATATTTATATTGTTAGTGTTGTCTATGGCCCTGTCTTTGCTGACGTCTTGTATATGTCGTAGGCATTTAATAAAATCCGACATTTAATTAAAAGCCTAGTCATTTAATTAAATGCCGGCATTCAATAAAAATCGTATTGATTATCTTTCTTTTACCATTATCTGCCTAGGCATTTACTTAAATGCCGGCATTTAATTAAATGCCGGCTGGCTCTCCAGGCAAATAATAAAATAAGCAAATATATATCAACGCACGATCCGCAAGCCTTTACGCCGATAGTGTAATACCACCCGATTTAACCAAATACTAGGAGAGGGAGATGTATGGTGAAGGGGGAGGTCGCACCCAGGCCTGCGACCCATACTCACTCGCACCCACACCCACATCCACATACACACACATATACACATACACACACATACACGCGCCGCGCCTGCTTAATGGTGGCGGAGAGAAGCGGCGTAGAGAAGGAATGGCAAATTGAGCCATAATTAAATATTGGTGTAGATTATAAGAGGAAATCCGATCGATCGGATTTTTTTGTCCGGGACACTTTCATCAGGTACATTAGTAATTTCCTTTGGTGCATCCAGTAGCTGTTCTAAATTAAAAGATTCATACTCAACGAATTGACTCGCATGACTTATTGTAGAAAAATATCAGCCATGATATTTTATGAACATTGAAATCGACTGCCAAGTGCAAATTCATAATTGGATAGCAGTACAAGTAGATGATGTGCCTGTAGACTTTGAACCTTACCCAGATGTGGAGGAAATTTTGAAATCGACTGCCAAGTGCAAATTCATAATTGGATAGCAGTACAAGTAGATGATGTGCCTGTAGACTTTGAACCTTACCCAGATGTGGAGGAAATATTAGGAGAGTAAAAGTGACCGTATAAAGCTTTGTTTAAAATTTTCGTACAGGTACGGGCTACGGTTTCAATTGAGATCTCTAATTATACATTATAAGCGAAAAAAAAACTGCTATGTGCGATGCTCCAGTTTGGCCACTCATGTGTCATCAGCCATAAGATTGGATTAGACTGAGTGCAGTGTGCGAACATGAGCGCCAACAAGGCCATCAATACCTTTCGTAACAATCTCGAGATTATATGTACGATATTTATGGAAATAGTTAGATATGTAAATAAGAAAAGGGGAGTGCTTGGGATATACGTAGAAATTTCCAAAATTATTAAGATTTAATATAAATTAAAATCTATCACATCTACGACTCATAGCATTATGAATCATTAAGGCCAAGCAAATAAATTTAAAATTAGTATTTACCTCTTTTTGCTTGGTCTTTTCATAATCTGTTCGGGCAAGAACATTTGGGCTAACATTCTGGTCCGACTTTTTCACTTGAGTTATTGGCTGTGTTGAAGATACTGCAAAATCATATTTGAAATAATTAAGAGACATTTAAGAGAATTTTAATTACTTACAGCTGATCATTCCTTCAGGCTGAAGACTAATCTTTGCTGGCTTTTTATCATTAAAGGAAAACCATTCTTCAGCTGTCATACAGGAAGTCCATGTGACACGTGTTGGGGGGAATAAATCATCCTGAAATAATTCGCTCTGGAAAAAAATGGAAAAGGTAAAATAGAAGAGTAATAAACGATGGTCATCTAAAATCTACCTTAATTCTTGGAACTGTAAAGCTTATCGGTTCTATTGCACTATTCGTTAGACGCAGTGCTTTCGTAAACTCAACACTGGCCACATCACAATGATTTTTCGTGAGGAAACTAAGTCCTTGATGCAAAGTACAACATCTATGATGGGAGAGAGCACAAATATATGGTTCCTCATCTGTTATTTCATACGCGTATATTGTGGAGTCACCCTAATAAAAATAATCTTTTGATAATAATTCATAAAACTAAGGAGATTTGTAAATATACTTTTCCAGTAGCAAATAACGTTGAGCTGTCTTCATCATAAAAAGGAATTAAGATTGCGGGAGATACATCTAAACTTACAGTGTTAAGTGGAGTTGAAAGATTTTGATAGTGATATACACTGATTTGTCTTTCTGAAACCCTATTCGAAATTATACATTAGGTGTTAATATCATTATTAATATTTTATTTTTTGCCATACTTATCGAACCCAGTGACAACCAAATAATGCCCTTCAATTGCCCAAGTTATTCGTGCACCTCTACTTCCTGCTGGTCCTATTCCTTCCCTTATTGGATTTTCTGATTTTCGAGGATTAAAAATTCGGATTTTACCATCTTTACATACACTAGCGCCAAAAACTCCACATGGACTCCATGCATAGTCAAAGATTTGGTCAGTGTGCCCTTTCATGTTTAGTTTCTCTTTCATTGTATTTAAATCCCACAATTTTACTGTCATGTCATAGCTGGCGGTTAAGAAAACATCCTTTGCTAAAGGATGAAATCTTATGAAATATATCTTATCCAAATGTGCAGTCAATTCTTTATCTGGAGTATTTGTGGGTTCTGTTAAACCTGCAAAGTTTCAATGTTTTTATAAAAACTCTGTACACCTACATAATGTAAAAGGAAATCTTATTTATTTACCTCCTTCCTTAATTTTCCATAATTTTACGATTCCATCATCACAGGCTACAGCAAGCCTTTTAGGATCAAAAGGATCCCATTGGAAGTCCATTATATTGCTCCCATTAACTAATGAGGGTATTACACCATCCGGTAGCCGTCCAGTCTTACTTAATTCGAATATTGCAATTTTACCACCAGGACCTGATAACGGTACGGCCACTCTTTCATTATTTGCTGTAAAAAATATAATCGGTTGGAATAAATTTTCAATTTTGTATTTAAATGTGATAAGAAAATATAAAAATTTCTTCACCATCTTAGCTCCCTTCCTGTAAACGCTGTGAAATTGCAACAAAAGAAAAACTATTTTCTTCAACCTTCCATTGAATGGGCCATCACAGACGAGTATTCTTGATGTAGTATGCAAACCGGTTTTTTAGGGAAGAGGTGAAAAGACGCAGAGAGATATCTCTTTGCGTCTTTTCGCCTCTTCCCTAAATAACCGGTTTGCAGACTGCATCAAAAAGATATCTCTGCGTCTTTTCACCTCTTCCCTAAAAAACCGGTTTACATACTGTATCAAGAAAACTCATCTGGGATGGCGCATAACCGTCAGTCAATTTAATGCCTCTACAATGTAATGTTTTCTGTTCTCTTTATATGGTGTTTTCCATAAGTATGCAGACTGGATAATGAGTGAACGGTGAACTATTACACCCTTAAATTGAAGCGGATTGAACGTTTTGAGAATCTGTATTCTTGAAAATAATCTACAGTATTATGAATACGTTAATCTATGTGGATCCTTCTGATTAATCCAAACTATATTCAATATATTCCGTACTACTCTTCGGATTGTGGTTACAGTGCGTTTCGAATTGGATGAATGACTTAGTTAAGTAGAGTTCGTTCGAATCACGATTTTGACATTTTCGAATTTATTTTTATTTTTATTAAATATCTTTGGCCAAGGTGGACGTAGTTCGATAAAGGATCACCGATGAGAAAGACGTCCTACCCCTGTCGTCGTCCCAGAAACTAGCAAAATTGTAAAGAATAGGCTGCTTCGGGATAAAAGGTTCACTTACAGGGATATCATGTTATCCGCGATCATATATATGATCCGAAAAAAAACAATCCTGCATGATCATGACCGTTAGTAAGGTTTGTGCTCGGTGTATACCTTACAATATAGAGAGAACAGGAAGTGTGATAAGCCACATTTAGTGCAGTCAAATTCTGGTTGTGTTAGAATCTGTTGCCGTTGTTTTAAAAGCTCAGTACAGGCATGTAGTATATGAATCAACTTAGAGAGCGGGCTAGCAAGATATATGTTTGAAAATATTGCGCTTGCTGCCACTACAAATGCTCGTAGTCGCTGTCACTACGCCAAGCACCTGAACATACATTTTTCATAAGGTATCTCTTTCTTCAATATATTCTGTCCTACTTCTAGCATCTCTAAAAAAAGCCAAGTAAAAAAGTAAATAAATAAAATCGACGCTAGTTTTCTGAAGAAAAAATAAATAAAATTACCAAGAAATTCAAAATAGTTCCTCATTATGACAGGTGAAAAACTTGGATTTATTGCTATCAGCCAGAAAGAAAGTGCAAATTACAGTAGGATATTCGTAGGCGACTATAAACCAAGCTAACCAAAAGAATCGCACACGGATCATTGCCAAAAAACATTTTCTTCATTCTTATGACGTACGGGTCATATTCCCACAATTTCACTCGATCTTTATACAGTCAATGAAAATCGGCTAAGCGGTCGAATTCATCTCTATCATAGCAATGACCAGTTTCTCTGACCATTGCGATCCTGATCGCTTTAAGAATAAAATTGATGACTCATCCATCCTACAGTAAGACATAACAGCGACATCAAGCGACGATGGAAGATCTTCAAAAACCTTGTTTTAGAGGAGCTCAATGTTTTCAGAAATGGTTCAAGCATATCGAAAAGTATGTATTAAGGCAAATATTTCTTAAAATAACCAAATTAATTCTGAAGTTTTCTCTATCATCTCCAAAAATTAAGTAGTAACCACAATACCAAAACTCCAACTTGCTAAGTTAGATTAACGCAACAAACGAACAAGCAGATGGATGAATAGTAGGTAGGATCTAAATAGTTTTGCATGCAGCCTTGCACAACGTGAATGAGTGTCGAACTGTCTACTGTATTGTGGGCCACACATGGATTGACGTAGGTATTAAACCAGATACGTTTGAGGGAAGTTGAAGCGATAACAGAAGAGGTAATGCTTGAAAATAGAGCATGAGATACTCAAATTCACGAGTCGCTTTAAGCTTTGCTTGATGCGAATGGTATAAGGAGTAGTATTATAGCAGTCGAGGTAGTATACAATTATTTGTAGTATTGTTATAAACTAACTAACCAAGTAATTTAATCATCGAGGCCGATGAATTATCAGGACGGCCGAGTGTAGTGCAAATATCAAAACAATTAGTGGTCTCATGTAGCAACACTAACAATTGCTCATATTATAGATCTCATTATGGTTTGGCAGTATTGTAGGCAAAGCAAAGGGCACGAAATCCTTGTCTCCTTGTACTAACACATCTGCGGTAGAATGGTGCGCAGCTAGCTCGGGTGGGGTACGGCAGGCAGTACGTGGATTCGTGATTTCAAGACAGTTGAGTTGAATTTTGCGTTTTGTGATGTCTGAAGAATTTTTTTGCATATTTTAAGAACAAATATTTTTGCATATTTTAAGAACAAGTATAATTGCATATAAAGCTTATACGCAATTATGCCGGATTTAAAAGAAAGTTACACGAAATTTACCAACAACACGAACTGTCAAACCCAAAATTTCACTGCGACACGACAATTTTAGAAATTTACTCTACTTTTTGTCGACGACTTTATCGCGTCGCATCATTTGTTTTGCCCTAAAGTCGCAACATGTATTCGAAAATTATTTTGACGTCGGCGATTGCGTGTCGCATTCATTATATTACAGCCTTCAGTCACTCTTAAAAGGGCATCCAAGTTAGTTCACGCATTAATAAATAATAGAACAAGTAATAAAGATAGAATTGGTCTAAGACCAATTCTTATGAGTACTTGCATGTAATTTCGTATGGTTATCATCCGTAAGTTTGATTTTTAAGTGTTTTTCGCATTTTTTGCTATAACGGTTCGTCGGACAGAAAAAGTTGATTATAACCAATTTTATAGGATTTCAAATTCTGAAGAGCGTTTTAGCACATTAAAACAATCTAGGACTGATTGTTTAGACAGCATACGTAAAAATCCTTAATTTTTATATGGCAATACCAAGAAGGGGTGGCCGGATTTAGTCCATTTTGAAATTATATTTACTTACTATATTTTATGAAAACACTGTGCACAAAATTTCCGCTCTCTAAGTTGACGCGTTCTCAGGTAGTGTGCAAATATGTAGGGAAAAATGAAATTTTTGTAGGGCAACCCTGCGAAGGAGTTATCCGATTTGTCCCATCTTCGAACTGAATTTTACTTTTTTTTTTAAAAGCCCATGCACAAAGTTTATAATTTAATGTAGGTATCTAGAAATGCTTGACAATTTTCAGATTTCCGATTTGATAATAAAAGATTTCATTGAAAACTAACATCATTATTTCAAGAGCTTGAAAACTCTTCAATATCTTCAAATCTTTTATTGTGTCTGAAATCTGCCAAATGAAGATAAATTTCCTATCTGGCATCGCTGCCTATAGATTTCATCTAGGGTATAAAAACGAAGTGAATGCTACATTATGTACATATAAAAACTTTGAATATTTGTGGGAATTTTCTGGACTTGCACAAGATCGAATAGATTTTCTTTGATGGGTGTAATGTCGGCTGCCCTTTAGAATACATGAAATATATGGATGCCTATAGAATATTTTTGCTTGTTTAAGACTTTTGTGGAATCTGAATAAAATTTAAGCAATAGACAAAATGTAGAGTTTTTTGGATTGCAACCAAATTGAAACTCCAAATGGTTGTTTTTATCCTCACAAGTAACAGAGCTGGGCAAGTACCAAAGAAAAAGTACTTAAATACAAGTACCGAAGGCCTGAGTACTTCAGCGTAAGTACAAGTACCGCATGTATGAAAAGTACTTGTAACTAAGTACTAAGTCTATAATAAGTACTGAGTACTTTTTTAGAATCTTTGTACGTTGGCAGTTGAAGTTTATCGAGTTCAGTTAATAGATATTAATAAATCAATACCTTTGAAAACTATAGTATGTATAGTAACCATTTATAGTTTTTCATAGTTTTCGGTGCTGCAAGTAGAGTAAAACTTTCACCTCTCCTTGCTACAATCACAAAAACTATTAGAGGTCCGCCGAAACACCCATTACCGCCTCCAATAATGCATAATAATTCTAGGGAAAAAATTTCCATGAATTTCTAAAAATAAAATGAGGGCTTCCCTACATCAGGTCGAGGCATCGTTGATTTTATATTGGAGTGAGGCATTGCTTGCTTACCCTTCGTTATGTCCACTAACGTATATAATATGGACTGCTTACGTTTCTATTTCTCGTGGGCACAATTGCTTGTGTCAAAAAGAGTTCTTACGTCGGTGCCAACATTGAAAAAATCATTAGCGGGTAGTTGAAAATGTGAGCACGCAGCTCGGGAAGTGATTTTAATAAAACATTTAGAAATTCTTCTGCGTATCTAATGAATACATTGTCTTTGATAAAACAGTTTTTGTCAGTAAGAACCCTAAATGATTAATTTAAAAACATTTATTTCAACGAATCCACTAATTTATTTGTTGTATTGAGTTCTCTCTCAGTTTTACTTGGTGCTTAGGCCGATAGAGTCAGCAATATAGAAGTAAACCCAGTTTTTGCAATCCATATTATACATATCGGTGGTTATGTCATCAAGTCGAGGCATCGTCGATTTTATATTCGAGCGAGACGTTACTGGTTTTTGTTCTACTTGCTCAGTCTTGTGTGTATGTTATTAGTTTGCTAAGGCTCTGCCTTGACGCGTGAGTGCGGCACATTCTTTGACAGTTCTTCGCGTGCTTTAAAATTCAACAAAAAAGGAGTTGCGCTAGAGATTGTGTTTGCTTTTCTACGAAGAGTTAGATATTTGTAGGTACTTAATAGACTCAGAAATACCTAAGTGAAAATCTTGGTACTTAAGTACAAAACTAAGTCTTAAGTACAAGTAAATAGAAGCAAGTACTTATGTTCAAGTACTAAGTAGGGGCATTTCAAAAGTATTGAGTAATAAGTCTTAAGTAACGAAAATGTACTTTAAGTAGTACTTAAGTCTTTTTTACTTAAGTATTCCCCAGCTCTGACAAGTACTTATAACTTAATATTGGATGACTTTCTTGAAAAGATTTTTTTGCAAGTTTCATATCAGAGAAATGGCTCTGAAATTCTTGATGTTTGTTGACGTAATGTCTATATCCTTTGGCATAAGGAAGATGCATGTCTATTTACTTTTCCAGAAAGTAGAAGACGTTTTTTATACACTTCTTGAAGATAGTTCCGACGTATTTTTATAGTTATAAACAGTAGCTTTTTTTTGTAAATGAATTTAAAATTTTGTCGGAGGAGCACGATTTTTTGACATTTATTGACTTCATCAAAAAGACGAAAAGCTGAAGACGATTAATCAAGAGATTTTGTTTTTCTAGATAATTTTTTGGGTTATCTACATTGGAAAAGGTTTGTGATATGAATGCGTTTATGTATACAGGAAAACTTTTATCTGCCTAAATCATTCGTCATTCATAGGAAATGAATCGGATTTCAACCGGACCATCACCAATTCCGTTCTTCGTTTGCTGAAAGTTAAGTAGTTATGAGATAAGAATACAACTTATCCTTTTTTGTCCTGCAATGTATGTTTCTTGAATTAAAGGACTTTGAAATCCTTAAAATTCATCGGTTTTTGGTCCACTGAGTTATATTTAAAAAATCATAAATTCGGTTCTAATTATCACAGAGACATGATCTTTAGCTTAGTTTAAAAAGGATCGTTCAATGTTCCAGGAAAAATTACATATAAAAAGGATGCCTTTTAAATTAATAAATATATCCTTTACCTTGAATATCTCACAATGGATCCAAATTTTTTATTATTTCATTTTTAAATTAATGCTCAGAGTGTTGTTAGTTGGGATATTAATGGGTCTTTTAGACGTCTACTTATTTTGAAAACATTTCATACAAATTTGTAGTGTTATCCTTAATCCCATAAAATTTTTACACCGAGGATATATATTTTTTTTTTTTTTTTGTAAAATGTGACCCGTTAACAGTCCTTGAAAACATAGAAAGAATTGCCTCCGTTCAAAATTTATTAATATTATTATGCGAAAAGTTTAAATTTTAATTTCCAGAACCGAAATGTGTGTGTGATAATTGGAACCAAAGTTATGATTTTTTAGTAGTAGACCAAAAATTGACAAAGTTAAGTATTTCAAAGTGTTTTAATTCTGTCAGCATGCATCGTAGGACAAAAAAAGATGAGTTGTATCTTATCTTATCTCATAACTAAATAACTGTCAGCAAAAGAAAAACGAAGTTAGTGATGGTCGGGTTGAGAATGTGTGAATTTTAATCGACTTCCTATGGGATAACCCATTGACGAAGTTCTTTTTTACGCTTTGAGTGCGTTTATAAATTTCAATTCTAACTCGCGAGAATAATTCATTTTATAAAAAAAAGACAACAAAAAAATCATTTCTTTTTAAATATCTTACTTCCTTACCATGAAATCCATTACATTCTCCGGGTATTTGTCTGCTTATGTTACGTAAGTTCTCTATGTGTGTTGATTTATGTCCAGTAGTTCCTTTTAAATGCCGGAACTTAGAAACTTTTCCTTTTTCACCAAAAATGAGAAGAGAATAAAAAATTTACTAAATATACAAAATTTCTTTTAAATACCAAAAACTGTTGAAGTTCTTTTAGAAGCTGTAATCGCAGTTTCGATAATCTTTTTATGCGAGTCTGAACTTTTTCGACGTTCTTCTTTATCACCGATTTTTCCTTCAGGTAAAGAAATTCTTTTATTGTCAGCATTTTGTTTAATTGATTCCGACTTTAAAGAATCTCGTCGCCTAAATAATATTAAATATTCTATAAAAAAAACTTGTAACCTTTATTAATGACAAAAAACACTTACAATAAAGGAACGGGCGATTGTGGTTTTTCTTCTTGAACACTTTTGGATCGATTTTCATACATTCTTCGACGTTCAGCAATACTGCTTCTGTTTGATGAAAGTCTTCGCAATTCTGCATCAGGTTTGTCGTCGCCTTCTGTAGAATTTTCCGATGATTCCGAATGATTTTGCTCAAAGAGCTGTAATATAAAAAATATTTCGTGATATTAAAACAGAGAGGCAAATATGTATTTTATAAAATAAAAGACCTTATCACATGATTCATCAGCTGACTGTAAATTTGAATTAAAATGTTCATGTACATAATTAAAATTACGACAAACTATATTCTATTACCTTTCGCCTTTCAGAAGTTGTTAAGGATTTGGATTCATCTAAATCACCATTACTATGTTCTTCATCTTCTTCTTTTTTTATCATATAATAAATTTGAAATGTTTTAGAACAATAATATTTAAAACAAAAGTAGTAACCATACTTTTTATCTCAATTTCCACTAGTAAATCCGTTGATTTCTTTTCACTCAAATTTCCGTCAGATTCATAATCTTGTCCAGGCGCTTGGGGTACTGCGAAAACTTTATCAAACGATACATCACCGCAATTGCTTGAAAATGGTTTTGGTCCGAGTCGAGGCTGCAATAAAAAAAAAGAAAAGAGAGAATAACTTTTACTTTTAGTCAGTTTCTATTATGTAAAAGACTTTGGAGAAGGGAAAATGGGAAATGTGATGCAATGTACTACAAAAATGACGAGAACTCACAATTTATATTTTTAAATTACTAGAAAAAAAAAGAAAGCAAAACGTTTGTTTGAAGCGAATCACAATTCACAATGACAATAGTTCACACTTATAATGGATTTTAATCCAAGGACATAAGATGTAAATTAGAAATAATTTACAATGATATCCTAATTTCTTCAATTAAGTGAAGTCAAGCTATCTCCTATTATGTTTCCTCACATATTTGGAGCATATAATGAAACTGCAGTCAAGTTGTAGTATGAACTCTAGACTTGCTGCCAGCAACTAAATTCGATATGTAGGTTTAAAGAGATTATATTCAGAGTTAATGATCGAGTTGATCGATTCTATACTCAGATGATGATGGGCAAAGGCCAATTACAGCAGTGCTATATGTATTGTGTTCAGATTTTCTTATTTATTTCAGCAACAGGTAAAAATTGAACTTCGGCGTCGTCGATAACAGAATTTTTGGAGCTTAATCAGGTCTCGATTATATCGGCCTTTTGGTTAAATTACAATTTATCCACTATTATCCGAGCATTATTCGTTACACTTTCCAACCCTTAAATCAAATTCGGTTAATACACAACACCAAGGAATAGGACTGACAGCACAAAAGAAAAACAGGCATTACTGATGCAAGTTATTGCTCTGACTAACTACTTAATTCCAATTTGAAATATAATTCAAAGGGACACATATATTATAATATAAGCTAAAATCGCAGGTTTATGAGATATAATAAGGTCAACAGAGTCTCTGAGAATAATCATATTCAATCTTTGTCGGATTCAACCAAACATTCTATAATTTAAAAATAACCAAAAACAAATATAAATATAAGAAAACATATATTGTTTCTCTTGTCAAGATCTATCAACCAGTGCCCGCTAAAACTGTTACCAGAAATAATTATGCGATGAAAATTTTTGCAATACTTATTACGTAGTACATATAGTTTGATCAATCTCTAAATCCAATTATATTTTGATGAAACAATAGGAATGTGAATTAATTGCCAGCGGCGAATCCACAACAATCATGGCCACTAGAAGTTGCCCACAAGGCGGTGTTTTATCACCACTTCTATGACTCTTAGTTGTGGATGAGCTATTGAATTTATTCCAAGAGGCCGGCTTCAAGGCCCAAGGATACGCTGATAACATTGTCATTTGTGTAAAAGGAAAGTTTGAATCAGCTTTACCCGAGCTTATGCAAATTGCCTTCAACATCATTACCAGATGGTGCCAGAACATGGGACTATCAATAAGCCCTGGTAAAACAGTGTTAGTTCCCTTTGCTAGAAAAGCAGTCTCCAGATCCCGTCTCCTAAGTTAAATGGAATTGTAATAGAATATTCCAAAAAAGTAAAATATCTAAGAGTAGTCCTAGACAGCAAGCTTACCTGGAATCCCCACCTTGAAATGATAATTAACAAAGCCATGTGGGCATTCAGCTCATGCCATAGGCTTTTCGGGACAAAGTGGGGGTTTGAAGTCCAAAATGACCTTATGGATCTCCCAGGGCATAGTCAGACCAATACTTTCTTACGGGGCAAACGTCTGATGGCCTAAAACATTGCAGGCAACCACCAAGAGAACCCTTGATAAGATGCAAAGGATGGCATGTTTAGGCGCCACTGGCGCCTTAAAATCGTATCCTCAACGAACACTTAAAACCATTCTTGGCTTATAGCTACTCTACCTCTTTATTCAGAAGGAAGCAGCAGCTAGTATACTTCGAAAGAAATCGCAGATGATCGCACTTACTCCAGTGTGGGTCATCTTAATATCTTCGAGCAGATCAACATTAATGACCTAGATGCTCCAACAGATACCATGGCCAAAAGACTTTTCTTGAAAGATATTACCAGGTAAGCATTAATGAATCATATCGTGGAATCAGGCACGTAGTAGTGCTTGGTTTAAGTTTCAATTATCTCTAAATATATAAATATGTATATCCATTTTTCAGGCAGAAGTATATGCTATAGAGGTTGGAGGTCAGGAAAGCCTAAAAAAAAGGCTGCAGCAACTCCAACATCTACATTTGTTCAGACAACCAAACTGCGCTCATAGCTCTTTCCTCTCAAGTCTTAAGAGTCGAAACTAGTCTGCAGCTGCTACTCGAAACTCCAGCTACTGTCTAGGGACAACCACGTAACCTTGGTTTGGGTTTCTGGAAACAAAGGAGTGGACGGCAATGAAAAAGAGTACAAACTGCCTAAAAGCCGAGCTGTCTGTCCGTATACTGGTCCCTACCCGACACTTGGCCTTAAAAAGCCACTTTACGGGGGGAACTGCTTAAGTGGGAAAACAGGCAACTGGATCTCCTTTGGCGTGCCGTGCCCGGTATGAGGAAGGCGAAAAGATTCTTCAACCACTCTTCTTCAGACGCACAAACTTATTCGACTTAGAAGACAGTCGCTCAGACTGTTTGCTAACGCAGTCACTGGTCATGGGCCCTTCCGATACTTCTTGATGAAGATAGGCAAATCCGACAGTTAACTGTGTCGACTGTGCGAAGAGGAAGATGAAACTTCGATGCATGTTGTATGTGAGTGTCCAGCGCTTGCAGGTCTAAGGCGGCAAATCACTGGAGGAACACTTAACTCTCCAAATAAGGTTTGCAATCTAACCCCCAGGAGCAATAATCGAGCTCGTTAATAGATTCGATTTTGTCTAACCACCTTAGGGGAAGGCACAATAGATCAACTCTGGTCACGATGCCCGCTTGGTCCTGGAGGCCTAGTCACCCCTACGCTTAACATTAACAATTGCCAGTCAACCCGACCTTGTTCAATCTAAACTCCAACTCGAAATAGAGTGGATTCCGACAGCATACCTGCAGAGCACAAAATGTTCTTTCTAAAGCATTTAGAGTTTGAATATAGACAAATAACATCTAATTATAGAATCACCCATAGAAAAAATCGAAACCCCAATACTTTCCTGCTTCTTAAGCTCCAATTTGTTTTTACAATGTATAGAGAAGAACATTCTAAAAAATTTCCGTAAACTGAATTAAGTGGATTAGTTTAGAAAGTTAATTTTAAGTTGATAGAAACATTGCAAGTATTGCCAATGCTGGCTATATGAAGATAATTAATTTAATTTAATTTTACACATCTAGGGATACGTACCAGCATTCAATATGATACGCGGATGATTCGCGCATCATATTCCGACGAAAAAAGGAGTTATCGCGGAAGATTATCATCTTTTATATTGCGGAAGTCACTACCTTCTGGAAGGAATGTGTCCCGAAAGCAATACTTCTTGATGAATTGCTTTCATATCATCTATGGAACACGAAAGCAATACTTCTTGAGGAATTGCTTTCGAATCATCTAGGGGACACGAAAGCAATACATGTAAAAGATAAGAAAAAGATATCGCCGATGAATCACGCTGAAGTATCACATGTGCATTGCCTGGGAGACAGGAAAGTGATATCGCCAAAATGTCTCGATAATATCGCCATGGCAATAGAAGGAATTAGATTATTTTGAAATACAACTTTATAAATGAGGAGTGAAGTATTATATGTTATACATATATGTAGGAAACTTCACTATTATTTACTCCGAACGTTTATTAAATCAGAATGAACAGACCTATATTTTCAGGTAACGCATCATTCCTTTATCTTCTTCATCATTAAAAATAAACATAAAGCGGTTTTACATCAATGCATTCTCCAGACAAAACTAAGAAGAAAAGTTCGCTATTGGTTATCATCCTCTTTTCGTCTGGAGGAAAAAAGGTAAAACTGAAATTGAAAGCAACCGCACTCATATCATCTTATTATTTCTTAAGCAACTTAAAAGAAATTTTCATAGATTTGTATTACTCAAATATTCCGAAGATGTTAACTGGGAAATATCCTCCAATTATTGCCCTGATGATTTTTCATCTTAATGTTTCCTGGTTTATATAAATTATCTCCACCCATCACGACTAACAGAACCAGTTTCGTTCTTATAGTGCAATCCATCAATCCTCATAGCCACATTTTATTATATTCGAGTAATTTTATATTAGCTTTTATTATCTACGCAAATTATAGCGATTTATAGTATTGAGTTGCAAAATACCACCTGATGATGAACATGTTGTCTGAAATAGTGGTCGTTAATATTTTTGATTTATGTCTCTTTAAGTAATCTAAATACGATGAAATAACGCTTGGTAGATTTTGTAAAGGTGGTTTTGTTACTCATCCGTTACATTTCATAGAAACGCGTCTCATTACTTTAGTGTTATTATAATATTAAAGTTCAAATGGCGTTTAAAGCTCAAAAGAAACGGCGTTGTCTGTTTTAAGTCCAATTGCACATTTAATATATCTTTAATTTCTACTCATCTTGATATATAAGTAAATTGAAATCCTATTTGAAATTGACATCAAGCAATTATTGTGTACTGCACTTGAAAACTGTTTGCTTAAGGAAACAACACAAAAATCTTTACAACAATAACGCAAAATTATAATAAAACAAAAACGAAAGCATGCAGACATAAAAAAAACGCGGATGAGGATTTTAATAAACTGAAATATTTGAGGTGAACCTTATACGATGATGCTGTAGTTCTTGGTCTAGCCACTGGACGAGAAATGTTAAAATCTTCTGTATTTTGTGTTGTGTCCGAGATTGAATTAGCTCTCGTAGTACGAGGTAAAGGTTTTGGTGGAGTCGTTACTTCAGATCGTTGAATCGTAATTACTTCCTCATCTTGAGACTCGAACGATAAACTAGACATATCTGGATTTTCATCATCTACATTAATTTCAATCCTCGAGTGATTGGATACCACTCTAGATGCATTTATTTCTTTTTCGTAATCGCTTTTAAATTTATTGTCAAATTTCTTTATAAGTTCTACTTTCGAATATGTTTTGCAATCATCAAACGCGTCTTTATCTTTCTTATTTGTTTTATTGAATTTTTCCTCAGATAATTTTCCATTATGAGCCTTAAGTGGCTTTTTGTTGGCAAGATTTTTTGCAAGTTCTTTAAGATTTCCTCTGTGCACCTATTATTAATAATTATGCATATGATGTGAAACATGAATAGTTCAAGAAGGAAAGCGAATGTTAATTAGAAATTAAGAATAAACTTACCACAATTGGAGAATCACCTTGTTCGCGTTTTGATGGATCTAAACTTATCTTTGGCACAGATAAATTGTTACCATTAAACCACTGTATTGCAGTTAATTCAGTCTTAAAACCGTTGGTTTCTGGATATAAATCACTATGAAAGTCTCTGTAGGTCTGAAAAATAATTTGGAATCAATGTCGCAGTCCTTTTTTTCAACTAAAATGCAACATACTTTTCGTGGCACTTGATACATTATTGGTATTACACTGTTCGATGTTAATTGTAAAATACGATTAACTTCACCTTCCATTACTTTTAATGATCTTTTCGGTACAAGACATGCACCTTTCGTTTGCTCTCCTGTATGCCTTAATCCTTCGATTAGAATAGGATCTTTATCTGTAACCTCAAGATAGGTAATAGTAGTATCTCCTTTGCCAGCTAAGAAGAGCATATTTGTATCTGGGTCAAATAGTGGCATAAGAATTCCCGTTGAGCAATCTAGTTCTAATGTCTTTTCTGGATTGGAAAAATTCCTTAAATCACGAATAATAACTTGACGCAGTCTGGCTGAATCGAATCCAGTTGTTAGGATTCGATTTTGATCACCTAACCATACTATACGTGAGTCTTTTATGCTTTGATGACTGTCCGCGCTCATTTGAATAGGAATCTTACTCCTAGGATCCATTATTCGTACCATTTTGTCCTTACAACTTGTAGCCAATTGAGTTCCATCCTGTTTCCAGCTAATAGATTGAATTACTTCGGGATGTTCGTTGTTCGCTAAAAATGATTATATGATTAAATATTATAAATTTTAATTCTCTAATTTACACCTACCAAACACTTCTTGTTGTGATGATATATCCCAAAGATTAAGATTTCCTCCCGATGTTGAATGAAGAAGACAATCGGCTGTTGGATGAAAACCAACTGTTTCAACACGCCTCTGTTTGTGGGAGAAAGTGCATTCTGGTTCTGATAAAGAAGATTCAAGCCCTTTTTCTGGAATGTGCCAAACTTTCACCTAAAAACAACGGTCTAATAATCTTACTAAGTTCCAAATAATTTTTGTTTACCAAGCAATCTTGTGATGCAGTCGCTAAGAGTCCATCATGAAAAGGTGAAAATTCAATATCAGTTACGGTATCGCAATGAGCATGCAAAAGGGGCATAGTTTTGCTTTTTCTTCCGCAGTCATCAATCGGAAGTACAGCCAAACTTGAGCCTGCATGTTCCCAATTAAAAGCCATAAATGCGGCTGATGCAGCTATATTATTGCCATATGTCTGATAAGATCCTACACAAATATCACGCACACAAGCCTCAGGCTTAGGCACGATGGGTGCTGCATTTTTATATTTTGACGCCTTAAATCTCCAAGCCATTTCTCTTGATGTAAGCAATTATAAAACCTGGAAAAAAGTAGTTTTTTCTTCATTTTCTTCATATACCTACATATATAGTATATAACATATAAGAACTCTATTCAAAACGCAGATAGATTTCAATTCATGGTTTTTTTATGTCAATTATTATTTTATAGGTTGCAGCCACATCTATCTCTAATCTGGTATTGCTTTCTTAATGGTTATAGCGCTTTTAAGTAATCATCCAAATTGTTTCATACATTTTTATTGAAATGTAAAAATTTCATATTTGTGTCTTCCCGATATTTTTGGTATAAACTTTTATGTTTCCATAAATTAATAAAGGATGGAAAGGTGACAATTTGCTTTGCAATGCTAGGTAAACCATCTACGAATTACTAACATTCTATCCATAAGGAATATTGTTTCGACTGGCAGCGTGAGTATATAGGAAAAAATACTGGTAAACAATAGATTATTCCTAAAGCTATGCGGGGACAAGTTGTACATGCTTTCCGAATATGCGGGAGTATGCTGTTCACTACTTAGCGCATACATTCCTTGTATCTTTCATAAAAAGCCTAGAGGTAAGCAAGAAGAACCATTTAGGCCCACTTAAAAGAAGTTCGAGTGGAAAGCAATACATTATCGCAGCCCTTGAATCATACACAAAGTTCGGACTAATGAGGGCTGTCAAGGACACGAAAACGATACCCGTGCTCAAGTTTTTTTGGCAACTCATTAATTACTTTGGCGTGCCGAATCAGATAAATACTGATCGAGGTACTCGCTGTACCTCTCATCTCTTCCGAAAATATTGTGATGAAAAAGGAGTGCAACATATAATGAATGCAGTAGTTACCCCAAGACCCAATGGGCAAGATGAGACATTCAATTTGACGGTTTTATCTGCATTAGCAACATCTTCACTAGGACAAAAAGATTCGACAGGTTCAATTCGCTTCGTTCATAGCGTTACAAAGAAGACACCGAATGTCTTTTTGGTTACAGACCAAGAGCGCCAGCTGATGCACAGCTATCTGTGGAAGCTCAAGCTGAACGACCACATCTTGAAGATTTAGCTCAAGCTAGAGAGGATGTAGCAGTAAGAGCGACTAAAACCAGATGACATAGAGGGAAATCAAGTACGATTTAGGTGTCAGGACGACCGAGTTGTTATAATCCAATGGTAACAGCACTAGAATAAAATTTGTATGCTTTCTTGGGGCGATTATTTGAGGTATGATTCTAGCTGGGAGGGACTGTACCCTACATTGGCCCTAGCCTAGTACATTCTCAAGGCCGGAGACGGTAAGATAGTAGTCGTTGAGAGTTCGGGGAGAATGGAAGTGATAAAGCGATGGGGCCTGTGCTGGAAAAGAAAGTGAAGTTTAGCGTAGTTTGTAATGTTTGCCTGTAGTTGATATTTGCCCGTCACTAGTATGTGAGAGGAAGTGCTGGAAGGAAGAGATGACGGAAGATTGGTGAATTTCGGTAAGGTTCACCGTTGGACCCGTGGTGTTCATGTTCGTGCATATTTATATGCACTACGATTGCCCAGCTACTCGTTCGCATGCCTATTTTGACATTACCTCGGCAAGTCCGTAAGTGCGCACATAAACTAAAGCAATTGTTTTAACTACTTTTGCCATATTTCTTACATTTTATAATATGTATATTCAATCCTAACAATAAAAATTGTATATTAATTTGTACTTGTATTTTAATATTTTACAAGTAAAAAATCTTAGCCATTTCTCTAAGACAAAAAAGGAACCATTGTTTTCCTTTCTTAAATTTAAATTCAGTTATTAAAGCGAAAAGTTTACCTAAAATGAAGAGTTAATTTGAGGCTGGAAAACTTTTTCTTACATTAATTATCTTTTAAGCATGGAATCAACACACTCAGAAATTGAAACTGCAGGCCAAAAATACTAGAAATTTTGTAATATTATCTCAGAAATGTTCTATAGAATTTGTGTGTAAGGTTTTTGAAAGCCATTGATGGCGTTTACATTTTTTGTAGGGTTGGCATACAAAAATTTAGTTTTTCACTATATATTTGGACATTGCATGAGAACGCGTTGTGGTAGAGATCTATAATTTTGTACACGGCATTTTCATGAAAATAGTAAATACAATTTCAAAGATAGACTAAGTCGGGCAACCCGTTCTTGGTGTTGCCATACGAAATTTCCTTGTTCTGATTTGTCAGAATCAATTAACAATGGATCTTCATTTTAAAATTAGGTTTGAAATAATAGGTCTATTTAAAATAAATTTCTGGACTATTCTAGTGTAATAATTTAAATATTAATTGTGTTTTTGTGTATGTGTGTGTAAGTCTTCTTTACATTAATCTTAACAATTAATTAATTTTTGTGACAGATCTCAGAAAAGTGTTTCATGAGATTCCTGCTACTTTGTCCTTTCTGCTCTTTTCTGGTCTACTTTTAATTTGAGAGTTAACCTAAGGTGAACTATCCTGCTCTGCTCTGAACTTTTTTCGACTTCATTAAACAGACCTAATAATTAACGGAAAAAAACCGTTGAATTGAAATTAAAAGGGGTAAGAAAAACCTTTGTTTTTATATTTTTGTCTCTTTATGAATGATTTCTTTCTTTCTTCCTTTGAAAAAGTTGTTAAATATGCAAATTGCTGGTATGGATGGTAGTACATGCAAGAATATTAGAGAGAAAAGAAAATATCCTTTGCTCTCGCCAAAAATGAGAGCCTCAGTTCATGCTTTTTATTTCTTGAGTATGATGAAGTCAACGCAGAAAAGTATTTTACCTTTGTTCTCTTTATGTTTATATTCGTAAATATAGGTAATTTGTTGTTGTGATGTTAGTACAGTTACATTTATTGTATACAGGATAAAAATATCAAAAATAAATGAAAGCCAAATCAACAATAATTACCAGTTTTATCCCCTACAATTAGGATTTTTTCCACAGAAAGTTTAAATTTCTTAATAACGAATGTGAGATCAACTACAAAGTCAGAAATCAGCAAAGCAAATACATATGCTGCGTTCCTTTTCTCTTTCAGAATGAGTTTTTGCAATCCGTGTCGTTCTTTTTCTCGTTCCCAACGATTTAGTTTCAATCTGTCATCGCTTTTTTCGGACTCCGAATCGTTCTGAATGCACCTGAGTTTTTCCCGGATTTAAGCAGAACGATTTTAATTTGTATTCGTGAATGTGTTGTTTACAATTTGGACGAGGTAGATAGAAAATGCTAAGCAAAAGCCAGTACGAAATCTAGGATCTAAGCCACAAGCCCAAGTAAGATACTCCAAAGTTCAAATACTATCGTTTGCGTTTGTTTAAACCAACATGATAAAAATGTATGAATTACGCCAATCAGCCCAACCAAAACATAATCATTCAAATATCAAAAGTTAACAAGAAAATCCAGAGAAAACCAAAACCGAAACTAATAAAAATCACACAGTGAGCAAAATAAATACATAGTAAGAAGATATCTGCGCCATGTAATCAGAAATTCTACACATACATATGTATACGTATGTACATCGTGGAATAATTGTGGCAGATGTTTCTATTTTATTTTCTAGCTTTTTTACTTGTTTAGAGTAAATTGAAAATTTTCCTTTGAGCAAAGCTCAAGTGAGAATATTTCAACAATGCAATGGTGAGATATACCAAAGCTTTTGCGATTGCTTTCAAACTTTCTCTATGGAAATAAACGGTTCGTTGGATTCAAAGTTACTTTGACCCTATTTAGCATTTATTATTTTGATTTTGATTTCTTATTGATTTCTGTTTGGTCCAATCTACATTGAGAGGACTTTATTACTTTATGCTGCTACTTAGATAGCTTCAAGCTACATGGTGTAGCTAGTTACACATGAAGCTGTAGCTGATATTAGGAAAATTTCTAATTTTGTAGCTGTAATAACACCAACATGATAATGAAGCCATATGTTTCATAGCAAAAACATTATGTGGGTAGGCAATATGGATAAATAGAACGTAATAGTGGGAAAAAATTAATTAAATGCGATAATATGGCACTAAAAACTTGAAAACACTTAAAGAAAATATCACTTTATTCATGTTAAGTTGTCAGCACGAATATGATGAAACTATTATATACTCATTTATAAACAATAAAATTGCAATTAAAGCGAAACATCATAAGCTATAAAGAATGGTTTACACAGCAGAACAAAGCTTTAATTACTCTTAAGGCTGATAGCAGGGTAAAAGAAAGATTTTCATAAAATATTCGAAAAGCATTCATTCCAAATAGTAGGTATACATACTTATTTTCAAAAACGGCGTGACAAATATAATTATGATACCTATAAGTCCGATTATTATTGCTATTTGACTATAGCGATTTCGATGGGACTTCAATGCAACACTAGTGTTGGACTTTTATAGCAATGCAGCACTAAAAATGTTCGATGGGATCACTTTTATAGCAGATATGCAACACTTGTTTTGTATTGAACTTTCCCTACTTTGCACTGGATTTTTACTCAGCATTACAAAAACATATTGAAATTCAATAGTCACGGTATACTGATAGTAACAACACAGACAAGTATTAACAGATATCCAGCGTCTTTCGGCAAAATTGATGTTCTGCAGTATTCAAGAAGAACATTACAAAAAGTGCTCTAGTGTCGTTTGCCCTTAGAAGTTTGTCTTTGACCCTGTTTAAACGGGTCAGTATGCTGCCTCTGCCTCACGAAAACTTGTTGGAAAGATTATGGTTGAGGGCAGGAAGGAAGCATCACCCTACCTACAGATTTGTGCGCCAGAGGCAGCATACTGACCTGTCTAAACTAGAGCTGAAAATTGGATCCGGATTTTCTAATGTCCGGATACCCGGATCTGCAAACTATCCGATTTCTGAAATCCGGATCTGGATCCGAACTGTGCGGATCCAGACAAAACAAAAAATTGTAAAAAAATAAATTTCCTATCTCCCAATGAAAAAATGCGATCTGGAGGAAATTTTGAATCTTTTTTGCTTAGTCTGGATCCGGATAGTTTGGATCCAGATCCGGATACCAGTGTTGGGCGTAATCAACTACATTTGTAATCAGATTAATAATCATGATTACCCATCAATCATTAATCATGATTACATCGAGTAATCTTATGTCGAGTTCTTTTCATCGAGTTCTACACCGGTACAGTGCAGCTTTGCGTGTTTTTGTTGTTGCATTACAAAAACAAAAACACGTAAAGCTGCACTGCACTAGTGTAGAGCTCGTTGAAAAGAATTCAACATTAGGAAAATGTAACCGTAATCATGATTACATGATTACATTTTTTTTTATTACAAATGAAACTTTTCAAGAGATTTTAAAATTTAGTTCTAAGAAAACAAACAATCTGTGATCGTAAGAATTTTTATTGTAGAAAACTCCAAAGCACTTTTGAATTATGTATTAATTGAAGTCAGTGTAAAGAATGTAAGTGCTTCTATTGATTGATCATCAACTTATGTATATTCGAGGATCTTGATTATATATGAAAAAAGATAGCGAAAAAGATTACATTTCTGGTATGTATATAAGAAAGTCGTTGAGCTTGGAAAATGCAATAATGCCTTTTAACGCTTTGATTTTGCTAGACTTTTCATATTGCTCCACATTGTTATATGCTAGTTCGAATGAATTCAAGGGCAAAATGCAGCTGTTGTAGAATAATGCAATGCGAGTTATTCACTACCGACTTCGGGATAGAAATACAACAATGTTTGTTTTCTTTTAACTATAGTTTTAAACCTTATGCAAATTTGTAATCAAAAAATGTAATCATGTAATCATGATTACGGTAACGATTGATCAATCATTAATTGCCATAAATGATTACTTTTCTGATTAATATTATCAATCTGTAATCATGATTACAGATTACAGATTGTAATCGTAATCATTAATCATCAATCAAATTGCATTTTGCCCAACACTGCCGGATACTAGGATCCGGATTTGAGAAATCGGATCCGGATTTGAGAAATCGGATCCGGATAGCATATTATCCGTATACTTTCAGCTCTAGTCTAAACTGCGCCTTTGCTACGAAAGAAAAAATATAAAATTAAAAATGTCTCGGCCTGATGTAGGGAAGCCCTTAATTTTTCTTAGAAATGTACTGAAGTTTTTTCCTTAGAATTTTTATGCATAATTGGACAACTGGTGTTTGCCCTGCTAACAATTTTTAAAAGCGTAGACGCGTAGCTGAAAATAATAAGCATTCATTTCCTCTTAGAAATTTACAATATTTCGGCAGAAATTTTATTGAGTCTGGTGATACAATACTCTCATGCATAAAAATTCTAAGAAAAATTTCCAGTCAATTTTTAAGAAAAAATTGAGGGCTTCCCTATATAAGGTTGAGATCGTTGATTTTATATTGGAGCGAAACATTGCTGTTGCCTAAAAATTCGAAGGAAAAAATTTCCAGTAAATTTCTAAGAAAAATTTGTGGCCTTCTCTTCATTGGGCAGAAACATCGTCTCTATATACATATATTCTATATGCTCTTACGGCTTATCCCTTGAAAACTGTTCACAATGGTATAAAAAAGCATTTTCGCAAATCACTATATATTTAATACACAAGTGACAAGGATGACCCACAGTATTCAACTGATCAGTCTTGGCTAACTTTAACGAAGCTCCGAACAATGAAATACCTACAAAACTTTTTCATTGACTGCAATTGTTTTTCCATTGCTAACGTATACGGTATAAATCATTTCTTTTTCAGCTGAGTAAACTGTTGATATTGTTGGAATAAAAGGAACGGTTCGGGGATGTATAGATTGGATGGATTGGTTCGATAGGCGCTTTTACATAGGCAAAGAACTTGCAACGCCTCGCTCGAATATAAAATTTACGATTCCTCGACCTGCTGATGCAAACAAAGAATTAGTTAGCTAGGAATGCCTCGTTCCAATATAAAATCAACGAGGTCTCGGCCTGATGAAGGAAGCCCTCAATTTTTTCTTAGAAATGTAATAATTGCACAACTGGTGTTTGCCCCGCGAACAAATTTTATGATCGTAGTCGTAGACGCGTAGATGAGCAATAATCATTCATTTCTTCTTAGAAATTTACAGGAAATGTTTCGGTAGTTTTTATTCATTTTGGTGACCGACTGGAGTCTTCAGAGACAATACTATCATGTGTGCGTGCCTTCAAAAATGCATAAAACTTCTAAAGAAAAATTTAAAGTAAATTTCTAAGAAAAAATTGAGGGCTTTCCTAAATCAGGCCGAGCCGTCCTTGATTTTATATTTTTTTCAGTTCGTAGAAAAGACAAAAACTTCTAAGAGCAATATTAATTGTCGTTTTACTTTTGCTTTCAGGTAATTATAATTTTTTTTTTAAATACATATTGTAACTTTTGTTTACTATGAGTTTCATATTTTTAAAGTTTTACCAAATAATTTATTTTAATATTTTTCTGAATTCTTCATATAACTTGTTATACCGTGACGTCACAGCTCAAGTGTCAAAATACTAGTATAATTGCCTACTAGTTATTTTACCACAGTGTGCTGTCATTTATTCTATCATGACTATTTGCGAAACTTTTGAGTTAAATGAATTGAAGGTCTTATTTAGGTAATATTTATAAAGAGTATACGATTTTTTTATTATATACCTATACGTTTTTGACAGAGTCTTATATATGCACAAATAATACGTGTGTACACAAACTCAAAAATTTGATAGAATTATGTTCGATGGGCTTCAGTGCTCCACTACCATGAAAAGTGAACCACTACTAGAAAAAGTCCAACACTGATTTCCTCCTATCGAAATCAGTTTATGCCATTGTTTTTTATCATACAAAATTTTGCACATTTTCTTTTTGTGCTTTAGATCGGAAAAAAATCTTCCAAATTTGTGCCATTAATTTCTATAGAAGAATCCTTCAAACTAGGTTCATGTCCATATCCATTTTAAAAATGTTATTAGTGGTTAGTCATAAGCTAATTTGCTGCGTATAAAGTACGAACGAGTGGACCGGAACCAAGATAAAACTGACATTAAAACGAGATTTCTAGTTGCAATCTCGTTTTTTTTTAGCAACGCGAAAGCTAATCTAATAACGATAAAATACCGCGGTGCTTTGCTGGTGACTCCTGTAATTAAAGAGATCGAGATTTAAGTAGATTTCAAAATTTTCGCACCATAATAACCAAATATCAATTAAATGATAAGAAATGTTGTGGAAAATGTATGATGTCATTTTAAAAATTTAGCACTTCCACAAATCACAATTAAATCTTTTAGCATAAATGGCAGTACTGGTATCTCGTAGGTGTATGAACTTTACTGCGCTAAATGTATAGGAGCATCTCAATTCAATACAAACGCATTTAACTACATGTTCTATTTCGACAGGTAATTTGATGAGACATGAGCTTACTCACAGCAAACATGATTAAAAACAATGCAAAAAAAAATCTTCATTTTCTATGTAAGTTGCTTTTCAAACTCAAGTTCTGCGGTTTTCCTCCAATATACCAATGATTTTATGGAATCTAATGAACTCGAACACCGCAGAGGAAAAGTTGGCTTCCGGTGTAAGAATTTATATTAAAGAATTCTTGATTTCAAGAAAAACCGGCTGAACATGGCTGGACAGACAAGGCATTTCCTTTCGTGTTTCGCACTATACAGCAAGAAAAAGAAGTGGTTATCAAATAGGTTACCTATAGACTTACCAGTCGGACAACTTTCTTTCAATTTTTTCTTCTGGGCATTTAGTGAAACGGACTTATCCGCTGTTTACAGCACAGCAATCTTTCGCTGAATCGACAAAAAACTCCAATTAAGGGCATAAATCCTTTATGCCCTTGATACGCCGCAAATTTCCTTTAATAATTCCTTTTAACTATTGTATTCACAAAACTTAACTTTTTCAGATAAGAACTATAGGACACGGTACACACCCTTCTAAAGAACAGAGAACAGCTTCAAGCACAATGTCAAGATCACGTAGCTGCTGAATATTTATCCCGGCATTCAATTATTTCTTTCAAACAAGTCGAGATTTCTCTATATATATTTTTGAAATCCAATAAGACTTCCAGTTTTGCACTTCTGATTGAAAAATTCTTGAAATGTTCCACTTTTCAGACATAAAATCGCATCTTTCACTGCTTGCCGAGCAAAACACTACAAAACTAACCAATAATCAATACGCCACTTGAAGGCTAAAATTGAGAGAAGTAACACCAACACTAGTAAAAATATTCTCTCTGAAATATTTGACAACTGATTTAAAAAAAAAATTATGTCAACAACAGAGTTATTGTTCGAGTTGTCCGAATGAGGGCGCCCGCGCCAGGAGGAATCTTCGACGACAAGTAGTATATTGAAACTCCATGAGTAGTATTGAAGTAAGTGGCGCAAGTGTCGCGGGTTTGGAAATTGGAAAAAAACTGTATTTTGGGTTCTGGCTTTCGGCGTTGCCATGGTTTTTTCGACACTTACGCCAAAAGTTTCAATCGAAGTAGTGGGTTACGCCTGGTGCTCTCATTCAGGAAAAGTTTGGTGAATGCCTTGAATAAGATCATCGTACATGAGAACTTCATGACTGGAATTGGCAAAAATTGTTTCTACTCAAATTTTGGCGTTTCCCTTCTCTCGAGAAAACCCGTTAAGTTTTTTTTTTTGAAAAATTTAAGGCACTTTGAAACGGGCTCCATCAAAATTCCTTAAAACGCACCTATGTAGGTGGGGGTATATGCAAAGATTCCAAAATACAAAAATATTGCAGGCACTTGTGTGTGGTCTCAGTGAAAAATAATGTGGAATCTCCGAGATTCAACCTCTGTTGAGAAATTATTAAAACTTCGCATTGTATACGGCCTCCATTAGTTATTAGCACCACAGCCTGGACTAGATCTAGAGAACCCCTCAATTTTTTCTTAAAAATTTACTGAAAATATTTTCTTTAGAATTTGTATGCAGTTTGGATGTAGAGAAGTCTTCAATTTTTTCCTTGAAATTTATTTGATATTTTTTCTTCAGAATTTGTATGCATTTGGCCGAAAACAAGTACTTTAGGGGGTGGCTAATAAATTTTATGAGCGTGACGTAGACGCTAGTTAAGCAATAAGCATTCATAACTTCTTAGAAATTTACAGAAATTGTTTCGGCAGAATTTTTATTCATTTAGTGGCCGAATGGAGTTATTTTCAGTTATAACACCTCCATGTGTACTGTTGTCGGCCGCCAAAAATGCATACAAATTCTAATGAAAAAATAACCAGTAAATTTCTAAGAAAAAATTGAGGGCTTCCCTAAGAAGATTTGTTGGATGTGAAACACTGTAGTTTCATGTCGAATTCTTTTCAACGAATTCTATATCGGTGCAGTGCAGCTTTACGTGTTTTTGTTTTTGTAATGCAACAACAAAAACACGTAAAGCTGCACTGCACCGGTGTACAAGAAAGAATTCAACATCAGATATTCAATTCTATTTTAGAAAATTGAGTTCTATAGACAGGCTATACCATATGCCTGCAACATCTTTATATTATAGAGCCTTTGGTATACATATGTGGATTTTTGCAACAGATTTTGAGGGGACCGGACTGAAACGACGCGGGAGGATTTCAAGACCTTGTATACATACATATGTACATGTTACATTTATAAAACATTTGTTAGTTTTCAATGGTTCTCGAGAAAAAAGCAAAACACGAATTTTCCAGGATATTCTCGTCCAAAATGTACGAAATCCAAAACGTATTTATCTATCCAGTCATTATAGAGTGTAAAAAGCCTTTCATTCTCACAGCTGGCCAAATGAAAAAATCAGTCGTTCTGAGAAAAGGAAAGACTAAATACCATTTATCATCATCCAAACTAGCAGCCCTTAAAACTAAAAATGTTTTACCCTTGTGTATAGAACTATATAGAGATTGCAATTGCAAAACGAAGTTTGACTTAGTACCTTGTTGTATTGTAGAGGCGCTACTACTGCAGACGCAGTAACTAAAGTGTAAGGCTAAAGAGATGACAAGGTGTCTGTACTATGAGCGGAATGAGAGCGACCAATCAATTTATTTTACTTTTTACTTTGCTATTTTTGATTGATGAAGCTGAAAATTTGAACATAATTATACACATATTTCTTAAATCCCCATCGATATACGTTCCAAAAATATTTTAACAAATTTTTTAATTTTATAAACTCATGATATATGATTTTTATACCTTAGATGAAGTCTCATAGGGTATGCTAAGCTTTTCATTCCGTTTGTAACGTATAGAAATAATGCTGAAAAAAGCCAAATGGATTGTACACCCACGCATATGTATTATTAATTATTTAGATTTTTGCATGTCTGCCCGCCGTCCATCCGCCACCACAATAACTTGAAAACACATTCATGGGAACCCAAGACAGGTTGAGAAAGTAGCCACAACTACCGGTGTCAACCCCAGAAGTGAGCAACAGGCTGATCAGTACTGCTCGGGAGCAGGCAGTGGTTAAATTAAAACCGCCCGGCAAAACCACAGTACCCCCAAGCTTCTACCAAAACCCTTAAATGGAAACCAACGGATGAAAGCCGGGAAGTGCTCGAAAAGAGTCCCAAAAAAGGAAGTCACTCTTAATGACTGAAAGCAGGAGTGATATTAAGCTACTCCAAGAATCTTCATCATGCAAAAACTGCCTCAGATGTGCTTAGCAGAAGATTCATTAGCGGTGGTATAGACATAGCACTCCTGCAAGAACCCTGGGTTCTTGGAAGTCAAGTGAAAGGGCTTCCAACTAAACAAGGTAAGTTAATCTACGATAGGAACCATGGCACCCCACGGGTGGCAATGCTTTTTAAACCTAATATTAACTTCCTTCCTATTATAGAACTGATCTCTCGGGACCTAGTGGCTGCCCTAGTGGAGGTGCCAACAGACAAAGGCAAGCATGTGGTGGTAAAGGCCTCAGCCTATTTTCCGGGTGATACGGATCCACCTCCTCCAGAGGAAATTACAAAACTTCTGCAAAAAAAGGAATAAATCCTATATCATCGGGTGTAACGCGAATGCCCACCACATTGTATGGGGAAGCAGTGACACCAACAGACGAGGTGCTGGACTTAACATTCATCAGCCCAAATATGCCATTTTCTTGTACGGGAAAGTAGCCGAACGGAAATAGTGTAAGTTCGTGCAATATAATGCATAATTTTCTTAATTACTTACCTAAAATTAGTTAATCAAGCTCGGTAATTTATATTCGAATCGGATAATCGAAGGTCGGATAACCGAGAGTTTACTTAAGCACTCAGTAGATGGATTCAGGCAATGCTTTCCAACAGGATAGTTAGGACGCAGCTGTTTGGAGAGACACTGGAGCTTCATGTCACCAAAGAGGGAGTACTATTCCTACTGCTGTGGTCCCTGGTGGTTGACGATCTGTTAATTCAACTAAATAATCAAGGTATTGAATCGCAAGGTTACGCTGATAACTTTGTTATTATTATCAAAGGTAAATATGAGCGCTTGCTTTCTAGAAAACTTCAAGACGCCCTAATTTGTTCAAGACAACAACAACAACAACAATTATATCCTTTAATAGAAGAAGGATTATGAGGAATTTAAAAAGCCCTACCCTCTTTGGTACGGAGGTCCTTATAACCCTCGATGATAAGATCAATTGGAACAAACTTATAAATAAGCTAGTCCAGAATAGTGCACTAACGCTGTGAAAACTGGCTATACAAGGCAGGTTCATGATTACCTATGTTGCAGTAGCGTGGTGGAAAAAAGTACGCAAAAGACGGTCATTAAGAAGCTAAACAAGATTCAAAGAATGGTCTGTCTAAGTGTAACTGATGCCATGAACACAACATCTACCAGCACTCTAGAGACACAATTGAGCCTACCGACACTCAGCAACTTTGTTGAAAAAGAGGCCGATTTAATAGTGTACAGAGCCCGGACAGACGGCTATGGTAAATAGGACTCGAAAAGTCTATGTACTGTAACCGAAAGAATAAAGGCAAATCTAATACTGGGTATGATATCAGATAGAATGGTTGTTAAACACAACCTCTGTCTGCTTCTCAAAATAAAAATACCAAATATGGAGGAAATAGATATAAATCTAGAAAATGAAGCCCTAGTCTGGTTCACCGATGAGTCTAAAACCGAGAAAGGAGAATATGGTATAAAACCAAGTGCTTATATTTATCAAAGCCTAAGAAAATACTGCTCAAGTATATGCCATCACTAGATGTGCATACGAAAACCTCAGTCGATCCTATACCAACAAAAATATATATGTATATCTATACAGATAGCTAAGAGGCATTGGAAGCCATCTCATCAGCTGAGGTCAAAACGAAGTTAATGTGGGAATGCATTCAAGCATTAACAAACCTTGACAGAAAGAACCACCTAACACTTCTGTAGGTGCCAGGACACTCGTGAATTGATGGGAGTAATAAGGCAGATTTACTCGCCAAAAGAGGAGCATTCATGCCCCCATAGGACCGGCATCATTTTGCGATATTTTTACAACACCGTGAAGCTTACCTACGAAAACTGGATCCAGAACCAAATGGACGAATGATGGACTTCAATGATAAGCTCCAGTCAAGCCAAAAGATTCATCAAAGGACCTTCACTAAAGAAGAGTCGGGATCTTTTAGGGCTGTCTAGGAATTAACTCAGAATCGTCACACGAGTCCTAACTGAACACTGCAAACTAAATAAACACACGCATCGAATAGGCATATCACCCACTGATATATGTAGGTTGTGTCTAGAAGAGGATGAAACATCGGAGCATGTCCTAAGCGAATGCGAGGCCATTACACAATGTAGATTTCTGGCATTTGGCTCATATTTCCTGAAGCCTGCCGACTTTGAGGAAATCTCATTAATAAAAAATAAAAAAAAACACTACTCCTCCTAGGAAGAGTGGGATTGTTGGATGAACTATAAAGAAAGCAATGCACAACAAACCAATAAATGGCTGCAATGCAAAGGCCACTCGCCCCGCTCAATTCTAAATTTAAATCTAAGTCTAAGGTTTACTCAATGTCGATATCTTGTTTTTTGTTTTTTAAACAATGTTGCTTTTCCTAATCTTTTTTGTGTTTTTATAAAATAAATCCATAGTAAACGTACTTTTTAAAAACATCAATATATTCAATATTTAAATATATGTACGTAATTAATTATTAAAAACAATACAAAAATTATAAAAAAAAAAGTAACTAAACTCGTTATATTTAAGAAGAAATCTAACAAAACTATTCATTATTCAATATAGTGACTGCTTGTTACACAATTTTCTATATACATTGATGTAAATGTAACACATTTTTATGTACAATAATAATTAATATAAAAATAGTTTAAATAATATTAGATATTTAAAAATTAGTTATATATATATATAAATATATGAATACAAAAATTCTTGCAAAATACTCTTCATTAAATCTTAAATATAATTATATAATTAAAAGCTTTGCGCCGGTAATTGTTTGTTAAAAGCCCTTTTTTTTCTTTTTTTTTTCTGGTTTACATATTTATTTATTTATTTATTTTTGCGGCTTTCTAATGTCCCTAATAAAATGAAGGGAAAACAATGGAAAATAATGTAAATTGCCATAAGCACTGTATTTTTCTATATTTTCTATATTTAATAAAAAGCAATTCCTAGATTATATAAATATTCGCTACTAGTAAATGCTATTATATGTATGTACGTTGACATAAATATTTTTATATAAACTACTTACATTCATTGGTTCGTCTAAGTTTAGCTGTTGAATATGTTTTCATTACTAAAGATGTATAAAAACTTAAAGCTCGTGTTTCCATTAGTTGCAGAACAAAGCAATGTGTGTATATGTACACTGAGCACGGATTATTATTATTATTTTTTAAGTTAGGTTTACAGATATACTCGCGGAAATTAAATATCTTAACAGTTTCGTGCATCTTGTTGCTGTAATTTTCTACATCCCACTTGGATATTAAATTTTCTTGAATTTAGAAACTCGGATTTATTATATAAGATGAAATAAAGAACTAAGGAAGCATAGTACAAAGATAACAAGGTATGCTTTTTCTGATTGCCAAACTAGTGCGACTTGATTGGGTAATAGAAGTCATTACCCAATGAGTATGTTAGATGTTCAAAATGGAGCACGTCAACTCGCAATTATTCATGCACATTATTCCGATAGGATTTACACTTATAGAAGTGAAACGTTTTCTTTTTTTATAAAATACCATTGAGTATGTAAATTTTAATAAAGTATAGAAGATCGCAGGTGTATTATTAAAAATTAAAAGTTTGAATAGGGCTGTAGAACTCATTTAGCAGATATTTCTATTCAGCGTACGAATGTGAATGCAGTTTTACCAAAGAACATCTAAGTTAAGTTATATGTTCTTTGGTTTTACTCAGTATATGGTTGTATAACGTAGAAGATCGCCGAATCCAGAGCCGGATTTGAAAAACGAATGATCGCGACTGGGGACTGGTGGTAGTCTCCGGGTTAATCACGGCCACATCACGTATTTACCATATGTTCCTCTAGTCATCCCTGCGGCGGTGGCGGTGAAAGGAGAGCTATGAGTTAAAACTACTCAGAAATGTACCAAATAAAAGGACGCGAAGTCAAGGTAGCTTGTGGGTATTGCCAACATTATACCTATATGGCAAATCTCGTAGCTTCAAAAGTATATTCACTTTCTTTTTTAATGCATTTGGGATTATTTTTGGCATCACATGTACGAGTATAATTTTTATTTAGAACAAGTACAAAAGCTAGAATTGGTCTAAAACCAACCTTAAATGAATGCCCGTATGAAATTTTGTCTCCCATTTGAGCAATTTTGATTTTTGAAGTGGTTTTGCGCATACCTATATTTCTAGAACGGCACGTCGGACAGAAAAAAATGACTATAACCAATTTTATAGGATTTCATATTCTAAAGAAGTTTTTAGTACAATTAAAATGTTTAGGGCTGATCGTTTTCACAGTATCCGTAAAAAATCTAAATTTTTATATGGTAACACCAAGAAGGGGTTACCCGATTTATTCCATTTTTGAAATTTTATTTGGTATTACTATAAAAATACCATGTATCAAATTTCAGCTGCCTATGTCAACGCGTTCTCTGACGTCAATTAAGTTGGGACCGCCATTACATGGTAGAAAAGTTTTGAATACGTCTAAATTTAGGGCTCAATTAGGGCTAATTTAATGCCACTTCCCCGAATTTAATGCTCGAGTACGTTTTAAAAAAATCCATGGATAATCCAACTTTATTAAAAGTTAGGACCACCACTACTGAGAATTACTATATCAATCCGAAGTAAGGGAGTACAAATGTAACAAAGCATATGCATCGCCGTGTTGAAATGTAAATAAAGTTTTTACTGTAAAATGGAAAACGTTTTTTAAGACCCCAAAAATCGTAGGTTTTAATGGCTATCTGCAACAAATCAACAGCCAACTATGGTTAGAATTTTAAACTCTTACGATACACGGTAATTTAGGACAAACAAATTTAGTTTGCAGTGACCACTGTGTAAAGCTAAAAAAACTTAATAAATTGCAGAGAATAAATGTAATTAGTATATCCACATAAATTTAACGTAAATTCTTTTGTAATTTGAGAAATAGCGAAAAGCATTTATCAGGGTTCAAAAACTTATCATCCTCATGTTTTACATTATGAAACTCAGCAGCACAATGGAGTATACTCGTAGAGAAAACTGGAAGTGTGGTAGTCCAAATTTAGCGTAGTGAAATTTTATTTTGTGTTCAAGGCATTGAATGTCAATTTCTAAGCTGGGCACTAATTTAGCATCTACATTTCGCTGTTGCACTCAGCTATAGTTAACCGCTGATTCATGGTTGGTTTTGTTGGAGATTTGGCATAATAAATACTACAGAAAAGCAGTCAAATAAATTATATTTTTTCTATACATTTCTGTGGATAACGCCTTACTAACCTTTATCAGTTCGGAAAAGATTAGAGTATTCAACTCCTTTCCAGTATTATTTGTTGATCACAGATTTAATCCGACTGAAAAACACAGTATTATTAAAATATTGGTAGCGTGTAGGTTAACATAGATGGAGCATTTTGTTTTTTAAACTTTTACTTTCATGGTTTCTTGGCCTCAATTGATTTTTTACTTTCGGAGAAAAGGCATTAAATTGGCCTTAATTAAGCCCTAAAATATTATGCAGTGCACACTATTGTAATATAATACTATTTAACCTATTCTCAGTAGTGGTGGTCCTAACGTTTAATAAAGTTGGATTATCCATGAATTTTTTTTTTAAGTACTAGAACATTAAATTCGGGGGGAAGTGGCATTAAATTAGCCCTAATTGAGCCCTAAATTTTGACGTATTCAAAACTTTTCTACCATGAAATGGCGGTCCCAACTTAATTGACGTCGTTCTCTGGCAGTGTCCAAATATATAGTGGAAAACGAAATTTTTGTATGGCAACCCGAAGTAGTTGCCCGATTATTCTCATTTAAGAACTTAATTTTACTTTTTTCTTTTTTTTCAAAATCTGTATACAAAATTTCAGCTTTCTAAGTACATGCGCTCTCGAGTTATCGTGCACAAGGACGGACAGACGAACATGCAAAAATCAAAATAACGCCCTATGTGGGAGCATATACGTAATACATATTCTGAGTGGCTAGCCATAGCCATATAAGAACAAATTAAAAAAAATGTATAAAATTTCCATTTACGAAAGCTTGCTGGGCTTTGAATTCAAACGGAACGGAACTGATATTTTTTTGTTAAACTTTGGCCAATAGATGAAGCCATCATTATTATTAATTATTAATATTTGTGGGGGATGCAGACAGAGTTCGCGCCTCTCATCTAGTCACCGCGACATTACCCCTAAATGCCCTAGGGCTCCCATTCGAACTTAAGTTCTTTTATAAAGTCTATAACGTTTTTGGGGGCCAATTATTCGATATCTTCTGACAGTTGAAATGCCTTTCCTAGATGTCTTAGCCTTATGCGGCACAGAGCCTCATAGTCACATAGGACATGTTCATTCAACGGTGTCATCATATTCCATACAGAAGCGATAGGTCTCATCATCTAACTTACCCATCTTTTTAAGATGATATCTAATCGGGCAGTGCCCGGTAAATAGGCCCGTTATGAGCCTAACTTCTTTCTGCCATGATGAAGCCTAGTACAAAGATGAACAAGGTTTCGAACAACAAAATGAGATTGCGCGTTGAAAGGGAATAGATATATGCTTTAAGTTATAGTATTTGCTTTTGGCAGAAATTCATTCAATGGAACCAATCAGAGTTCTCTTAGTTGGGCGGAATTATTTAGAATGCCACTCATCGTGATCACACTGGGAACACCGACAACAACTTGCAACTTTTGTATTGAAGTGATTTTGCTCGAAATTAAAGAACTTAGTGAGGAACTATTATTGTCAATTTAAATTCAAATTCAAAGTTGTCGGTTTTCTTTAGCATAATTCGATCATGCTACGAGTGAATCGATAATGTTTTCTTCTTATAAAAAACAAAAAAAACATTTTTTTTTAATTTCTTACTTTGTTCCTCACAAAACTGAAAACAAATCTTTTAGATTTATAATCAGTCTAGGGAATTCAACTGATTTCATGGTCAATTCCGATTTTACGTGGATTCACATGAAGCTATAGTTTTTGTTAATAATCGTTATTCGTTGGTATGATTTTCCAGAACTGTTTTATAGCCGAGTGAAAATTTTTAGGTTTTTTACTTTGAGATAAATTATGATTCCTGAATTTACATGGTGAGGATACAATTGTCTACTTGAACCAAATCGTAAGCTTACAGAAGAACTCGAAATGCAATTTCTCAATCTATCAAATAAGCTGGCTGGTAACATATGGATGGATAAGTTGTGTATCCACAACAAGGTGTCACTTCAGGAGTTCCTGGTCACATGGGGATCATAGGATCCCTCATTAAAGCGAATGTTCATAGAAAGCACTTCATTAAGAGGACAGGAAGGTTTTGGTGATAGGGCTTCTAGTAGGAAAGCACAATGGGCCGCTCTGGTCTACGTGCTTGGGATCTGTCGTCCCCCTTGCCTTTAAAATAAGTTAAAAATCATACAGATGCCATATTGGCTGTATAAAAAAAAATCTCGCACGGTAATTTGAATTTCCCGTAAAATTCTTAATTTTGAAAGCAAAGATTACTAACGCTATATTTTGAGTTTTTGACTTTGAATTCGTTAGGAAATAAATATAAGAAAAGCCCAGATTCTGTCTGTAACGCAGATGAATTCAAACAGTTTTTTAAACTTAAGTATAACAGCTAAAAAAAATAGATCTAATCAGTTTTTTTTATAACTGGAATAGTCGCAACTCTGATGGAAAGTGAACGAACAGTACACTTCCAGCTCCGCTTCTCCATACTTCCGTTTCATTGATGCGTCTTAATTTCCTTGAAGTTGATGTTTTGAGAGAGGTTGCCCCTATCATCATTGATGAGATAACAATGCTTTCAAAACACGGACTCAGATGTATCAAGAACAAGCTCCTGCAAGAAATTTCCATAAATGAGCTGCCATTTGGAGGGAAACTGGTAGTTGTGGGAGGTGATTTTCGACGAACCCAATCAACTGTTGCCAGAGGAACGCGTGTGGATATTAAATCAAGTATATTGTGGCAGCGTTTCACGATACTATCACTCACAATAAAACTGTGTGGCGAAGGACAGGATGCGCATAACAATTTGCTTAAATGTTGGAAAATGAAACCATCCACCAATTCCTGGACTGAACTGTGACGACATAATCGAAACCTATCAAGCAATAGTTAATGGGCATAACCTTTTTGCATCGATCTACGGAGACAACGAAAAGAGGAGTTAACGAAACGAGTAATTTTGGATGCAACGAATGCTCATCCGCTGAAAATGAATATGATAATCATTGCAATAATTCCAGAAGATCGGACCATATATTATAGCGGAAGGAGTTTTCATAATGATGTTGCGAAACTTGAACCCAAAAAAGGATTATGCAATGGTACACGTATGATTGCCGACTTCACCGAAATTCATTCAGGGCACAGATTACTTCCGAATGTAATCGAGGTGAAATAGTTCTTATCGGACAAATCAATTTGGTTCTATCAGACACTGCCTTGCCATTCATTCTACGATGACGACAATTTCCGGTGATCGCAGCCTATGCGATGACAATCAACAATTCACAAGGACAAACATTCGATCATGTAGTCATCGATTTAAACACTGCCGTTTTCTCACGCGATCAGGTGAAAGTAAACATTAATCAAAACCAACAATAAAGAGAGCTGCTGAATGATGGAAGAATCTTTACAAGAAATGCGGTTATCCATGAATTTTTTGAACACTAATATATGTAAAAGATGTGATCCCTTTCTAAGTACGGGCAACTTAGTTGTCAATAAAGACAGCAGCATTCTTTATAATAGAGTGATTAAAATTGAGAAATAAATTAATCCACTACCTAATTTTTCCATTGTTTTCGTTATTAATTTTTCTCTCATCTTGCCCCTTAATTAATTCGATGATTCGTAAATTAAAAACCAAAGCAGCACTGGCAATAATCAAAAATCAACCGCTTCAATATGACAATCAGCTTCAATGAGAATTATTGTTCCGGTAAATTGTGTTTTCATAAATTTGAGATAGGAAACGGATTTCCGGTTTCATCATCGTACCTACTAAACTAACGGGGAGGGGAAAGAAGAATTGCTGTCAAAATGAGTACTAGAATAGAATAGATTTCTGAAATTTTATACAAATGCATTATAATTTTGTACAGTACTTGTAAAAAACTGATCGAATGTCATTCCTTCTAGTTGAATAACTTGGAAACTTCTTTGCTTTTCCTTCAACACTTATCCAATTTTCTCGAAGCGATTCAGACTTGCAATCGGAAGAAATTAATAATGCTTATTATTTTTAATCGCGTGTTGTTGTTGCAATTTAACATTCACTGTGGATTTCAGACACAAAAGAACTCGAAACAAATTCGCTCGAAAAAATTATGTTAGTCGTCAAGTGATAATCCAAACAATGAAGATGGTGCTCTGGAGCCGGATTCTGTAACTCGGAGAGTTTGGGAGTTGAGAAATTTCGTTTTCCCCGATTAAAACACCATAACTCTCCATTCGAGATTCTCTAACATATTTGGTGGAGAGTTAAAGAAAAGTGAGAAGTGTCGAAATATTGAAGGACGGCTAACTGTGGGAGGGTCGTAGAGCATTGGGGTTTTTTCCTACGGATTTAGGGTCTAGAGAGCAAAAATATTGGTGAACAACTTTTTGGGGGAGGGGCTTTTGGGGATGGGAGGGCGTACCCCCCACCACCCCACTGGTGGTTGTCCAAAGTACTTCATTAAGGAGGGAGAAGCGGGTAATCGAGTGGTGTAGTTTTTTTACCATTTTAACTTCCTAACTGACTTTACCGCCGAATAACGGATTTTTTGCATTTGGGTCATATACACCCCAGTACCTATATTTTGGATATATTTCTTCCGTTCTTTGTTTCACATCCATTTGTACTCTGTTCTTTTGCAGTTATCTCCAAAATTATTAACCGGACTCCAAAGATAATTATATATCTAATTAGGGGACAAAATGTAGATGCGATTTAATCCTACATACAAGCTTTAACGTGCATATTTAAAATTTTTATAACATCTCTTCTGTACTGCTGTACTGGAAGACGATCAAATTGATGATTTTCGCGTGATTTAAAATTTTTAGTGGGTACCTTGAGACAAAAAAATCCATATTTCTCTGTAAGTATTGCAAGAATTTCCATAATTTGTTTTTGTAAACATAGCCAGGATATGCGGTGAGTCCATAATTTAATTTGAAAATCATAGGTACCTACCTAGGTACCTTCACAAAACACAACAAAAGCAGACAATACTGTCAGTTGAGAAATATTCTTCTTACTTCTCCACAATCTCCGTATTGTGAATTCGACCCCTGGATGAAGTGAAGGCCTGTAGTGTTTGAAAATCCGGTAATACATAGATTCAATTGAAAAAGAGTGAAAGGAAAGGGAAAAGCGTGCTACAAGCTAAATTTTAACAAAAATTCAAATTATATAAAAACAAAAAATGGATCTTAGTAACTAACCAATAGGAAAATAACAGATTTACCGTTTAAAGTTTTTGTATAGCTTAAGTAATTCTAAAGGCGACACAAAAATTGTTGTTCCTTCATTCATTTCTTTATTATGGAAAATATCCTTCCAGCTGTATCACTACTATAAAGTAAGGATGCCCAAATTTAACATACATATATTAAAGGCAAAAATTGTAGTAGATTTTGATCTTTGCGTCGAAGAGGTGGAAGAATTCTAAATATTTGAACACTCCCGTCCAGCGCACAATCTATGTTGTTTTTCTCAGTTTACAACAGCTACCTCGAATCGGATTCTTTTGGTGGGGAAATCCATGATTTTTTCTGCTATATAGATGAATTTTGTTCATTTATCTATTTCTGTACATAGTCTGTAGTGTAACGAAACTGGATAATTCTGCTGACTGCTGAACTGTGAAATAACATACCGACAAAATGGAATGCCATTTCATTGGATGTAATGCAGCCAGCGCATCGGTTAAATGTTCGAAATAGGCTAAACTTAAAACTTTATAAAAAATAATATTATTCAGTATATAATACACACATCGAAAGGACTGTAACTTAAGGGAACACGATGAGCTAAAGGACACTTTTTTATTCGTTAGTAACAAAAGCCTGCTGGCAATGAAAATGCCAGGAAAATATTACATACAAACAACAAAAGTCATAAATATAAGTATATAGTATATGTACCTACGGCCGTCTTTTTCTCTTGTCTATATTGTGAATTTTTAATAATCCTTATAAAACTTACATATATTAATATCTCTTCCTGTAAAATTGAAGAAATCTAATTAGAATAAATAAAAAAAAGTAGTATTTGGATTGATTTGCACTCTTTTGATTAGCTGCAATCCAAGAGAAATTCACCACTAAAAAATCGAGCACACTATTTGAATTGAGTTTGGGAGGTGGACTGGCTGTGAAGACCATTACATCGCAGAGTCCGGTGGGAGTTTTTCTACTTCATACTTCAAAACATCCCACCATTGCTGTACTTTTTGTAGGAATGATGCATTATGATGAATTATGAACCCACAATTCATTCACACATTTTTTTACAGAAAAATTGTGAATTTTTTCAATTCTTTAAATTTTTTTTCGGTTTTTTATGATATATCACCTGGCTGACGATTTGTCCTGTGAGGCCAGAATAAAATCTCTATTTTTGAATTGGAGAGTAAATTGGTGTGGTGGCCATAGTTAAGAGTCGTTAGAAGCACGAGTATTATGGGGAGAGACTTGTTTACATGAAATTAAACTGGAAATCTCATCAGAGCAATAGATTGAAGTATAGTAATAAAACAAAAAAGCAACTGAACGAAGCTACGACGGTTTTCTATAGTGTCAATATTTTGAATGTTATTAAATTATCAGTAATAAGCCTTACAGTTTTTCTATTAAAAGAGTTCAGTGCGATCTGCTTCTACTGAAATGTAGGAATCTTTAGTTGAACTGCATTGCATTCACTTGGCTTTTGTTGTTCATCCGACAAAATATCTGTATGAAATAGAAATTACACTCTACAAGCTAAACAAAATCAAAATATCGAGTAGATCTCGTAAACACGTGGATCAAAATATTTACCTGGGCAGCAAACTGAAATTTAGTGCTGTACACATACAAAAATATCTGTACAGACTTATAGTTTGCCTTTGAAAGTAGATAATTCTACAAATCCAAGCCATTGTTGAAGTGAAAGTATTTGATCTTTGGGCCTTTTGATGGCTTGTGTATCGGAGCGCAGTTTAAGTAGACTAATTCGCTTTTTTTGGCTTATTTTCTTCTTTTTCAATGTTCTTCTCCACTTGGGGGTTGGATATTATTCTCTGAATTTATGATTTTGAAATTTGAAATCGCTAAATATGAAATATGAATGAGCAATTATTTAACCATTCTAAAAGATTCTGTCTCTATACATATTGCAAATGAGTGGAGGTTTTTTTAACATCTTTCGCCGCTATATTTCTCTCTTCATTTCCAACCACCAAGTGCGTGGTTACCCGTTGACTTCCTAATCTTACACTTATCTTTTATTTAATCACAATCATTTTGACTCGTTTTTAAAATATTGAAACACGAAAATTCTCATAAGCTGAATGGATTCTTAGATTGATTTTTAAATTTTCAAAATAATTTTCTTTCTACTAAATACCTTTTACAGTCTCTTCTGCTGGTAAAAGTCACGAAATCAGTTAAACTTTATTTTCAAATTATGAAAACGTAGATTTTTTGCTTTTTCTATTGTCTTGACAAAAGTTGTGACAACATTGGCATGCCAATGAGATTTCTGATTTCCACGTGCTAATTTGTAGACTAAATTAAAAACATCTTACACAGATCAAACATTATATAGCCTGCTTCTAGATTGACTTATTCTACTGTATTGTTAGTATGATGCATGAAAATCTTTTTAAGGATTCGCTTCTCATGTATGCCTTATACACTTAAAAAGTACATTCGTTTTGGTAAGTCTGTATGCAATGCAGCTTAAGAGCAAATGTTTTGCTCCTTACTCCATATCAGAGTAAAGTTTTCCTTTTACCATTATATTTACAGAGAAATATACCTACTGGATGTTTGTATAATAATGGAGATAAAAAAAAATACAGTTATTGATCGAAATATTAAGAATCTTCTAACAGAATTTTCTTAGTGTAATTCAACAATGTAAACGACTCAGTATCATGGCTTGGAGCATAGACTATCTCGCCTAAACCATTTATGGTAGAATTTCTAGTGTACATTTTAACCAGCCCAAGGTAATATCACTTTACAAAAATCAAAGCAGAAATCTTAACACATCTGATACACATCTTTGTATTCATTTTAAGCATTGAATTATAGATAATTTCAAGAGCTCATCACTTACCTTGTCCACATGAAGCGAACTGGACTGGATTATCGAACTCCGGAATGAGAATGGAACACTGTGAACACTTGGTACTATGTGAATTAGGACTATTCTAATCCAGTTTACTCCACTTCATTTGAACAAGCTAATAGACGTGTTGATGCAAAATTCAGCTAGATGATACTACCCTAAATTCAGGTACACATTGATATGCTGAATATATCATCAGCACGGTATTTAAATGATTTTGAATTTACTACATATTGAAATATACGTCCGTAGGTAAAATATATAACACAATAATAAATCGGCATACATTTTCCAATAGAATTCAAAACAAACAAAAAAGTGTCCTTATTTTATACGTCCTAAGAAAATACAAATTTGCAAGCAGGTTTAAAGGCTGGCTATACTATTCTATCTATGCTATGTGTATGTAACTATATATATGGTTGCTAAGCGGGTATCACAATACGTGCTTATAACTATATTCAATCAAAACCTTTTCACACTCGGTAGCTATTATGTATATCAATTCACACCAATTACTTTATGTATATGTCTGTAGATTTTCCATATTAATTAAAAGAAGTAATCGCTACAATTCTATTTTTTTAGGCCGGTTATTAAATATTTGAATACAATATGAGTGTAGGATTAATAGGTAAATGGAGTAGAAAATATTTTTGTTTTTTAATTTTTCCTCATTTATTATTTGATTGGAATGCACATTCGAATAGTAAAATGATGGGTTCTCTTGATTATGATCATTATTTCTTTTGTACTAGCATTGTTACATGTATCTCTTTTTTTGATTGAAATGTAAATTTTTCACTGTTTAGTTTGGTTTGATTTTATTTGTAGACATTTTTTTTTTTAAATACGTAAAAGCTATTTATGATTTGTGTAGAACCGATTCTTGGGTTTTTGTGAGTTACACATTATTCACATGCATCTTATGATAAGTATCCAATAATAATTATTGCCTATCTTTTGACATGAGCAAAACAAGTTGCAGCAAAGACAGCATTACTCGCAAAATTAGGATTAGAGCCTAAGATATATCTGCTGTTAATACGGTCCACTGAATTAATTTACATAGCTACATATATAAAATGATTGCCATTAAAGGTCCTTCCTGCAAGGATTCAGGGTATAAAGACGGTTTAAAAATTTGTTAAAAAGGATTGGGCTTGGCGTATATGACTTCAAATGTCCCATTTTAAAGGCGATAGGCACATCTATAATTGTGGTACAGGTTAAAAGGGATGGTAATAGAAAAATTGGCCAGTTTGTATTCGCAGAGCTGGTAATGGATCTACCATAAATATATTTTCAGTTAATCAAGCCAGTCTCAAAGTAGTTAGGTACTATAGCATATATTCTATGCATGTATGGATTTTGCTTTCAGTATCGTAAATACCTAACAAAAAAAAAAAAAAACAAAATTATCCAGAGCATAAAAATCGTTAATAATCTACCTGTCATTAACTCCAAATTAATGAAGTATCTAGAAACCTAATTCGTGTTGTATTAGACAGCGTTATATCTTAATCCTACTCTATAAATGCCGGTGTGCCCCAGGGCTCTGTTAAATTTCCGCCTCTCTTCATTAATGATCTGCTTTGCCTTACTTTCAACCCCATCCACAGTTTTGCCGATGACAGTACCCTTGATTTCACATAGTTCTTTGACACTTTCATGGACTCCAGAGTGATTGCCACATCTGTCAAACGAGATTGCATGATTCATGCTCTTTCATCTCTTTAAAACAAGATCACTACTTAACCACTCCCATTTCATTTGATGGAGCGTTAATAAATATGTCTTGGACTGTAAAAAATATCTTAACCCGTCAAATCTAGCGCTCCTCTACAAGTCCTACATCAGACTTAGAATGGAATACAATTCCCAAAACTGGGCCGGGCTGGTCGCACAGTCTTAGCTTCATTGGATATTATCCAAAAGAGAACTTTCAAGCTCATTAGCGATGTGCGAACTTGTCAATGCGTGGTCAATATTCTGATAAAATGTCTAGTTTGATTCCTGCACGCAATACTCGCGCAACAAGCCGCGCACATCCTTTTACGCTTCAAAATACTTCGATCGTACAATAAAATTCCGTGGTGCTCCCGAACTATGCGAATGTGGAACAGTCTACCATCTTCAGTCTTTCATCCAGCATACAATCTGTGAAAGTTTTAGGGTGAAGTACATCAGCACCTCCGCCACTCTCCTCACATTCCCTATACATTGCCCTTACTTTTTCCTACCATGCTGTGCTTTGCTTCATAGGGTATCCCCTGAGCTTGGCTTAAATATATATGTATATGCAGGGTGTTTCATAATTGGTGCACACCTAGCTCAAGGGTTTTGATAGCTGAGGTGGAGACAAGCAAAAAATTATAATGTGAAGGAAGGGGGGGGGGGGGTAAGACGCGTCGTTTCGGGGGTAGCGGGGAATAAGATTTTTAGTACTTCTTCCAATTTACACTCTGTAACTTTCTTGATATACACCCTATCATCAAAGTGGGATTCAACTCAGATGATAGCAAACTGTCTCAGCTTTCTAATGACTGCCCAATTAGCCTTCATGACATGACACCTTCCGTCAGAAGTTGTAGGACGTGAAAGTCAAAAACTTAGAAAAAAAATTCCTAATTTTTTCAAATTTTAACGATTTTCCCGCCAAAATGCATGATAACTATACAATTTAATTAAAAGATTTAGAAGCCCCGAAATGTTACGTTTAATTTGACTAAGCACCTGAGAGATATTCCTGTTTCTATGATTCATAATTTCATTAATTTCATTTTGCTGCTGACGATGGTAATCGCGCCTACTATTATGCAATTCCACGCAAAATTAGCAAAATTTAAATTAATGAAATTATGAAGCATAGAAACAGGCATATCTCAAAAACGGTTGCATTTAGGCACCTAGATCTAGCTGGGAAATTCATGATCTATGCTAGCGAAACCCATACTGATATGGATTATCTTGTACACGCTTGAATTGTTGGAGGTAATGAAAATGCTTAAGATATTCTTTAAACGTGCTGAGAACTCTTTGAGGCTGCCTTGAATGTTTGAGCTATTTAAGCTCTTTGCTAGGGCCCATACGCTGCAGCATACTTTACTTTTCGTGAATGAGAGGCTCGGAGGATATCCCTCGAGAGATTGCACTATATGAAAGAAGACATGCGAGATCAGTCCGAAGAAGTAAAGGAAAAAATCGAGAAGTTCCAACATTCTTTCTTTCAATAGAAGAATTAGTGTATAGAATCGCAAAATGAATATTTTGAAGAAGATACGTTTGATGTACCTGATAATTAAATAAAATTTTTTTGAATAGACCTAGTATTTTTTATACTGCCATTATTCAACTTACCAATTTTAGATGGGTTCAATGTCACCGAATAGAATTGTGCCTCGCCTATTAAGCCCAGCTCAATGGAGCGATCAGATGAATAGAACTAAGAGCAAATGTTTTATTCATTACTAACTTCTTACCACTGTTACGACCCCCATAAAAACTCAGATTTCATATGAAATTTATTTTTATTAATTATACCATACACCCGTGTACTGAGCTACTGAAACTAAAACTGATCAAACTCCGATTCATCTAAATCAGTCGTGATTTTTTAAATTAATTACAAGCCGAAAGGATTTTGACTCAGTAACCAGAGAAATATTTTGCAACTAATTATAAAACATTACGTCAGTCATTGTCGCCGCCATTTGGAGACCCGAATACCATTAATAAATAAATAGTAAGCATAGCTGAGAATTTCAATGTACGCAGCAATTTACCCAGCCAGAGCTTAATACTTAGATAGATACTTAGAAGAAAAGATACGTAAGAGCCAAGCATTTTAGTTTGCACAGTAAATTATTATCCATTGCTTAACTACATTGTACTCTACTACATAAGTCAAAACAATATAAAGAACCTAAAGTGAATTTCCTGCTTTCCCTTGAAACTTTCAATGAGTCGAATATGTTTATTTTTTTATTTTATTTTCTTTTTTTCTAAAAATTTACGAAACAGGTATGGATAGAATTATTAATTTATAGAATTCTTATATAGTTTTCTTCTTCTTGTTACGAGATAAGTCATCATTAAAATATCGGAAGAGAATCAATCAATCATAATATTTACGTTATTTTAAATGTAACTTATTTTCCACCCAACCATCATAATCAATGAAAAAATATGTAAATAAAAAAAATGATCTGTTGGATTACACACAATGAATCAGATTAAAAGTGTGGATATTTTTAAAAATCAATATAAACATTGCATGAATTTGTTTAAAAGTAGTCTTAAGTTTAAATTGAAACAGTCTTTTTGGTTCTATATCTATGGCACATAAGACCTGTAATACCTAATGACAATGAGGTATTAAAGCGAATGTGCATCCCATCCTACAAAAATGGCAGGCTATCAATAATATTATGGTTGTGTATTTATACATTTCGTGTATCTTTGATACAGCAAACAAAACGAAAAAAATAATAATAAAAAAATCTTCTTTTCAACACATTTCGACATATCATCGAAGACGACAATCAATCACGTTACTTGGCGGAAAAACAAACGGGACGAATGAACGGATCAATACAAAATATGTATGTAATGATTTCAATGTAAAATTTACGTTTTATGCAAATATATTTTCGTTGTGAGTTTTTCATTGCATTTATGAAAGTTTTTTTTTTTTCTTTAAGTCTAATAAAAGATCACAATTAAATACTGCTCTCACGTCTACTACATAAGGAGCATTAAATATTATTCTATATTAGCACTTTGTAACTGTAAATGAAGTGTAGATAAAGTTAGATTTACCTAATAGTATATTTGACAACACAAAAAAAAATTATTGTGTCAATAATAAATTAATTTAAAAAAAAAAAAAAAAAAAAAAAAATTAAAATTAATTGTGAACTGGTTTTCTTCCCCGTGGTTTTATATTTTCCGATATTTGCCACATTTGCTCTTCACCCAAGAAATTTTCGAAATTCTCAAAGAATCTGATGATCTTTTCATTCCTTCTGAATGGATAAGCGCTGAAATTTTATTGATTTGTTTTTTTCATATTTTTATTTAGAATAATCTTTTTAAATTTTACCATTTCTTAAATCTTTTCATGTTAACTATGATATTATGTTGTTGCCAACGTTTGGAAAAATTTATAATTCCATCTCTTAGGTGATCGGGATTACCTACATGAACAAAGGTCAAATCTTGCAGAACGAGGCCACTGAAATAATAAATACAATTAATTGGAAAAACGCATTTTTTTAAAATTCATTAATTGCAACGCACATATAAGGAATACAAGGCGGATTAGTGTCTGCTAATGCTTGCCTATACACTCTAAAACTTGAGCTCGAATCGATTAGCGCACAATATTCTTTAAGTCCTTCTGTTATAGTTTTATGCCATTCCAATCTGTAAAAATAATTTCATTTGTTAATTAATCTATTTATAAACTTGAAAATTTGGATTTGAATATAGAGGATATTGTTAAAATTGCGATGAATGTATGAAACTACGTGAGCAGAGGTCTGTTCCGATCAAGACGATACTTGCGCAATCGGGTTGATTTATAGAAGAAGTTAATATTCACATTTGCCATTTGTTATATACAGACAGCAATAATCATCATCACCCTATGAGGTAATGCAGACGGGAGTGTTCCATATACATGTCAGTCCACTCACTCCATACAGAGAGTTCATTTTCTCCAGGAAAATAAGTACAGTTCGAGCCGTCAAGTAAAACACATGATTCAATTCAACAAGTATATCTAGATATCTAGACATTAATAAATATTGTTAAGTCACATATTCGAGCTCTAATTTATTTAATCCAACTCTACCGAACATAACACCATTCAAAAATACTGTAATGTTTCGGTGATTTATGTATATAATATGGACTAAGTCTGAGGCAATTTAATGTACAAGGCTACGCGGATGACCTAGTGGTCACTATACGGGGAAAGCATGACCAAGTTATATCTCATCTCATGGAAAAAGTCCATTCCAAAGTCCGCACGTGGTGCTTGAACAAAAGCCTTAGCATAAACCCCAACAAAAAGGTTATCGTTCCGTTCACGGGGGTCACTCTCGAAAAGAAATTCACCTGGAAATCGAATCTGTCCAGAGTAACGGAAAGAGTGGTAGGATCTCTCACGTGTTGTCGCTTTATTGGCAAAACATGGGGTCTGATGACAAGAATGATGTATTGGATGTACACCACCGTTGTGGAGGCTCTGCTTCAGAAAACCCAGCGGCTTGTCTGTCTAGGAATAACTGATGCCATGAGTACATGCCCTACAGCAGCCATGGAAACCTTACTAAACCTTCCAGCCCTGCATTTGCAGGTAAAAACGGAAGCAATATCCAGTGCTATCAGATTGCAAAAGGAGAAACAGTTCAAGCCAGGTGATTTGGTTGATCATTTGAGTATCTTAAAATAGATATTCTTCGAGCAAATGACGACAATATCTGATATAATCACACCCAAGGTGGACTTTGTAAGACCATTCGAACTGGTTTTGGGAGAGCAACAACAATGGCGTTCCACTAAGCCGTCCTTCCAACAAAGATCGATGGTGTAGTATGCAGACGGACAAACGAACAGTGAAGTCGGACTGGGCGTATACGGGCTCAGCTGCCATATCTGAAAGACCATGGGCTCTACCCCAACTGTGTTCCAGGCTGAGGTATTAGCCATAGAAGAATGCGCCAATACCTTTATCGATATCTCTGGCGGAAAGATAAAAGAGCTCCTACTTCTTACAAGAACAGAGCTCTTCTCAGGTCACTGCTTCTTGCGGTATTATTTAAATCAGACTGGCTGAGACTTCATCCTGCCGCTTTTGTCAGGATGCTCACGAAACCTTAGAGCACCTGCTCTGCAATTACGAAGCATTTGCCAGGCGGATATCACTCCACCTCGATCGTTTAGGTCGCAGTGATTGCGAGACTATCGCCGGCACACTCCTCTACAAATCTAATATCTAAGTCTGAGGCATTTCCACATACAAAATAATGGCAGCACACATTTCTTTCTGTCTTAAGTCTACATGGGCAGTACTTACATTGGTACCTGGAGTTAAATTTTTTAAGTAAAGTACAAGTAGCGTTACTGGTACTTAAAATAATTTCAAGTCAAAGTCACGATACTGGTACTTAAGGCCCCAACCAAGGAAAAAGCAACATTTTTTGTGTTTTATTTTTTTTTTATTTTTTTTTTTTTCTGAAAGATGCATTTAAGAATCCTCTGATCAAATGTTTTACAAAATTTGTAACTAACGGTGAGAAACAAAAAACATAAAATAAAAAAAAATTAGTTTGTATGATGAATTATCCTTCAGCAAAGAAACTTTGAACGCGTTTTTCTCGAAACGAGGTTTTTCAACTTAATTGACAACATATTAAAAAAATATACATCCGATTTGCATGCACAAGCCTTAAACTGTTTAAAAATCTAGTCTCTATGGCACCACGTAGAGATTCTTTTTATAAAGGATCCCCTTCTATTTTTTTTATAACAATGAAAATTTTCCATGAAAATCGGAAATAAAATTTGCTCGTCCGCCATTTGTTTTTTAAGTTATCGAAATTCCCCTACCTGATGCTATAACCTATATGTCTAGTTTCCAAATATATTTTTATTTAATTTTCCTGAAGAACCGTATGGCTTTATAGCTGTCAACCGCCGAACATCAATTTCGTCGGAGTGTCCTCTTAGAAGCGGCGTATACCACAAACTATACTTTAGATTCAAGTACAAAAATTTGTACAGAGTGTTCTATATATATATATTGACTATGAGTACTATGTACCGGTAGTAAAGTAGCATTGCCCATTTTGTATACAACAGCACAGCTGCTTGCTATCAGTGACATTGGCCAGCAGTCTCGTCAACGGTTGTAGAATATTACCGAATAATAATAATTACATAATGTTGAGGGTTAGATTCTACTTCCGATTTTCGTGTTCAAGTTTTCGTGGTGCACAGCTGAATTGGTGTTGTCAGTTCGAGTGTTAATTTAAAAGCGGTCGGAATCAAGTTTCAGAGAAAAATTAAATAAAAGAATTGTTAGTAACCAAGTTGTGAGTTTCAACTGCTAAGAGACGCGACACAAATACCGCCATAGCGCAAAGTACTTTAGCTCTGTCCCTGCTCCTGAACCTCTATTATTAGAAGGCGTATTTAAATCGTACTTGGACTTGTACTGCAAAAATTTTTACTTTTTTACTTTGTACTTTGAATTTTACAGGTCTGCACCTGGGACAAGGCATGGTTCGGATATCCCCTTTGCTGAGACTGTCATATAAAGCAAGCCTTCGTTTTAAATTTTGTATTAAATTTATATTTCACCCCATCCGCATAATTAGACGTATCTGTGGAGCATTCAGTGTAAAATATCTATCATAATTTAAAATGAATTTTTTTCCTGGAAATTTGCGCCATTCTTAATGACTGTCTTTCTGATATGCGTATGAGAAACTTTTGAATGCTTTAGCTTCTTCTCGGGTGCTGGCTCCCTCTTCACGCCTTTCCAGTAAAATTCATTATTTGAGCCTTTCTTCCCTGTTCTCTTTTTCGTTTTGTCCCTCTTTTTCCATTTTTTTGAATATCCTTCTTGAGAGAAATAATTACGTACTCTTCTTGCCGGGTTTTCCACTTTTCGTACAGTTACATAGTTCTGTCACGTAAAGTTTGTTATTTATCCATGACTTTTATAGTTGTGAGTTTTCAAATTAAATTTGGATTGTAATATGAATGATCCGGTATTTGAAAACCAAGGTCAATTATTAATATTTTGATATTACCGTAACATAAGTAATTTTCTATTAAACTTTTTAGTAGAATCATTAAGATGAATCATCTAAAGACAACTAAAATAAAACACTTACCTACGAATTGGAGCAGAATCTAAAGCTGAAAGCAGCGCCAGATATGAATTGTAATTGTTCATCTTTCGAAGATGTTTCATAATTTTTATAAATTTTATCACATGTTTTTCACGATCTTTGGCATCATCTTGTTTTAAAATTTGCGAGCGCGCCCAGTATGACATCTTATTAAAATGCTCCGTAAATTTATTTAAATTTGGTGACTTTTCTTCGCATTGTTCTTTGGCAAATAGTAGTACTTCAGGAATTTCAATTTTTTGGAATAGTTCAGCATCTAAAAGTGTCATCTGTTCTGCAATTTCCATTGATTTTAATTCCAAAAGTGTCGGTTGATTAGTAACAATATTTCGTTGTAGTTCCAGTGAATTATTAGCATGAAATTTAAATTCTTTGTAAAGAAGAACCTTAAAGAGTAATAAATATAATTAAAAAATATGTTCCTGCTTATTATTAATATTTTCAAACCTTTTCTACAATCTTATTCCTCAGTAACTTAGCCATTGCCAATTGACCAGAGCAGACGAGTTGGAAAACGAAATCTGCTAACAATGTTAATAAATGATTTGTTAAATCCGACGCTCTGAAATATATATATTTTTTATTAAGAACAAACTTTGATATATGATTAAATTTACGTAAGATCATTAACCACTCGAACTAAAAGAGAAAACGTTTCTTTTGCTGCTTTCTGTTTTTGGTCATTGACTTGACAACAGAAAATTGTATAGCGATGAGTAAGCTGCTCTATCAAATCCAATGGTGGAATGAATGTCCTAAAGGTCGTAATAAATGCTTCACTAAATGCTGAAAATATAAATGAAATTTATATAAAAATCTTTGCCATTTGTGGAACCTACGAAGATATCTGTATACGAAAAAGTCCAACATTTTTATTTATAACTAATATAAATAATTTGTAATAGACTTGTGTCTCATACGTAAAGCATTTCCTTTATACCCCGGATTTCTCATTCAATTTCGAGAAATAAATTGTATGGGAGGAGAGCCGGAAAATGCACGGTGTGGGCGGTAGATGGGGGGGGGGGGGGGTTACGATTTTTAGTACTGTTTACATTTTACATCCTGTAAATTTCTTGATTACAACCTATCAAGGCGAGATTTAGAGATAGAAAACCGTCTAAGCTTTGCAATGAATGTTCAACCAGCCCTACTATCATCTTCAATTTTAAGTTGTAAATTAAATTAAATTGGGAAAAAAATCCTATTTTTTTTTCAAATTTTAATGACTTTCCCGCCAAAGTGCATGATAACTATACAGTTTATTTACAAGATTTCGAAACCCGGAATGTTACCTTTAATTTGACTATGCCCATGTACCTACCTAAATGCAACCGATTTTGAGATATTCCCGTTTCTATGATTCATAATTTCATGAATTTTGCTAATTTGCGTGAAATTGCATAAAGTTAGGCGCGGTTCCTATTGTTATTAGCAAAATTAATGAAATTATGCATCATAAAAACGGGAATATCTAAAAAACGGTAGCATTAGGTAGGTACATGTGCAGGATCAAATGAAAGGTAATATTCGGAGGTCTCGAAATCTTGTAAGAAAGTCCTATCCTTATCTTGCCTTTTAGCGGGAAAATCGATAAAATTTAAAAAGAAATTTCTAAATTTTCCAATTTTTTTACTTTGTCGTCCTATAACTGCCCACGGAAAAGGGGTAGAGAGATGGTTGGGTATTTGTTGTAAACCGTAGAGGGTTTACTATCACCTCAGATGCAAGTTACCTTCATAGGGTGTATAACAAGAAAGTTACATGGTATTATGATAAAAAGCACCTAAAAACACAAGACCCCCCAACCGCCCACATCATTCGTTTTCAGGCTCTTTTCCCATACAATTTATTTCTCGAAATTGAGTGAGGAATCCGGGGTATAAAGGAAATTCGGTACGTATGGGACACCCTGTATAGTTTTAAATTAGCAATTAACTTTCGGAGAAAGGTTGAAGGATAGATGGAAATCAAGACAAGTTTGACAGTTTTGTAGAATATACGAGATCAGGTTATCAAGCTCCGAATGGGAAAGTTGGTGAGGCCGGCCAGGTTGAAGTTGAACTCGAGTAGGTCTAAGCTCTACTTTTTACTCTGTTGGAATTTTGTCAGCTTTGAAAGTTAATTTTTACATTTGATGCCAGCATTTGAGAAAAAAAATTGGGAAATATATTTAACTTGAAAAGTTATTCCTGCTGTAGAAAATTATTGCAAAATAATTTGAATTTTCAAGCCAACAGCCCAATTAACCGCTATCATATAGAAGTTTTCAAAGTTCGTATTGTGAATTGCAAAAACTTACAAGGCTCATCAAGTTGAGATTCTTAAAGTTATACTGAGGTCGAGGTTGGAAAAGTTAGCACTGTTTTTCGCTTAACAGACCTACGGTGTAAGCTAGCAATAGAAAGCGAGATAGCGTACAACAAAGTGGATACAGTTTTCTAATCACGTAACACCCTTATTATCGTTATCACTTTAACTGAGAGATCGCGTTACGATACAAAAATGGTATTATGAATGTCGTTTAAAGTGACATTTGTCGCAAACATGTGATTTTGGGCGTATTACTGTTGTATTAAGTAGACAAATGTCGATGTAAGGGATAATTAAGTGACTATTTCACTCACTTGGTTTTTGTAAGTGTCAGATATTAGATGTGTGTAAGGAAAAGGAAAACGGTAGTGGAAAAAGATAAATTTTATGGTGGCTTTTTAAGTTGTTCATTAACACATAAAATTAAATAGTTTTTTATAAATTAAATTATTTTTTTTTTGCATTTTTAGTGTAAAAATTATAACAAAAAATTAATTTGAAGTCATGATAGATTTTATGGTGAAGCATTCTGCTAAAGGGCTGAAATACGCAAAAAACATCGCATTTATAATTTTTTTTCTTTTAAACACTTTCAAAAATATAAACACGAAATACATAAGACAAACCTCACTTTTGTCTACAAATGTAATTCATATCCTGACGCTATCTGTCACTTTAAGTGGCAACGAATCGATAATAAGACTTCGAAGAAAAATGTCACGTCACACCGTTCGACAATGACAGTACGAAAAGAGAAGTGAAGTGAGAGTGGCTGCTTAGCTAGTACTTCGGTGAGTCGACACCAATACTACGGGTGTAAAGCTAGAAAACGAATTCAAGCGAGCTTCTTTGAAGCTACCTCGAAGTTAGCTTTAAAGCTTATCTATCTTATGTTCGGTAAAACAAAATAAAGCTTTTAGTTTACTTACTTTATTTTTTTATAGTCATTTAATTCAACTAATTCCTCTAACATACATGATACTATTTCAGCATTGAACATTATCAGTTGTAGAAAAGCCCAAGCATAAAAAATCGAATCAATCGAGCTGCAAGGTTTGATTTAATCACAGATAACTAATTCATATTATATATCCTCATTCCCGGATCCCAATGAGCTAAGATGACTAAAAATCTTTCTTACTTTTGACGATCTAACGATTAAAATTTACAGAACAGACGGGTAGATATATTTACGGACAATCATCCATGAATAGGTTTTAAATAAAATTTAGCATTTCTTTCATTTTTCCTAGTTCTCTATCCTAACAGAGATAATAATCACCTGTTGTGAATTGTGATGACAACTCCTTATGTTAATTTATTTGTTTTTATACCCTAAATGAAATATATATACATAGTGCATACTAAGTTTATGATTCCTTTCGTAATGCATAGAAATAATGATTATACGGGAAAATTTTTGTAAAACTCGTAAATGAAAAATTAAAAATGGGCAAAACTGCCTCGTATATTGCAATACAAAATTTCCGATTTTTCGCGGGTACTGGGTAAAAAATGTGGTGACATTTGTGCAGTGGTTTGATTACGACTTCAAGTGGAATTTCAGCTTATTCAGACAACTCCTTAATAGGGTTGCCATAAACAAACCCCAATTTTTACGTATTACTGGGAAAATAGTCACACACAATTTGAATGAACTTCGAAATGTAAAAACTATTACTGGGAAAATAGTCACACACAATTTGAATGAACTTCGAAATGTAAAAACTTATGAAATTGGTTATGACATTTTTATCATCCGGAGAATTTTCACATTTCTGATGATCAAACAAGCAAATAGAGAGGCGGCTATTTTTCGGGTATATTATCTGGGGGGTCTCATTAAAATTAACCTTAGACCGATTATAACGTTTTTCTTTTACGAGATAATTGTATCGGATACATTGATTCATTTTGCAATTTCTTTCAATTAATGAACCATTTTCATTAAGGTCATCTTCCATTTTTACTACTTCATTTATTATTTCATAAATTGTGACATCACTCAGTCTTCCAGAATAGTCATCGTCTTCATTCAATTACTTGTTGACATAAACGTGATTATTTATAAACCCGAATTTCACTTAGGATGTTTCTTCACTTTTTCTATGTTTTGTCTGAAATTTAATTAATGTACAGAACTAAAACAAAACTAAGAATTTGACATTTTAAACTTGTTATTTTAATGATACGATTGCAATAAAATATATTTGTTTTCTGTTTCATGTAAATGAACCAAGTGACAGTTTTCAAAGGTGGAATATGCTATTTTATATAATATTTTTTTTTTAAATAAATAAAATTTCTATATCCTGTTGCTAAAAAAAAAACTTGCGGTGTTAGCTCTTACGGGGCGCTGCCACGATTTCGTCATTTAACATTTAAATATTATATCGCCTTCAGGATAGACCATGGAATTTTTTCCAATAACAACTCCATATTCTGGTACAAAAGCAGAGAACTTAAACTAATTTCAATTGATTTATTTTAAAGAAATATTACAACTGATCTACATTATGTCAAAATCACTAGAGTAATTTTGTTGGAAACCCTAATAATTAGATTTTCATTATCTCTTCATGATATTCGAAAAGTTTCCTGTCATTTCAAAGATGAAAACATGCCTTATCGCTGAGCTCTGTTCGAGGCACATATATAACTTTGGAAATTTCTTGGGTTTGATTGTGCTTTTTAGCTACAGTGTCGCTTGGTTATTTGATCAAGTCACATTAAAAATAGGAATATGGACGACTTTTTGGAGGCTGGTGAAGTTTTACAATACTGTTGCGTATTTATACATGTAATAGTATTCGTTTTTTTTTTTTTTGAACGGCGAATCATAATGCATTAATAAAAATTATAATAGATATTGACAAACAAAAGAATAATTGCTTAAGAAAATAAGATGTAAGGCATTCTTACCATCTTCCTCCTCATCTGACGGCACAAATAATAAAACATCAAAAATATTATACAATAGGTACTATATAAAAATTAAATATTTTATTTACCGTTTTCTGCATTCTTTTGAACTTTGGTTGCATGAACAATGAGTGCATCTAAATATCCACCTTTGATTTCAGGTCCTTCTTCGCTGTCTTTCTTGAATATTAAATATTCTGATATGTCTAATTCTTCTAGAAGATTTGGTATATTTTCCGTTTTGATTGAGTGAGATGGAGAACAGTCCTAAATGAAATTTAATCAGTTATTGATCAAATGTAAAAAAAAAAAAACAATTCAGTATTTATTTGTAGATATTTAGATTACTTGCGTTTTACGTTCAAATTGATAAAAATCATGCATTAATTTACCATTGAACAAGTTTCAATCATGCCCCGAATTATTGGTTTTTGGTTTTGGTTAATAATAGTTAATATATCCTCCACCAGTTAACACTTCCCAGAGCAAAATAATAAATGAAATTTTGTTAACCCACTTAGTAGCTAAATTTACTCTTATATTTTTTTATTTTCGGCATCACAATGATGTTAAGAAGAAAATGTGTTATTTAGGCAATTACATATCAAGCGATTCATTATAATTAGCAGCAAAATGTTATTTGAAATACAAATTTTAAAATGAATAATTATAATTGAAATGATCTTGGGAGTTACCAGACAAGGAGTTGGGGGACCTGTTAGGTACATTAACTCTTGTAGATGATTTTAATGCATCACCTAAATTAAACAATAATTTTCAGATAAGATCCCAATGAGATAGAATCACAATGAGCTATCGTTGGTCTAAGTGTGGCTCTGACAGGAATGGTTGAAACGTGTAAAATTCGTGTCGATGAGCGTTATTTTCTAAGAAAAGGATATAATACATCGGAGTAAGTGAGCCGTCGGGGAGCTCTATTGTCAAAACTAGAGCTTTGATAATGAAGCTCAGTTTTGACAATTTGTTTATGATTTTGAAAGGTTTAAAGGGGGAAAAAAAGTTATAGCATTCAAATATTTGTTTTTCTTCGGTGGGGGATAACTTTCAATTTGTTATAGTTGTTTGTTGTTAGGATACTCGCGTCTGCTTTGGATTGGGTATCAGATAATTTTTTTTAAATGAAACTCATAAAAATAACAGATTTCTTGTTGAAGAGAATGTTTACCAAAGAACATCAAGCAAAAACATGTTTTAATCGTCTAAAAATTACTTTTCGCACTCTCCGGATTATAATTTATGTAAACCTATACTGATCTCTCAACCATGAACCACTAAGCCATGGTTTCCAAGAGATTTCGCCGACGCAAACATGAAACGCAAATGCGTTAACGTTCAACGTCGTCCCGTGTGGTTTTCAAGGAAACAATATTGCGTGTCAGTCTTTAAGGTATTTTAGTAGTAGGAAAGGTTCTTTACCATGGCAAAATAAATATATCGCCAGGTTGAATTAGTTAAATAAATAATAATAGTTCAATAATAAACTTACTTTTTTAATTTAACTTATTGCAATAATTTCTCAAATGTGGGCTTTTAATGGCAAGGTTCTTACTTTTATATTGTAAAAGGAAAGATCCGATTTTACTAACTCAATAATTTCCCTTTGTAAAATTCACTCTTTTTGCCATAACTACGTGATGTGAAGTGCAAACGCCGACTGAAATCGCCGACGCTAATGCGTCAGAATCAAACAGTTTAGATTCCGACGCATTAGCGTCCGCAGATGCGAGCGCAAGTTCGTCGGGCGTTTTCTTGGAAACCGTTCATATAATTTTCTTCGTGTTTGATTACAGCGCACTTGCGCTGGCAAAATCTATTGGAAACCGAGTCTTAATTCTAAGGGCTTATACTAGGTTTTTCCGATAGTCGCCACTATAACCTAACCCAACTTAAAAGACAATGAAGAGTTCTTAGAGAAATTAAGCGTAGAATTAGGAAAATAAATATGATTAGAATACTTCAAAAATATATCTACATTATGTAAGTGGAATGGTGTAATTATTTGCAAATTTAATTTTTGTTTAAAACCTCCTATTCCCAAATGAGGCGGTGAGAATCAGAGTGGTGTAAGTCAAGTTTCCATAGTTTGGAGAAAATTGCTTTTCCGCATCTCGGTGCATAAAAAGTATGGACATCTTTTATTGACAATGAAAGTGACGCACTGACATTAGTAGCTTTAACTGTAACTTTTGACTTACTTACCGATGGTGCTTAGCAGGATGATGGTAAAGAAGTAAGAATTTGGTATTGGAAATTATTGACTTACGTCTCACCGGCTCATATATAAACTAGAATATGTTTTCTATGAAGTACTAGAATATTATTAGACAAATAAATTAGGTTAAGGAACCATTGACCAGATAGAATAAAGACTATGTAGTTCTATTCTGGACTCGAGCATCTGACGAAGTAATAGGGTCTAAATTAAGGTGTATGTCATTTCTTAATCATTTCATTCTGCCACTATGGCATTACAGCAAATTGTAAAAATGGATCAAGTGGAAAACTTTATAACGACGTGAATTCCAATGTTAATATACCTTAAGCAAACTAAATGCATGAAAATATTAGAAATAAACAAAAGCAACCCAAGCACCTGTTGATTAAAAGGATTTTTCCTCAGAATTACATCAATTCCCTCATCCTCTTCGTTAGTAATATCTGGGGTGGTCTTTGGCTCCTTGTTTTCCGTCTCATTATAGTTGATATGATTCTCATCCTTTTCATTTTCTACCATTTCATTGGCTTCTTCATTAACAGTTGTCATTTCATTTGCTTGATGATGAGATCCAATTATTCGTCCTCTAGTATCACCGTGGCCATCTAAATTAAGAGATGATGGCTTCGGGCTTGGTGGGGGTGTAGTAATAATAGTTGGTGGTGTCTTACAATTTATTCTGTGTTGCTTCTTTGGTGGTAAAGCTGGAGGTTTTTCACTGTTTGGTGATGATGTTAACGAAGACTGTGATGACAGTTGCTTTCGTATCGGAGAAAGACTAATGATGAAAGAAAAATTATTGAATAAAAATATTTTCAAATAAGTATTGATATATTAAACTTACTTCATTGTTTGACTATGTGATATGTTTCGGTTCGGTGAAAATGGCTCTGAAGTATGGCTCATATTGTACGTATGAACTGAATGACGAAATTGTTCAGCAGATGTTTTTGTAGAAGCAGAACAAATTTCCATGTAAGCGATTACTGTGAAAAAATATTAATTAGAATTATTCTTTTCGGAAAGAATAATTTTATTATAGTTGCTCTTATAATAATATGAAAACCAAAACGGGTGGACTCGCAATCACGACTAGCTTATCAGATATGCAGCTGTAATATGAAGCTCTCCTTGCAAATAATTCACAACTTAAAAGCATAATTATGAGCATGGCAGTTGCAAAATGAAATATAAGAAATATTTTTTTAATTTACGAATCATGTTTCCACTATGAACTAATACTAATCTAATGTCTATTGTCATGTCTTTAAAAGGCTAAAATTATATTCAAAAACTGTGTGAGAAGATTAAATTGTTCATTGTATACATTTTACATCAAACACAAGTTATATAGGATCTTTGTTGCTAAGTATATAAATGTTGGGGTATATGTAGGACACTCTTTCATCTTAAAAAGATTGTGATTTTATCGAATATGATACGATCAAAGTCAACTGCTAATCGTATTCATGTCTTATACGATTTACGAATAAGTTTTAATCATATAATATTCTGCAAAAATACCGTTTGTAGTGTCAATTGTCACGGTTCAACGTACAAAAAAATAAAAATAAAAAAGTACTTCTAGTGCTATTAGAAGAAAAGTAACTTGAGAATAAAATTGTGATAGTTGTTGAAGAACGGATGCTGATTATTACAAATAACAAATCTCATTAATTTAGTGAAAGTGCTATGTTCCTTGCACTGAACGAAATCTAGATTTTTCCGATTCAATCTAATCAATCGGTATCATGTTTCTGGTTATTGTTTGGTGCGTCGGTGAAAACTTAGAGCAGGATTTATGGGCAGAAATTTTTGCATCACACATTAACACTCTAAGAACCATTCTCGAGTAGTAGACGGAGTTCCAGTTTCCCATGTTCACATTGCTTTGTATATTAAAAAAAAACTTTTGACTCAGTAGATCGCACCAAAATGTTAACATCGTTAAATAATAGAGGTGTCTCTTCAGAATCGATGGGGTTTATTAAATTGCTTAAATTTTTCATTCTAAACTATGGAAAATATTTCGATTTCTTAAAAGCCTAATCTGGTATAAAACGGAGCTATATTTTTCGTCAATATTATTTCGTTGTTATCAATGACGTCCTTACTACAGCGTAAGTCAGTACTTCCGAAATTTAAATTATTACGGAGAAGCCGAGTTAAATTATATGTAGCAGAAACTGTGCGACACAAGCATAACGATTAACTTTCAGGCCAAATTTTTGGTCAGACGCTTCAAACTAGATAGTGTGTTGTTTAATACTCAATGATCTACAAAAAAGTAGATCGAGTTTTGTTACCTCGGCAGCTTTGTTATCTTTGAATATGGAGGTACGGAGGATAATGTTCAGGATAAGGTGCAGAAAAGGTGAAGTGTTTCGATTCTATTAAATCCGGTTTGAAGTTGCTTGAAGTATAGTGAAATTACTCAACTCCAACGATAAGCTGCTCTATGGCAGTAAAACATTGATGGTTACTATTACTATTGTCATTTGGTGGCAATTTTTGGCAACTGGTATTTCTACAGAATTTAACGATTTCGATGAAACGATTAAATCCTAATGAGAAAATATGGAAATGCAGTGAAGAAATCCAAATTGTCGTCGGAAACACCTGTGGAGTTAACATACACTTAGGAAGGACACCTGCATCACTAAATAATCACTCGAGTAGAACTTACAAGTTTATCAGTCATTGAGGACAGCATAGAACGTTGAATTAACTGACATCAAGCAGCTGAAAAAGGTAAAAAAAAGTGTTGATCGATACCATGACAATAGAAATCAAAATGAAGGTTTGCTAGTTGCTATTCAAAGAGAGGACGGAAAGGTCAAAACGGTTGTAGATATCCTTTGTGAGTAAAAACTAGTATGTATATGTCGTAGACACTTGATGTAACTCAGCACTTCATGATAAGTCTAGGCACTTCGTGAAATGTAGACAGATAGTGTAACAATTTGCTCTTAATGGCTTTTTATCTAAAATTTTTAGTTACTGCATGAAATGCTACAAGCCCTAACGCCGATAATATAATACCAACCGATATAATCGAATACTAGGAGAGGGAGATGAGGGGGGAGGTCTAGACCGACCTGCAAAACAGCCACACACACACAAACACACACACACGACTCGAACACAAAGGCCCACACAGCCACGCGCCGGTATTATATCGGTTGATATTACACTATCGGCGTAAAGGATTGTAGCATTTCATGAAGTGACTAAAAATTACAAACACCCTGTGTAAAAAGTCATTAAGCGCAAACTATTCCACTATCTGCCTACATTTCATGAAGTGCTGAGTTACATCAAGTGTCTACGACATATTTATATACTGACAAATAAATCACTTTCCCACCAAATGGACAGTTCAGATTGCTGCTAAAAGCTTGTCAGGATGAGGACTGAATAGAACATTATTGGTCTCTGATAATTTCATTACGAGGACGACAAGGACGAAAAGTGTTCAAAGTTTTAGGATAATCGAGTTATAACAAAACTTGCAATGTTAATAATTAAATAAAATTTGAGGAAAGAATTCTCTACCGCATTTCGAAGACAGATATTTTAAACTTTATATTTCGGTTGCGCAGTGAGGGAAAAGATGTGACAAGGAAGCATATATGTATGTAAACAATGTTAAAATACTACACGTCTCAGAGAAGTCATCTACAAGACAAATTTTTCGGTAAAATATTTTACCTTTTGCTTGAATAATGAAAAATTCAAAAATTTTCAATCTGTTCATTTTTAATAGTTTTTCTGTCTTTGAATCGGAAGGTTAGAATCGAATCTATAAGACAAAAATTACCTGTGGGAGCCATAACATTTCGTTCTTCTCGTATAAGTAGCATGGATTTTAATATGAACAAACTTATTAAATTACCATGACTTTCGATTTTTTGGTACTAACTATAATTTTTTATTAATTTTTAAGATCGTCCCTTTGATAAACAAAAAACAGTTTTTTTTTTATTATTCTGAATCTGCGGATAGTATTCTCCAATTATTTTAGCTTTAGTGTGCATAGCGATCACACGTGATACTATCGTGGGATCGAACAAAAATCGAGTTATATTTCCGTACGTGCAGTTTGCTTTCCTCAGTTTTTACACTCAGACCAAAGTTTTTTTACTTTGCAGATAGAGTTAGGTAAACTCAAGATTTCAAAGGAAATTGTCTGAGTACAAGTGATCCCGAGATTTATGGATCTCAATCGCAAAATGGATCGAACAAGGTTTCAGAAAAAAGTCTTTTAATGCCACTGATCCTCTCACCGTCCTTAGACGATATATGGTGGGTTAAAGAAAGGTGTCTAAAGGACAATATAATTTGCATAGCTTATATATTTTTCCACTTATACGTTTAAATTTTTCTTAGAAACATAAAAAGAAGAAGACGGAATTTTTCATAAAACTTTTGCATGTAGATCTCAAATTATTTTTACATTTATATTCTAATTAAAATATTAAATTTAATTGATGTGTAATGACAATTTCGGAATAAACTGCATAATTTAAAAAGTTGTGATAATTAAGAAATTGAAGACTAAATTATCTTGTACATTAGATGCATCTACTTGAACTAATTAATCGGTTGCGCTCTTTTCATCTAATTTTGAGATCAACTGCAAATTTCCCATACCAAATATCAACTTAAAAAGAAACTTTAGTAGGAATGAATGCGTCCCTTTAAAGCCGATCCACGTTGATGAAATTGAATGTCCAATTCCAAATATTTTCTACGTAATAAGGAATTTGGTAAGCCCATAGATATTTAAAATTGAATGTGAGAGACACACCCGAAGTGTTATAATTAAATCCATAACATCGGCAACAAATAGTTTAAAAAAAATATATAAAGCTCGTGTGAAGTTTGTGATATTGTTGATAATAAAAATGGGGCAGCACCACATAAAAACAAATATTATGTACGAGTATGATCAGACAGCATGAGCTTTATTATGGCAGACGAGTTAATCGTATCGAACGAATTTGAATATACAAATTCAACCATAATAGACGATTTTCATTCGTATTCCATAATAGGGCTCCAGTTTGCAACACTGTGTATTAAATAATTTCATCAACAAAATAATTTAAACAAATTAAAAATCATTCTATAACAAAGCAGTTATTTGTTTCTTTTTTCGCAAAAAAATAAAAAAAAAATATTTCGAACTGAAGCCTCAATATCTCTAAAACATCCGGTGCGATTCAACTTACCCGAGTATGCCACACTTTGAAACACTAAATTATTGAAACAAACCCACGTTAGAGTAGTTCTTAATTTGATTGAAGTTTCGTTTTCTAAATTTAATATCTATGGCCTGATATAATAAATATTCCAAAAATATTCTAAATACTTACTGTGTTTTTTCTTCACAGGCAACGGCGGTGGATTCTCATTGTTTCCGAGAGTATTTATTCGTCTCGGCTCGATTAAGCTTTGATGTTTACTTTGTAAATGAAATGCTGAATGTTGACGGAGTTCAGGAATTTCATCCTTTGGTAAAGAGCTAATGGTTTATTTATATGTTAATTAATCATCTCACAAAAAAAAAAATCACCACTTCTTAAAAGTTACCTCAAAAAATTATCAGTCTCTTCGACATTATCATATTGTGAAACATGTCTTTCCTTGTGTGTGCTTCGAGTACGTGTTTTAACTGGTAGAGCTGGTGGAATAGTAGTATCAGCCGTTTGTGTAGTAAATACTTCATCTGACAAAATATCTAAACTGCTATTTTTTGTCACAGATCGGATACTTTTTATATTAATCTCCTTATTTGTTGCAGCTTTTTCCGACTTAACAGAAACATCCTGCGATTCTTCACTAATTAAATTGTTGCTTTCGTTGCTGGATAGTTTCATAAAATTACAACTTCGGACAACATTTTTTTCTACACTTGAAAATGATTGATTTGTGAAGGAAGATATTGATTTATGCTGACTTGTAGAACTATTTTGGTCCACAATACTTTCGTTGGCTAATAAATCGAATTTTCTTAAGCTACTCAAATCTGTACTGCTTGCTATGCTCGATTTGTGAGACTGTGTACTTTGTTCTGATGATCGCTTCGTGGAAACACTTTGCATACTTGCTCGAATAGATTGCATAGAAGCGAAGCCTGTGAATTTTAAAAGAATGCTATTTATTAGTGAAAATACATATATAAAAAGTGAAGATAATAATAAAAATTAAATTTACGAAATGTTTTTAATAAGCATTGAAAGCGTTTTAAACAATAAAAACATGTTCAATCAAGAATGTTAAATATTGCAACATAGGAGACAGTTTAACATATATATGTATTAAATTGAAACACTAAACACATATTAAATTAAGACAAACCGGATTCATTGGAATGTCGGTGGTTTTTCGATGCATTCCCCTCTGTTAAATTACATTTTTCCAAGCTCCTTTTATTTGACTGCGATTCTATGAAAATACATATATGTATGTAATAATGTGAAACTAATTTTGAAACAACATATTTTTTTACATATTATAACGAGAGGAAAAGATGCATGTAAATGATTACCAAATTCTATTGTTAAATAAAACTTCTCTTCTTGCATATTCACCTTCTACCCACCCTTCTACTGCTGCAACTGAAATATTTTTTAATTTGTTTTTGATCAGTTGAAATATGTTGCAAGACTACTATCTGACTAAGTATAACTATATTACGTAGTCGTGCCATAGCTTAACAAAAGCCGTTAGAGAATGGCACTCGTGCGTAAGTTGATTTAACATCTAATTCGATCCTGAACTATGTTAAGTAAATTAGTTCGGACCGATATGTAAAAATGCGAAGTAAAGCTGTGGACTATTAAAGAGAACTGTATCGCGGTACATAAGAAATAAAGGGCGAGCTTTGCGATTTCTTAAAATCGATGAAAATAGACAAAAAAAAATTATTTGTCGAGTTATTAAACAATACAAAGATATCAGCTCCACAAGCCACCTTCATGTCAAACATTATTCAAAGAAATATTTGAAAGCGATTTTGCATTAAGTAAGAGCCACAAGAGCGAAGGATATTATTTTAGCAACACGCCATATCCTCTAAATTTTGTTGGGGAGTGTCTTACGAGGATGACACTCAATAGCATTTCTGCGAAGAAATGATCAAAACACATACTGTCGGTAACAGCGACATTTTAGAGAAGATAATGAATGAATGAATGTTTTAGAGGAGATTGTGAATGAAGATAGTTAAATAATTTTTTATTAATGCTCTATGTACAGGAAACCTGTCTGTTCAATACTTGTAGGCTGGTCTTTTGCTATGATTTGGTTTCAACTCTCTTTAGAAATCTCTGTATATTCTATCTCCTTCAGGATATTTTCAGGAACGCCAGCGATACACGCTTATGTCTACAGCTCTCCTCGCCACAAACATTATAAATGTCTCGGCATACTTCATATTGCTTTTGTCCAACTATAGGTACAGTTGGATTGAAGAGAGGTTGAAGCCTCAGGCGGTGTCTCTGTAACGTAGGCCACAAACATTGTTTACCACAGTAGATACAGTTACACATTACAATTTTTGCTGCTCTATAACACAAAAAGTTCAAAAGTTCGCTTTTGGACGGTTGCGATGTGCAAACACCTCTGAAACTCGAAAAGTTGCGCCTGTAATTCTTTTGCTGTGCAGTAAAGACTAAAACTTTTGTTGCGACTGTACGTGCAGTTTTTCAAAGGATGGCAGCCTTTAAGGTCGCCCAACTGTGGAATTCGCGCCACTTTTTTCCACTATTTGTAAACATCAGATACAACTTTTGAAGCTACAAGCTAACAGGAGCGCAGCAATAGTTACACATTGCAACCAGAGCTTTATATAGCAAACATTGTTATACTTATGGTTCAAATGTTTTGTGACTTATTTACAAAAGAGATGTTGCTCCTGTATAATGGGACTAATTTATAGCCTGCTTTTCAAAGCATTGGGAACATAAATTGAGTTTATTTTATTGCACTTAATATTTCAACTTTGTTTTTCTGAAATGTGCACCATGTAAAACGGCTAAAACTTTATCATACATCCGTTTCTAATTTGAATTTTAGAACCATTACACAGGTTTAAACAACTATTAATATTTTACAGGAAATATACATAGAATGTCGAGATATTGACACGATCCCTTCCTTTCTTCAATGCATCTACCATGATGGCATAGAAGTACTAATTAGATTTGGAAAAAGTGTATTTAAATATTTCTTAATTCTATCTATGAACGATGAAATACACATTGTACTTAAATTATCAAAAGAATTCCTACACAATTTTCCAATACTTACTTTGAGCAAACATCCTTTCGACATCATCTTCTAAAAACTGATCCTCTAGAGAAGTATCCATTACTAAAGCTTTTAATTCTTCTTCTTCTCTTGAGTGATTAAAAGCTGAATCTAGTGAGCCAGCACTAGCACTCAGCAAACTAGAATTATCATCCGGTGATCTAGATCGCATTGATAAGCTGATAAGAAAAAAAATCAAACACATTTAATAGTTTCCCTTATCTTGAATAGGATGAATTCTACAATAACTTACTGATCAACACCATAACCGAGTAGAGAAGAATCTGGATGATATTCTGATTCATTCGTTGTATTATTTTGATTTGACTGGATACGTTTTTTTGGTGGCAATGGAGGAGGATTGCTTGATCTATGAAAATACTTATTCGAAATCAATATACTTTATATATTTGAATAAAAGAAAATTACCTATTTGGAAGAGGGGGTTTTGGAGGTGGACTAGAATCACGTAAAATACTTTCTGTGCTGTGTGATGTTCTAATAGGATTAGAAACTGACTTTTCTAAAATATCACGTTCTCTAAAATATTTTAAGCAATAATTACAAATAAATATAATGAAAACAAAAACTCAAGAAATTTTTTACTTTGGTGTTAAAGGAATGTCAGGCAGAGATGTTCTCTGACCTGCTACATCAATCGTTGGTCTGCTTAAAGTGTTCGGAGAAGAGTTATTCGTGGCAGCAAAAGTAATTGCATTGTCTTTTTCCTTAATTTTCTCATTCGCTATATTTACTAAATTCTAGTAGTAGTGATATTATCAGTACAGGTTTTAAGAATATAACCATAAATACCAACTTGAACTGCGTTTTCGACTAGGTCAACTACTTCCTTGACATTTTCATTACTTAGCGACGGACATTCAGATTCTTCTTCACATAGTAAGACTTCATCACACAATTTAATCAGCTTCCCAAGAGCAAGATATACTTGAGTAGTTGCAGAAATTAATGTGCTACTGTTTTCATTAAGAGTATGTGATTGTATAGCTGCACAATGATAAAAATAATTTATTAGTTTGAACAAGCAATATATATAATTATATTTTAGTACTTACAAGCGTACATGCCAGCAATTAACTCTAAAACTACTGTTCCATTGCCCGGTAAAACTTCAAGTTTCTTCTTGGATATAACATCTTTGAAGTGTTTCAGAGCATTTTTTATGTGACGTACATGAATTTCCAGAGATTGAGAATTTTTTGTATCCTCAATATGAGGTTTAACATTTTTACTCCTTGGGCTATGCGGAGAATGAGATCTAGAAAAAAAAATTATAAATTAATTATGTTAAAATTTGGACAAAGTTAAACGTATTCAATTAAGTACATATATATGTATGTATGTACCTCCCCAATGTATTTGTTGGTGTCCTCATTTGTGAAATTTTCTCAAAGAGATCGTCTTTAAACGATCGTGCTCTACGCGCTAATTTTGTTCCTTTTAAGCTGTTTTTGTGTCCGGAGGATCCAGTAGATGAATTCTGGGATGTTGGTGTGGTTACCCCGTCTGTAAATTGAAAAAGTAATTAGTATTTCTAAAAGACAAAAGAGGTATTAATAATTTTTTTTTTTAAATTCTGAGTTTTTCTTTTTTTTTGTCAGAAACAGACATTAGGAAATGTTATACTATGTAGATTGAAGCGATATATTTTGGCGCAGTACAAATATTAAACCTTCATCATATAAATGACTCTGTGTCTGTATACATATGCACATACAGGGTGTTTCATAGGTGGTCCATAGAGCAGAGGGTGATAGTACTAGCCAAAGAAAACAATGTATGGCAAGGGGGGGGGGGGGGTATCAACCGTTTCGGAGTTACAGAGTGATTAAAAAAAGCTATTTTTTCACAAAACATCCTGTATCTTAAAAAGTATAGGGCATACGACAACAGTTAAGAGCTCATGGTATGCAGAGCTTCACAGCCTTTCCAACGACTGCTCAGCTAGTCCCGTATCCCTATTCTCTTAGGAGTTATGGGGATCTAAACGTCTAAATTTCGGATTTTGTTATCTTTACTTTGACCTCTATTTTTTTTTTTGCAAAAAGGTCATTAACATAACTTTTTTTAATAAAAATTGTAAACCGTCCGGTGCGCCACTGGGAGGGTTTGTGCTTTACGTTCTTCATTAATACCCTATATCTATAACCCTCATGGTTCTACACCCTATAATAAAGGTAGGTATTGAATGAGAGTGAACTGTTTAACTTTTCCAAAAAAATATCCAACCAGCGTCAAAGTGAATAAATTGAAATAAACTCCAATGAGGTTCTGGACGAAGGACTACCTCCGAAATAACTTCAATCTTTTCTATAAATGGATATTTAAAAACTTTTAATTCAGCATTATTTAATTACAAATTAAAAACATATTTTTTTTTCTTCCGTTTTGAGAGATAATTGAATAAATATTTGGCATTTATAAAATAATAGTAAAACAATTTCTGAAGGGAGATTGTATTTTTTGCAGAGCTCGTTTTGTCAATGTGTGCATGTCCAGGAAATTTTACTTCCATGAAGAGTTCTCAAGCATACAAAGTTTTTAATGGTTGCTGTGATGTAATGTCTAGCATCCTTATGAAGTGCGCTGTTGACCTAAGTGGAGTGATGACCACATGGCATAATGACAAGGGCTCGATGCATAATCACGAATTATATTTAATATATGAAGTACCATCTTTTTTATCAAAACATATTATTATTAATTAATGACCATAATGAGACCTACAGGAATATGGTTTTTACAATAAAATTATACATTCAAAAATGAGGAACACCTCGAGCTTCGAATTCGAAAAATACAAACAGAAGACATCTGACATTTTACCTTTCAAACAATTCCTGGATTTTGGAAGTTTTAGGATAAAGAGGTTGAAAAATTTCTTTTGTATTCATAGAACTAAAAAAAAATATTGTTTTTACAAAATGCTGATTTCTCGGATTTTGAGTAACCAACGTCGGAAAAACCGAAAAATTCATAGTTTGTGAAATGATACAAAAGAATTTTCTTCTAATGTAAAATTATGTCTTGTGAATCCGGTCTTCTTTGAGTCTACCAGAATGTGAAAATCGAAAAATGATTATGCCTCGTAAAGAGCTCGTCATTATGTCTCATAAAAAGTTAGTCATTATGCCCCGCAAAAAACTCGTCATTTTGCCCCACCACACATTAGTCTTTTTCCGACATGTTATGCAAAATTTATCGAAAACTAATATGAAATCTATCATTATCCCTACAAAGTGCACACTATAAATATACTAGACTGTCAGTAAGTCTATCAAACGTCTAAAGTATATCCTCAAACATAATCTATGGCAAAGCTAAAACTTTTGCGTGCTCTAATTGCAAAATTCATCTGCTCTTTTTGTACAACAAAGATAGACTAATGTAAAAAAAATGTTGACATTTGTTGACAATACTTCACCCTGCAATCTGGGTATCATAGCGGGAGTTTAGAATAAAGTTGATTACAGATAATATTCATTCGTTACTATGCCCAATTCATCATTATACCCAAGGTTCCCTCCCCTACGTTTTTAATTAAATATTTCGGAATTGAAAAATTTGAAATATTTATTTATAAAAATGATAGAAGTTATTTCGAAGGTAGTCCCTCGTCCAGAAGCAGGAGCTAATTGGAGATTGATTTGGAAGTGCATACTGTTTGCCAGTTTGCGATTTTTGCCATAAAAACTAGAGGAGAGTACGTGTGAGATATTGCAGTGATTACTAATAAGCTATTTTCCATAATGTAAGTCCTCCTTTAGATTGTTATCTTTGAATTAGCTCTTCACATGTCCTACCTACATGCAATCGTTTTTGAGATGAATCTGTTTTTATGATTGATAAATTAATTTTGTTCATACCACTTGCAACCACAATTGTTTCTTGGATTCGGAAAAATAAATTAAATATAATCTATTTTATGGCATTATTAAAGATATGATGAGATTTTTGTCTGAGATGTAATACAACACATCTTAATTGTAATAATTTTACGTGGAATAGAGGAATATCCGTAGGACGACCACTAAGAAATACTGACAGAGAACTCTCAAATATTGTCGACAGAAGACAATACCGTAAGAGAAACTTCGCAACAGATGAACAACAAAAACAATCGTAAAGCACTTATTAAAAAAATCTGTATTATGAATAAAATTGTAACGAACCACTTGATTCGTTCATAAGTAAATATCTAGCTTTATCTGACTATCTTATAAAACTGAATACAGCCCTGACTTTACATTACTAAATGAAGCCCTGATTTCTCATATACTCCCAGTTACATTTACATATGCTCCGCCCACGATATACAGAGTAACAAGGTATGATTGTCCGGGCTGTCAAGTGCGTGTGACGTCACACGAATCGACTCTTAAAACGGGAAAAATAAAGTGCTAATATTTATGTAAATTTATTCCACTGGATCCATTAAAAAAGGTTGCAATAAATATAATATGAGTTTCTTACCATAAATATACTTTGAATTTGTTAGTTTAAAGCTCATTTCAGGGAAATCAGTTCGGATCTAAACAAAGTGCCACGAAAGTTTTATCGATAAAAAATTCAAAATAAGACTGAAATACCTATTATATGCACTCTTAATTGATTATTTAAGATCTTTTTATTATTTCTATATTGAAATTAGTTAGTGGTAATCGTAATTTTCTCAAATAGAAGGCAAATTTGCAATGCACCATAACGAAGTGTAAAAAGTGGGGTTAGTGTCAAATTAAAATGTGGAGTACAATTCTAATAATCTTCCTTCAATTTATATTTCTGTTTAGAAAGTAAAATGGTACTTATTTAATTATTTTAAATGGATCCTGTTGAATAAATTTACATAAATATTAAACTTTATATTATTTACTTTTTAAGAATCGCGTCATGCGAATCGATTAACACCGAAAATGGCGAATCTATGGGGCCGGATAGTCATACCTTGTTAGTATGTATACCGTGTGCTCCGCCACTCAACAAAGCTTTAAGAGAAGCTTTAGAGCTTTCAAGCTTACCAAGGGTATATAAGTTTCAGCATAAGGCCTGAACACCAGTCTGTCTCCGGACTCAACTGAGTAAGTACCTCACGGTACCTTTCCTCCAACTGCTGTACCGTATGGCTTTAGTTGGCTTCCAACCTTACCATCCTGAGTAGCTGCCGTGACGTATGGCTGTAGCTATGTTCTTATATTACTTTTCCTCCAGCTGGCATGCCGTATAGCTGTAGTTGGCTTCCAACATTACCTTCCTGAGCAGCTGCCGTCTCGTATGGCTGTACCTTTTACCCTACGTGATTACTCCATCTAGCTGCCATGCCGTATGGCTGCAATTCTGTTTCCCAGTGTGAAAGTTCTGATAATAGATTTTAAAAGACTGAATTTATCTGTAGAGCAACTGAATCTCTCTGACGAACAACTGAATCTCTCTCTCTGTCTCTCTTTCTCTCTCTCTTGGGCAATAATGTATAGATATGTATAAAAAAAACTAAGATATTATCAAGTAAATAAGTATGCTTATGATTAATTACGAAATATTTGTTATAAATAAAATTACGAAAAGATTAAGCTGTAAAGGGTAAAAATTTGGAGAATAAAAGATACATTTTATTTTGTAATTACGCGTTTTCTTTCATTCAAACCTAGGTGCTCCCGGCAACCCCTAACATCAAGGCCCCAGTTATAAAAGGTCGTTACAAAATAATGTTCTTATTATTTAAGGAATTAGAAATATTCATAACAATCAACTGCACTTATACCATATTCAAAAAGGACAGGACTTACTTGAAACGAATTTTCACCTTTGAATTGAGTTTTCTAATTAAATGTTAAGGAATTGATATCTTGTATGTAAATGTTACAACACTACTCACCACTCAAATTAAAGCTATAATTTAAACCCTCCTTAAAGCCACTAAAACGTAAAAAGATTATTTTTTTGATTGAATTTTCAATTCATAAATTCATTAACAACAAAATCCATAAATCGCTGAAATCATTTCCTTTTCAACTTAATTAAGAACCAATGACCAACCAAATTCAACTATCGTCAGTAAGCAAGCGCAATGAACCCACTTTCATTTTCATTTCTCATTAAAAATAAAATTCAGCAAAACGTAAATGAATCAATTATGTATATAAAAATATCACCGCCGTGCCACTACACTTGCTGACCCGAAGTGCACACGTAATCTTTTTCCCTCATGATCGACCGCCAATAGCAGAATCAATAAGAAAGTTAAATTCAGTTCGTTTTTTGAATTCGACTCGGTAAAGGTTGTTTGCCTTAAAAGTATCTTTTATCAAAAAGCTTAGTTTTTTATAGAATTGAGTGTAACTTGGAAGTTAATAAAAATTCATTCTATTTCGGTTAAGTTTCTTTCTTCTAGATTTTCTTTATTATTCCAATCAACGATCCCAAAAAAAGTATATTCATCAGAAGCAGAATAAATAATATTCATAATATAAAAATCCGCACAGTTTAAAGTGATCCGCGTTTTAGCAACAGGAATCATGAGAGATCATCCTAATTGGCCCTGTAGATATAGAGCGCACTCTTTGACAGCAGGAAAATATTCGGCGCTCCTTCAAACAATTTTGGCCCGACCCTCTTAGATGACCATTTCTTAAGCTTAGGTCAGGAATAATGTTTTAAGGTCGATATACAATGAGGCACCAAAATGGAATTTACGGCGACACTGTCATCGTAAATGTCGCTGAATTGACCCAATATCTGTGATATTCTTATGTATGTTGTTTTTTGTGCACCAAAGAAAAGACCGGATCTTTTAAGGCTATCTAGTAATCAACTCAAAATCATTACAGGAGCCTAACCGAACATTGCAAACTAAACAAACACATGCATCGGATAGGTATATTTCCCATTGATGTATGTAGACTATATCTCGAAGAGGATGAAGGTTCTAGGCTTTTCGCTCATACTTCTTAAAGCCTGCCGACTTTGAACAAACTTCACCCAAAAAAATGCTGCTCTTCCTAGTAAGAGTGGAATTGTTGGATGAACTATAAAGAAAGAAAGCGGTGCACAATAAGCCAATGAATGGCTCCACAGTGCAAAAGCCACTAGCTCCGCTTAATCCTAATCTAATCTAATTTATGTATGTTGACATCAATAAAGGTGCTAAAATTGTGTGTTTATTGAAAAAAATGAGAAAGATATAAAAAAAGCTATTGGGCCATCTCACACGAGTATTATTGATGCATACCGGTTTTCTAGGGAAGAGGTGAGAAAAATCAAAGACATATCTCTACACTTTGGAAAGATATCTCTTTGCTTCTTCTTACCTCTTCCCCAGGAAACCTGTTTGCATACGGCATCAGGAATACTCGTGTGGGATGGCCCATTCAATAGTGCATGCAACAAAGATTAACAAAATTTGGCCGATTCCAGAGTAGCTACTTATATTGACTGAAAGACAGTTTGAATTGTACAGTGTTAAGCTACAAAAGTAACACCCATTTAAATATTTAATAAAAACATTAGTTTCTTCGTGTAAATCACTTCGGGGAAGGTAATTAAGTGCTATTGGGAAAGCAAAGCATTTCCAATTAGAACTGCCAAACTCAAACTACGACGACAAAAGTTCAATTATTTCCAATTTTGGTTACGGCGACAAATTCGATTGGCGTCACTGAGTGGCTACAGCAGCACGGTATTACCATAAGGCCAACATTTAATTTGTTGTCGTAAATGTTGTGTCGGCATCATTGTATTTCGGCCTTTAGCATGACAGTGCACTTCTGTATTATGCTCGTCAAGGTTGATTGAATCAAAATTTCTCCAAAAAATAGATTGGGCGCGGTGGTTCAATTTCTTTTACTTTTATATATTTTTTTCTGCGATTTTTTCGTATACTAAGGCTGTGATTAGCCTCGGAGGTTTGCAGCGGGGTGGATGCGCACGTAATCGCTTCAAAACTCTAGAAACAGAAAGTAGGAAAACATAGAAGCTGTAATGCGCTAATTTCTGTTGAGTTCGAAGTGGCTTCGAGCGGTTGATATTTGAGCGTTAAACATGTCCATGTCAAGATCAATGTTTTCTAAAATTAAGAAGTTTTTAAAAAGCAAAAAAAGAAGGACACTTTTCTATGAATTTCATCACTTGGTCAGTGATTCTCGAATAACAACCTGAGAGATTTTAAGTGTATTTTCAGATGACAAGTGCTACTTTTGAGTACATTTTACTTCTATGAAAATTCATCCCATAATTTTCTTGTTAGAACTCAGTTGAAATGGCAAGTCGCTAAGTCCGGCCAAAAGAAAGCATCTTGCTTTCTAAAGAATGGAAGAGGGCGCTTCTTACGACACTCCTGAACGTACACCGCCGTGTTGATTGTGCCAGTTGTCATGAAATGTGATGATTTCTGGCCACACGTACATATTGCTTACAAATTAAATATTTACCGAGAAATTCGGTGCACCGACGAATCTTAAACTTGGGATATGTGTCATCGCTCTTTTTTGCTATAAAATTCTCGCCCTGGAATCTGGTTGAAGTCTGCCTAACTCACCTAAGTCGAATTTCGTTAGGAAATTTTCATACAAAATCCGGTTCTTAGATTTTGCTATTTTGGTTTTTTTCTGGTGTTCTTTCTCTTCGGTGTTTCCTGAACATAAAAACTTCGTGGATCTTCTCTTCTTTTAATTCGATGGACCGTAGCAGATGACGTTCCAGCATTATCAGCCATATCTCTCAACATGTTAGGATTCCGTTTAAAATTTTCGACCAGTGCTTTGGGCAATTTTATGTCTACCGAACCTGACTTCCTTCCTGACCCGGACTTTCTCTGAACATTACACTTCATTTGGAAGGTAATTTTCGATCAGTGACTGATTCAGTCCGTCATAAGATTTAAACTTTTCTCGATAAAGCTCCTGTAAATTTTAAGCCCTAACGACTACCGAATCTCAACGGACAGAAATTAGCAATCAGATATCTCAAATGTTGGAACAAGAAACCATAAGCCCAAGCACAAGCACTTCAAAGTGGAACTCCCCGTTATTGCTTGTTGCTAAGAAACCCGACGCAATAGGAAATAAACGATGGCGAATAGTCGTAGAAATCCGGTTCCCGAAATTTACTGAGAACGGGATTTTCAACTTTCTAGCTAAGCCTCTTTGAGATATATTCGAATTTTCTATATGTGTGGAAACAATTGATTTGCGACGTTCTTCTTGGCTGACTTCCATTATAACTGCATAAGAACTTTGCACTTAATGGCTTGCAAATATAAGTGCACACATTTTTATAGATACAATCTTACCAGTGTTGCCAATTTTTTTTTTTCATATTATAAAGCCAAGCTCAGGGGATACCCTATGATGCAAAGCACAGCATGACAGGAAGGAGATATGGAAAGGATTAAGGGAAATGAGGAAAGTGGCGGAGGTACTGATGTATGTCACTCGTAAATTTTCGCAGATTGTATGCCCGAGAAACACAGAAGATGGTAGATTGTTCCACATTGGCACAGTTCCGGATAAAAAAGCATCACGGAACTTTACTGTACGACCAAAAGTAATTTCAATGGTAAAGGTAGTACGCGTTTTGCAGCGCGAGTATTGCGTGCAGGAATCATTCTACAAGGGATTAGACTAGATATTTCATCGGAATATTGACCATACATATTGCTATAGAGGAGCGAAAGGAATCCGACATTGCGGCGCTCGAGTGAGTCGATGTGACGAGTTATTGCCACATCGCCAATGAGCTTGAAGGCTCTCTTTTGGACAATGTCCAATGAAGTTAAGACTGTGCGGCCAGCCCTGGCACAGATTTAGGAAATTGTATTCCATTCTAGGTCTGAAGTTGGACTTGCAGAGGAGCGCTAGATTTGACGGGCTGAAATATTTCTAACACCTTTTCATAAATTCAAGACATCTCGATGCTTCTTGGCAACAGAGAAAATGTAATCTGTCCAGCTTAACTTACTGGAAATATTAATGCCAAGAATGCTTAGTGTCGGTGAATCAGAAATTAATGCTCCATCAAAAGAAACGGGAGTGGTTAAGTAATGTTTTAATGAGATGATACAGGTTTGGGTCTTAGATGCATTGAATTCGACGCGACTGGCACAGCGACGATATTGTCAAATTCGTTATCAAAGGAGTAAGCGAAATCAAGGGTACTGTTATCGGCAAAGCTATGGATGGGATTGAAAGTAAGGGAAAGCAGATCATTAATGAAAATTAAAAAGAGAGTTGGAGAGATAACAGAACCCTGGGGCACACCGGCATTTCTGCTCAGATGTAACGCCATCAAATACAATACGTATTTGGCGACTAGATAGGAAACCTTCAATCCATAATAGAAGAGGAGGGAAGAGACCAAGAGCTTTAAGTTTGGCTAACAAGGCATGATGCCAGATTCTATTAAAAGTCTTTGATATATCCAGCGCAACGATTTTGGACTCACCAAAATTGTGGAGACTACGGTTCCAACGTTCCGTAAGAGAAGTCAGCAAGGCTCCAATTAAGCATCTAGCTCGGAAGCCGTATTGGCGATCGTTGATGAATTGGTTGGTTTCTAGATACGTCATCAATTGGAATTATTGATAGATCCAAAAACCTTTGAAAAAATTGAAGTGATTCCAATTGGTCGATAATTGGAAGGATCGCTACCTTCTCCTTTTGTATGAATAGGCTAATATGAGCTAGTTTCCAAGAAGTTGGAAATATTCCTGTCGAATAAGATAAGTAGAATAGTTTGCGCAGATGCTTAGCCAAGGATGAGGCCCAGCTTTTATTTAACAGGGGCGAGAAACCATCAGATCCTGCGGCTTTGGGGACGTCGATTCTCTTAAGAACCTTGAACACATCTCCCATACGGATGTGTATTCGTTCTTGTACACATCCACAAGGGAGATGCAAAATAGATATCTGTCAAGTGGGTGGAAGACGAGAATTTGAAGCGAATCTAGCAACCAAAATATTGGGCTAATCCAGAGAGTCAACAAACACTTCACTATTGTTAAGTAGTGAAGGTATAGACAACTGGTGAAGTTGTTCCTGATGGTTTTGAAGAGAGACCAGAAACCTTTGCTACCTGTGTGGCTTCCCAAGTTTCTTTGCCTAATACTCGGGTAAAAAAGAAATTTTTGCTCTTTGGATAGTGGACTTGTAGCTGTTCTATGCAGTCCTGTATACTTGTTTCAGCCCTGGACTCAGCGCCGTACTATAGCCAGTGCAACAAGTGCAACCGCACTGGGCCCCCTATGTTTGAGGGGCCCCCAAATATTAAGTACATTAGAAAAAACTTCTCTAATAGCAAAAAAATATCACGAATTGAAAGAAAAGAAAATGCTGAAAATTCAAAATTCGTTTAACTTTCAAACAGATCTAGTTGGCTACGATTTAATTTGAAACAAATATATCTAACAATTCAGTTATTTTTTTTTGCTTCAAATTGTTTTCTTCTGTGTTTTTATATTGTCCTATTAGTGAAAAGTACTATAATTTCAAAGTTATTAACAGAAATATCAACAGAATTTTGTGTCTACCATTAATATTAGTGCGGATATTAGTAATATATTACATATTAATTTTATTAGGTGTAACAATTCTTTGGTATATTTGATTATAAGTTGAAATTTTCGCTTTTCAAATTAAATTTGTGTTAACGTTGCGCGGATATCGTTTGAAAACACTTATATTTAAATTTTTAGAAGAAAAACATCAGGTGTCAGGTAATATAGTCTCAGTTGTTTTTTCAATATATTTATTTTAGTTTTTTATTTATTTTTTAAACTGTTTCTTGTAACATTTTTTACTCCAGAAATGTCGAAAAGATCTTATGAAAGCGGTGCACAAAAAAGAGCAAAACAGATCCGAAAAGCAGCAGAATTAAGTAGCATTGCTAGATCATTGGATAAATTTTTTAAACGTGGCGAAAGTTCATTCATTTCGAACAGTAATTTAATTGAAATATGTAATTCAAATAGTATAACTCAACTTGAAAACAATAATGTGGAAGAAAATGTCAATGAGCCACAACTTCAAAATATTGATAACCATAACGAGAATGTAGATGATGAATCAGGAGCTAATAGCGTAAATATTGACGATATTTTATCTGATAATATTACAGAAATTAGTAATAATCCACAAATAGAGAGCAGTAGTTTATCTGCCAAATTCAAATATGATATATTAGACCCTGCAACTTGGCCTGTTGAAATCGACAACAAACAACGGATGTTTTTGGTCGAGCAGTCACCAAAAAGCATTAAAGGTATCCATTATAAAAGAAATCCTCAAGGAAGATGTTTCAGTGACACTTTTTTTTATCGACAAATGAAAAATGGTGAAAAAGAATTAAGAAAATGGCTTTTATATTCTAACTCAACAGGAAACATTTTCTGCTTTTGTTGTCGTTTGTTTTCATCGATAAAAATAAGCTTAACTTCGAGTGGATTTTCTGACTATGCACATACAGGAATACGGTTATCTGAACATGAATCATCAAAGGAACATCTTGAATCAGCGTATAAATGGCGAATTCTAGAATTTAACATTAAACGTAGAACAGGAATAGACCATCTCAATGAAGATGTGTTCAATAAAGAAAAACGAAGATGGCGAATAATTTTGAAATGTATCGTAAAAGCGGTATTGTTTTTAAGTGAACGAAATTTAGCTTTTAGGGGCAGCAACGAAAAACTTTTTGAACCAAATAATGGTAATTTTTTGGGAGTAATTGAATTGCTTTCTGATTTTGTTCCAGAACTAAAAGTGCATTTAAAATCAATAACTGAAACGGAAAAAAGAGTTACATCATATTTTTCCCCGAAAATTCAAAACGAAATTATTTTACAACTAGCTTCTAGAGTTTTACATATAATAGTAAGTAATATTAAGTCATCAAAGTACTTTTCCGTAATGATAGATTCTACACCGGATTTTCGCAAAAAAGACCAGTTGTCCATAATTATTCGGTATGTTAAAATAGCGCACCAAAAGCCAAGTGTTCAAGAAAGTTTCTTAAGCTTTGTAAATATAATGTCATCGACTGGAGAAAATTTAGCAAACGTCCTTATTGAGGAATTAAATGGATTAGGAATTAAAATTGCTGATTGCCGTGGTCAGTCGTATGATAACGCAAGCAATATGAAAGGCGAATATAAGGGAGTGAAAAGTCGAATTTTAGAAATCAACAACAAAGCATGGTATACGCCGTGTGGTGGACACAACATCAATTTAGTGATAGGAGATAGTGTTAAAAACACTATTAAAAGTCAGAATTATTTCACTACATTAAATAATTTATATAAGATTTTTGCTGCATCAACAAAGCGATGGGCTATTCAAGTAAAATATTTAAAAATTAATCTGAAGGCGCCCAGCGATACTCGATGGGAATATCGCTTTAAAAGTATAAAAGCTGTGAAATACCAGATTAAAGAAATTAGTCTTGCGCTAGATGAACTTAAAAATAGCTACCCAGATTGTAAAACTCTAGCTGTATCTTTAATAAAACAAATAAATTCTTATGAATTTATTGTATTGACAACAATTTGGTATCACTTGTTATCAAAGCTTCACATTTTCAGCCAACTGCTTCAACGAAAAGATATGGCAATTAATATTGCATTACAAGATACAAGGGCTATGCTATTATCGCTTGATGATTTCAAAAACAATTTCGAAGAGATTATAAAAGAAGCACGAGAATCATCGGTAAAAATAAATGTAATAGCAAAGTTCACTGAACGGCCTTTTCATGATACTCAAATATTAACAAGTAGAAACAACGACTGTCTTGATAACTCAGCAGAACCTAGTTTACCATTACCAAAACGGAGAGTACATAAACTCAAAAGATTGGCTGACTATTGTTATTATACAGACCATAAAAATATAGCAAATGATAAATATGACGATGTAGATGTTATTAGTACAGATGATATACGAAATGAAGAAATTGAACCACCAGAAGAAGAAATTGAACCAATTGAATGCTGTGATGATATTGATATATGTGAGATCATTCCTGAAATTGATGATGAGTGTAACCATCTAACTGCTGAAGATAAATTTAAACAATCTTATTTTAATAAATTAATCGATGTTGTGAAGGATTCATTGCAAGAACGATTTGAATCGTATAATTCTTTAGATGAAATTTTTGGTTTTCTTTTCGATAATAAGAAGCTAAAAACTATGAATACAAATGAATTCAATACTAATTGTACAAAGCTGGTCAAACACTTGGAAGGCGATATTGAAGAGGTGGAATTTAAAAATGAACTTTCAATTTTAAAATATATTTTAGAAGATAATTTTACTATTATGGAAAATTTGGAATTCATTTTAGAAAGGAATTTGGAAGAATTATATCCAAATGTATGTATCGTATTTCGAATAATATTAACAATACCTATCACCGTTGCTCATTGTGAACGATCGTTTTCAAAACTAAAATTAATTGAAAATTATCTACGGTCTACAATGTCACAGGAAAGACTTTCTGGTTTAGCAATACTGTCGATAGAAAATGCAACAGCCAGAACAATTGATTTCAATGATATAATTGATGAATTTGCCAGTAAAAGAGCTAGAAAAATTACTTTATAATTTTTTTGTATTATTAAGATCAATAAAAATGAATTCAATGATTTTTAAAAAAAAATTTTTTTAGTGTCTGCACAGGGCCCCCAAAAGTTACAGCACGGCGCTGCCTGGACTTGGATGTAATTGATAAGCGCGAAAAGCAGACTCCTTAGTTTTGTTGCACTTATCATTAAACCAAGAGCAATATTGCTGTTGATCAGATCTGCTGTAGGAATACGGAATGTATTCATGCATGTCAAGACTTACAATATTACTAAGCTCCCGAGTACATTTATGGACATCCCCGAAGCAAAACAGACTGACCAATCAATCTCCCTGAGGTAGATTTAGCCTTTCCCAATTAGCATTTTTATAGTGCCCGAGCAGCCTACTTGTAGGTGGAGAACTAGGACGGCACAGGTTGGAGATGGTAAATTGAACCGTGATTAAGCAGTGGTCTGAATTATCAAGGGGGGAACCGACTGAGACTTGGCATATTAGTACTAAAGGTGAAAACACAATCATAATTTTACCTGCTATGAGCTCTATATACTAAAAAATTCCCCCGCTGATAATCCTCAAAGCACGAGATTTATTAAATAAGTGACTCCGAAAAATTTGGCCTATCCGACTACAACGTACACACTACGCAGTGTCCAGAAAGAGATGGGGAGTTTTTCAAGAGGTACATTAAAAATATTTTTATATTAAGAGACCAAAAACTAGTTATTTACCATGGTCGGGTCGCTATTGACATTATTTTAATTCAAATCATTTGTTATTGCCGTTAGAATTAAGTATTTTTCGATAATTTTAGTGAAGTTTTTATTTTTATGATTCTAAGTTAAATTATCTAAAAAATACAAGAGAAAAATCTTCCGTTTCGTCCGATGTTTGAGGCCGGGACCTTTCGCTTTCCGAGCGAGCGACTGCTCATATACCTCTGAGCAAACGAGACAGATGATTTTTCCTCTTGTATTTCTTAATTTTAACTAGCTTATTAAGCCACAGTTGCTTTCCGCTGCTTTCATTTCGAATATCGTATGGGACAAGATAAAAATATATAAGTGTTTTTCGTTCGTCAAAACAAGTAAAACTAGTTTCATGGCAGAGAAAAAAAATTACCATATGATTGGGAATATTTGGAGAAGATATTAATCCAACTGTTTTTAAGAGCAGTTTCAGAGCAACGGAAATTTGTTCTCTAATTCTCTAAATTCTGACATCATAACCAAGGAAAATTTTTAACCAGCACCTGTTCAGATGATAAATTTCAGTCCAGTTGATAAGAAACCAATAAGTAATTTGAAGATGTTCAAGCTTCTGGGTTCTTATAATTTTTAGCATTTCTAAAACTCCTTCCACATCCATTTTATCTACAAATGATTGCGTTATCGTACCAATATTTAGAGTAGATGCTACTATACTATCAGTACATTTACATGAATACTTGAAGTATGCTTGAAGTAATCAAAATATCATGAAAACGCTCATTCAACGCGTAAATTTCAACTAAAGTAATTGGAAAATTTAGTTCAAGAAAAATTCAAACCAAGTAATTGAAATTAATTCAATCAACCGCCCTACCTGAGCTTCAAGTTGATTTCAAGTAAGTACTCAAGTAATCATGTAAACGTACTGTATGATTGTCTAAAAAGTTTTCGACCTCGACATGAAGATGGCGGCACTCGTAAACAAAAGTTGTGGAATGTGTTTGCGCATACTTTGAAAAGTAAAATTGCAGCCATTTTGGACACGCCAGCTGTTGTTTGACAATCATTTGAGTTGTTTTGTGAAAATGGAAAAATCTACGAGTAAATAACTAAAGGGGAGGCCCATCAACGACAATTTTCGTCCCAATCCTAAAGGAGTGTAAGTTTATACACACACTATAAAAATTCGCATTGCCGGCGGATGAAAAAAAAATTTTTTTAAAGGGACTTCGGTGTGGTTTTTGAAATTATGAGGCGAAATTGTATACCAGGAGCAACCTTTTGAGGTTCCCGGTTTCCTACTAAGCCTATTACCATCTTGGGTTGCCCAATAACTTGCCTTAAATTTTCATTTTTGGTTAATCTATATCAAGAAAATATATTAAAAATTTAGTACTTTTATCGAAATTACAAAGCATTTACCAATATTCTAATTCCCACTTTATTATTAAAAAAGATACAAATACAATATTACTAAATTTCCACAAAAAGGAATTTAAATATTTTTCTATTTAATCCCCTTGAAAGGTACATTTCCTTACAGAACATAAACAAAAATGATACCTGGGGTACAAGACAGGGATGGAACCATATGTTAGAAAGTGAGAAAAATCATCACGTTCGCCACCGAAAACAAGTGGTGCCATTTGCTTTCATGCATTTTTGATTCAACAAGCAGTCCATTTATATACATGTCAGTGTTGCATATGCATACCACTGACATATATAATATGGACTGCTTAACTTTCTATTTCATGGGCTCAATTGCTTATGTCAAAAAAAGTTCTTACGCCGGTGCCAACGTTGAAAAAAATCATTGGCGGGAGGTTGAAAAAATGAGCGCGCAGCTCGAAAAGCGATTATAATAAAACGTTTCTAATTTCTGCTGCACATCTTATGAATATATTGCCTTTGGTAAAACAATTTTATCAGTAGTAACCCTAAATAATTAATTTAGAAACATTTATTTCGACGGAACCACTTAGTTATTTGTTGCTTACAGTTCTCCTTTGTTGGTACTTGGTGCTTAGACCGTAGGAGTCAGCAATATAGAAATGAGCCCACTTTTTGCAGTGCATTTCTATTAACGTAGCCAGTCCATATTATACATGTCAGTGATGCATACACACAAGGGCCTCTCCTTTAGCTACTTTTTTGTAGGGAAAAAGTCGAATATCGAGCTGTCATTAAAGATTTTTGTTTTTTTGAAAAGCAATACACCTACGCAAATCAAGGATGCTGTGTACGGGGACTCTGCAACATAATTTACCATCGTGAAATTTTGGGCAGCTGAATTTAAACGTGGCCGTACAAGCTTGGATGACGATGAACATTCGGGACGATAGCATCGCTGAGTTCACCAAATGGTGCTAGAGAATCGTCGAATTAAAGTTAGAGAGATAGCGGATGATATGAACATGTCCGAAAAACGTATTTGTCACATATTACATCAAGATTTAGGCATGAGAAAGCTCTCCGTGCGTTGAGTGCCGCGTCTTCTTACTTTGGACCAAAAATCCACGAATTACGGTTTGATCTGTTTGATCCCCCCTTCTTATTCACCAGATCTAGTTTCAAGCAACTTTTTTTGTTCCCTAAACTTGGAGGATAGAGATTTTTGTCAAATGAGGAGGCCATCACCTTCGTAAACAACTATTATTTTGCAGAGAAAGACGCCGTGTACTATTTGGACGGGTTGAAGAGTCGAGAGCATCGGTGGGAGAAGTGTATAGACTTACAAGGAGACTACTTAGAAAAATAAAATTAATTTGAAGAAAAAAAGTCTTGTATTTTTTTTAGGTCGGAAATTTTCAGACAAACCTTGTAGGATGAATTGATCAGGCTTATTTTGAACATATCTCTTCTTAGATACAAGTTTAGTAATGTCCAACATAAGAAAAGTTTTCACAGAACAAAATGCTTAATATTTGGCTCGAAAGTTAATACTTCATCAAAAGTTGTAGAAAGGATATGAGGATTGGAACAAAATCGAAATGTCTCTCTCTCTGATTAAGTACACTAAAAAGAAGCGAATAGTTTAAGTTTATTGAAAGTTCCTACTCTTGGTTATAACTATTAAAGGAATTAGACTAAAAGAATAAAAAAAAAACAAATTGGAAGAAAAAAAATGCAATTGCCCCAAAAGTACTATCACGAACTGATTATTTAAAATAAAATTCGAATCCGAACTTGCCCCATCTAGGGGTAGCGATGTGAAACGGAAATAAATAAATTTTCACATTTATACCTACATTGTAACCACGCATGTAGGAAATGTACGCTTATTACACCATTCCGTAATTTTATATGTTAAGGTCATGACTCCGGCAACTTGAACGTAAATTGGGCTTAGCATAGTTAATACCGAAGCGGCGACAAAAACGAAAACATCCCTTGACATGTTTTCTTGTTTTTGTACATGCGGCGAAAACATGTCGCCCACCACAATACGAGAAGCGGGAGGGCAATTAATCATGAATAATTACACTCTTTACTGAGTATTCTTATTTTAATTTAAGGCTAACTGTTAAGTCATTTGCACATGGGTGATGATGCTGACCGAGCAAAAGCTTTACAATACATCTGTATGTAAGTAGTTGTGAATTGTTAGAATAAAAAAAAAATATATATATATATATGAATATTTTATCTGTTCCGTGACAACAAAAAAAAACATCTACTCATGACAGCTTTACTATATAGATTTTACGACATTTTATCGGGCATATACCTACGCACAGTTTGAATTTCTCAATAATTATATATCCCGACCTTATCTTTAGTTATTCCTAAATCATTTCATTTGCGTTACATTTATTTAAACAAAAAATATCTAAATAACATCGCAAAACATTCACAGCGAATTTTACTAAAAATTCTATAACTAGATAGTCTAGCAAAGGCAACAAATTATAAAGCAGCACACAAAACAAAAACTCATTGTTATCACTAGAACATATAGTATTAGATTTTTTGTTTTATTACTTTCACATTAAAAAAATATTTTAGGAACTCTATCCCGATACGAAATTCATACAAACTGAATGCAACTAGGTAGCTATATAGACAAAGGAATCCGGGAAGAATTTTACTTTTATTAAGATTTTAACTGACACACACTATACACAATTCTATGCAAAGCAAATAAAAATGATTTATTATCTGTGTAGCTTTTGTAAATTAACAACTTGGTGATAAAATACATCACATCATTTGAAAGTCCAAAGAAATATATTAATTTTCCAACATCACTTAATTAAAATACGTAAAATAAAAAATTCCTTACACAGAATAATATTTCTCTTAAAACTTCGGCAATATCTTGGAGGTTTTGATTTTCGATACTCATAAAACGAATACGATTTTAATTTTTTCTTCTCCAAGTATTCACATTTCGCCAAAAAAGAATCATCATATTGCGGCATTAAATATAATTTGTTTAGTGTTACAAAATTAAGAACTGAATAAAAAAAAAAAAATAAAAATAAAAATAAACAAAAACACAAATCACAATTAAATAAATATAAAGAATAAAATTTTCAAAATTTTATTTATTTTGCAAAGACTAAAAAGCGCAACCAACATGTAATCGAAATGAATGCACGGCGTAAAACTAAAAAATACTTTTACTACTACCGCGAACGGCGGCGGCGGCGGGCTGATCAACAATTCGCATGCGCCACCACATTTTAGTGACGACAACTCATTTTAATTTTGGCGATTCGGTAAAAATCGTTCACTTCTTTTGTGACCAATGGTCGTAGAGATATACCCGCAAAATATTTACAAGATTGTGTGAGCTTCTTCTTTGCTTATTTCGTAATAATTGAACTTCGAAATGGTAAAATCTCATATATTGTGAACGACTATTGACTTGACTTGACTTGACTTGATATGAATACGTTAAAAACGCGCGCGCACAGACAACATGAAAATGTTCTTAAAATAAATTTTTTTTTTAAAGAAATCTCCTTTATCTACGCTTTTACAAAATGAGTAAATAAAAATGAATGATTTGATTTGATCCCCCAAAAGAAATTATGTCATTCAAACGACCATAGAGAGACCAGCAGATCCATCAGAGAGACTTACTTAATTAAGTCTTGTTGAAATCAACATTAAAGTGCAGCACACGAGATTTCTTTGATGTTTTTGAATTGATAAGTTTTAAAAATATCCAAGTGCAGGAGAAAATCGTTGAGATTTCGTCACATATTTTGTTGTCGGTCGGTGGTGGTAGGTATATTAAGAAGAGCGCGAGTAACAACACAACTATTACGTCACTTTCACTTTCTTTTCACATTTTTTATTATTTAGCAGGTACAATTTAAAATGCATGTGAAGGTCATCAGAAACACGTTCTCAAAAGAAACATGTTATTTGAATGTCTTTTACTTTTCAAATTTATTTTTTACTTTTGAATAGAAATTAATTTTGTCATCTATAATTGGAACAAAAATATTCAACAAATATATTAAAAGGCAAAAAGCTTACGAGGTCAAAGTTTTTTGCTGTTTTTTTTTCTTTTTTTTTGTACTAAATGAGTGAAATTATTCTAATAGCGCAGTTTGGATTATAAATTTGATCTTACAACTAACTTTCGTAAAGTAACTAATTACCTAATAATTTGCTAAAAATTTAATTACTAAATGAAAATGAATATAAATTATAAATGAGTAACTACAATAATTATTATTTCTTTCATCCAAGTCTATATAATAGCCCTAATAGAGTACGCGCGGTACGCGGATATATTTTACGACCGACCTGAAAGCTTTGTGCAATTCATTCAGGCCCATATAAAACTCTTTCTTTATGGTTTTTTAAATTTGCCTATGAAATTAAGAAAACTTTCACTTCTATTTTAGATATGGAAGTTTTATGCTATGCATAAGTAAATTCCATTGGAAAGGAAATCGCAAATTTGTTAAAATTATGCAAAACATAATTTGATGTTATGAAGATAAACATTTGTGAATTGATCTCAGTTACATATGTAAGATGAATAAAGTTGTTGTGGGAAAAATAATAAACGTACTCGGTCGGTAGATACTTCTTGCAGTAGTAGGCAGAATTCAAAATTTTGGGTCTGAGATAAAAAGTTGTTATGAAGATTCTAATAAAAATTATATTATCGGTGAGGCCATACTTAAGGACTGTCCTAGAAAAAAAAAACCGACCACAAATAAATGTAGAAAATAAATAAAGGAAACACATATATTAAAAAAAAACCTTATTGTTGTGAGTTTATACAGTATTTAATATAATTTCATTATTATTTAGATGAAGCTGCACATTTTTGTAGAATTTTCGAACCTTAGAGTTAAACCCTGACTTAACTTTTGTACATGATCATTTGTGATAATATCAGTAGCCTTCTTATATTTCCATTTGAAATCATTGATGGTAGCGGCTTGATTTTTAGTTTTCTTAGGTTTTTGTTTAATACGGGCCCAATATTTTTCGATAGGTCGAAGCTCGGGACAGTTTGGTGGATTCGCTTTCTTCGGTACGACATTGATGGAGTTTCCGTGTAGAATTCTAAAAGGCGTTTACTATAGGGTCCGCCATCTAACGTTTTTTTTTTCAACTAGTGCTTATTTCGTGAATGGTAATACTTAGCTCATGTCTGATTTGACAGATAATTAGTTTTATTCTTCCGCTGAACGAATATGGTTGTGTATACGCTTGAACAACGCTGGGAAATATTGCCTGCGATCGACTTACAGAAGATGCCGATTTTGCCAAAAAAATCATCTTTTCGGATGAAGCTCATTTTGATCTTGGCGGGTATGTAAACAAGCAAAATTGTCGCATTTGGGGCACAGAAAATCCGCACGCATACATTGAAAAGCCGATACACCCAAAACGAGTCACTGTTTGGTGCGGATTTTGGTCCAGAGGCATAATTGGGCCATTTTTCTTCGAAAATGAGCAAGGAGTGGCCGTTACAGTCAATGGCAATCGTTATCGGGCCATGTTGAACGAAAATTGAAGAGGAGTATATTGGCAACATTTGGTTTCAACAGGACGGCGCTACGTGCCACACAGCCGAAGCTACACTCGATGTTTTGCGCCCTGTTAAAAAAAAAAAAAAAGTTATTTGGCGGACCCTATATAATGGCAATTAGCTAAATCAGGCCAAACACGGGATAATCGTGTGTTCTAATAAAAGGAAGCAAACATTTTTTCACACACTTATTCAGGTAAATTTTCGTATTTATGGTCCCTGTTGTTACAAAAGCCTTAGATTTTAAGCAACAAAAGCATATGGCTTGCCAAACTAAATATTCATTCAGAAATTTAGTACACTAACGAGTTTTAAACTTCGGGTCTACATCGCCCCGAATAACATAAAATTCTTGATCTAATAGCTGACGAAAATCGGTCCTGCAATAAGTCTTGTCGCAGAAAATACACTCAATTTGACTATTTCTCAGGTTCCACTTCGCTAAAAAGTTGAAGTGAGTGGAACTCGTTTTTGTACTGGCGCAAGTTAACTGGTGGGTATGTCAAGAGGAGGTGAAGGATTGAAATCGAGGTTACTTGGGACAGTAACTTCGCTTGTGTAAACTATACTTTAAGAAAAAAATATAATTATATGTTCCTATGAACTAGAGAAATCCAAAGCTAACTTACATTAAATACATTGCATTTATCTATGTAATTTTTTCTTTTTTAAACTGCCGAGCGACATAACGGACACATAATATAAAATTAGTTAATTAATTAATATACGTAATTCTGAGGATTTTAAATGATGAGTTGCTTTATCGAGGAGAGTGAGCCTGCCCAAACAGATCTTTTAATAAAAGCAGGTGAGGAATTCCAACGAAGAACAGACACTGAGAAGTTAAGTAAGAAAATCTGGGCAATATTAAATTTTCTGTTAGAATTACCAAAATTGAGAAATCGAAACAAGTATGGTGGACACCGAAATTTTATTAACCTGACCAATACAACAAGACGCCGATAATTTAAGTAACAAAAAAGGTTACAACCAAATAGGGAATTAATAAAAGTGAATCTCCGTAAATTAAATATGTATCTGATCATAACATTAAAAGCCATGGAAAATTTATGTGAATTAATATGATCAAGTTGACCAAATACTTCAAAACCAAAGGTGAGCACAAGTACAAGAAGTGATCGACATAAGAACAATCTTGTTGCAGTAGGTGTAAAGTTATTAGAAGCACACATAGACCGTAAAGAACCATAGACTTTACGATTTATAGCCGAAATGTGACTGTCCCAAGTTAAAGTATTGTTAAATATAACTGACAAGATTACGAGCAGTTTCTACAAAAGGAATGATTTCTCCTCCAATAGTACCTAATAGGAGAGAACCCAATATTGGTTCTGTTTATTAACAAACAGTTAGATTAACTGGCATTAAGCTTCAGGGCATTGACTATGTACAGTGCAGTGAAGAATCCTTTGTAAATCGTCGTTAATGCAACTTGTTCCATCTTCAATGAGACCAAGTGGTCTTGACAGGTATAGCTGAGCATCATCAGCATACAGGTGTAGCCTACTATGTGTAACACACTCAAAGACATCGTTAATGAACAATGAGAAAAGTAATGGACCAAGAATCGATCCTTGGGGGACACCGGCACCAATTCGCAACAACGACGAAGAAGATCCATTGCAGAAGACACTCTGAAATCGCGCAGTGAGGTAATTGAAAATCAAATGTGTTGCGGACATCGAAAAATTAAATTTTGTAATTAACTTTTTGCAAAGGAGATTATGGCTGACTACATCAAATGCCTTAGAAAATTCCAACAAAACTAAAATTGTAATATGATGATCGGCATCAATTGACCGCCGTATATTTTCGGAGACATTTAATAGCGCTGTTGAGCAACTGTGATCGGGTCTAAATTCAGACTGATGCTCATGAATGTTCATGTAAATATTTAGAGATTTGGACGGAAACCAATTTCTCAAAGAATTTTGATAAGATACTAATGGGACGATATTCACGGGGATTGACACTTGCGGTCTTAGATAGAGGGATGGTTTTGGATTTTTTCCAGACATCAGGGAAGCGAGAATTTGTAAGACATACATAGGAATATATGAGTTAAGGGGACAAGAATATAAGGTAGGCAAATTTTAATGAATCTAGGAGAAATTCCATCAATTCCGGTGGCCTTAGATTTAACACATAAGAAAGGCAACGAGTACTTCATCAGAATATACAAAAAGATGACATTAGAAAAGAAAGAAATAAAATTTAGAGTGAAACACTAGACATATCTCTCTTTGAGGCTGTATATAATCACTTCTGCTAAATTGGCTCTAGTTTTTGAGGTAACAACAACCTACTTATAATAACATAAGGACGTAAAAAATATATTATATATATATACAGGGTGATTCAGATCAAGATACCTTCCAGTATACCACGCGATGTATTAAAGAATAAAGGAATGTCTTCTTTATTCCCTTAACTACCTACAAATTCCAAAGGATTTATTTGCACGATTCTTGAACGATTTTCTTTGACGATAAGAAAGCGAATCATTTTGAAGAAACGAATGCGTTTCTTATACACGATATGAAGGAAGGGACGTAGAAGATAGGCACTCGTTTCTTCAAGGTGTTTTGCCTTCGGGGTAACAGTTTCTCCAGTTGAAAGTTGAAAATGCAATACAAATATGATTATCATCCACGAGGATATTTTATCGTCCATGTAATAAGAAAGTGAATCTTCTGCGTTTCGCTATGTTTGCTGTAGTAGGGATAGCAACTGAACGGTTGGTGTGCACTTCGATTCGAAATGTCACTTTTGAAAGTTCTTTAAGAATAAAACTACACTAAAAGTAAAAACTACTAAACGCACCGAGGCACTAACAGTCCGTAGCGTAAAAATGTGCACACCGATGTTCTGGGAAAAAGACAACGCTTCGGTCGCCTAAACGACATAGCGTGCAAAAATGTGACATTCTGCGTACGGCTGAACGCACGGCATTTTGCAAGGCAAATTGACTGCTGCCATAAGAAAGATTGAATTTTTTTAATTTTCTTTAAAGTTTTTAAAACGAAATTAAAATGTTCTCCTGGGATTTTCACAAGAGTGTAGCAAGTTATTCCACACTTCTTCTTCTTGTTTTTCACGAAGTTGCATGAAAAGCGTTCGTTTACTTTTTCAGGCATTTTACATTCTTTCCCCACCATGCGAGTAAATTTTTAACCAAAAAGTTTTTGCACGAGAAGTACACGGATTTTAATAGCTCAAGTTTGTTTTGAGGAACCTTAATAGAACGATTTAAAAAAAAAAGGAAACAATCTTGAACAGCAAGCAATCAAAGGCTGTGTTTCGTTGAAAGTTATAGCGGATTAATGTTCATGCCCGTTCAAGTTAGCGGTCCCATTATTCTCTTTTCAGGTGCTCCCTTTTGTGACAGCTCCTGTTCAAGCAGTACGAAGAACTAGTGCACAATAGCGTGTCTCTGTAGAGTCCGTCGGCTCATCACATTCACACCAGATATATATATAACGTAAACAGCGCAGCCTTTCACCGACTGTGTTCACGAAAGCTCCTGGGACTGGAAAAACTAGAATTAACATGAAGGCACAGCCGCTTCGCCTTGACCAGTTCGACATAGGGTCAACAGGCACTTTACATTATTTACAGGTGGTTACAGTCTAGCTAGCATCCTCAGAACATACTAGACGAAGGGAGCAGGGATACTACCTTGACTGAAGTCACTGCAGATCTCCCATAGGAACCATCTACGCACTAGAGCACACCACCTATATTGATTTGATTAGTAATTAAAATTTCAGGTATTATTACGTACATTACCAGCACGAACCGTCTGCATACCGTGAACTATCAAAAGCATCTTTGAACTACACTTTAAGTTCAACCTACCCGCCGAAGTATTCTAGTGCCGCTCACAGTATCTACTACTTTTGCCTCAAGGTCAAGCTCTCCTCGACGAACTGGTGCAACTCAATAATTTCAAGGTGTCTCCGCCATCGGGAGACTTTTATTTCAAGATATCTAGGAGGGGCCAAAACTTCAAGACTCTGCGACACACTCGATGCTAATAACCTCCATCGAACAAGACTAATTACATCAAGACAACTGCTGAGATTTCAAGACTCAGATACACACTTGCTGATAACAAATGTTACCGTACAAAGATTCCCAACGCCCTGTATTCACTATAACCTGGACACTTCAAACATTCAATAAATCTCATCGAAGACCCCGTTAAATATCATAAAACTGCTCCCTATATACTAAACTAGCAATAAATAAATACTTTTCCTTGTCATCATCACCGTGTCAGATGACATTTCTACTAGGAAAATTTGAATTGATTTTAATGATTTACCGGATTTTGAATTAAATTTTTAATTTGTTCTTCCGTGTGAAGACTGTCGCCCATATACCATATACTGAACAGGACGGTATGCACAAATCCTTACGCCTTAGCGTCTCAGTTTTTGATTTGAAAGCGGAGTTTGAATCCGGAAAAAATATATGAGATCAATCGTAAAATCCGTACTAAACTGATCGTGATTCTTATTTATGAACTCATGACAGTCATTGATATGCTCATTAATTCATCGTGACACTCATTATGTATTCATCGAAGTGCTCATCTAATATTGTAAAATTCACAAAATAAAAGCAAAGTATACATTTCTAGATAAATGAAAGAGATGCAATATCTCATGAACACTATCTGTGAATAAGTAAATAAATGCTTTTTCCTCGATTTTGATTCAAACGGGAAAAAATGTATTCAGAACGTTCATCTGATTACGCATTAATGAGCTCATCATGATTTGTCTACTAGAGATACCCATCCGCACTATTCTAACAAATACTGACACAAAACCCAACACCACACGAAACGACTGGTATCGTGGAGTTAACGAAACTCAACTCAATTCTCGTTTCGGCTTCAACTCAGGTTGAATTTCGCATGGAAACACAGAACATGAATTTGCCATTAAATGATTGAAGCTGTGCAATGTAGACTGAAACTACCACAAACAATTCGAAAGGATTTGAATTGATTTGTAGTAGCAATTTGTGAAAATAAAAGATTTGTTGCGAATTTGCGACGTACAATTGAAATATATTTGAATATTGTTGCATTTTGACCGAGTCAGAATAATATGACTCAAACCACCTGAGTCACAGGTTCCCTACAATATCGGCCCATCGTTCACTCAAGGAACTGAGTCATTTCTACTCTGCAACACTGAAGACTGATTTACTGAATTTTCATTTGCTGAATGTTTGCTTTGAGGCCAACCGGATTGCCACACAGTTCAACAGTGTTACCAACTTGGAATATATAACAAACAGGAAAGCTGATAAGCCAAATTAAGTAAAACCTGTGAGAGTACATTGCAGGTGGAAACAGCTAGAAGAATTCATGAAGGAGGAGTCAAGTTCTTCTACTAAGAGTGCAAATTTATTGAAATTTCTGCACGCTGCCACTCAAACTTCCAGTGGTTACTTGTTTTGTTTTTGTGTTTCCATCTCATTTTTGCTAGTTTTGCAAGCACAAAAAAAAGCAATTGCAAGCTTGGATGATAAATGAATGGTGGCAATAAGAAATGCGAACAAATTTGCACTCTTATTAGAATAACTTGACTACTCCTTCATGAATTCCCTAGCTATTTACACGTGCATTAAAATATTTGATCTGAGCTCAAGTACTACTCCGGCTTAACTTAATTTAGCTTATCAGCATCCCTGTTTGTAATATATTCTAAGGACTCAAATGACCCAGCCTTTTATATGAGTCAGTTATACCAAATGACTCGTATGACCTGAGTCATAAAATTGATCAATTTTGCATGACTGATTGCAAGCATTTGAAAGCTTTCGCTCGGCTATAGAAAACAATGAATCATTTGAACAAGTTTACCAGTAGCAAAATATTCGATCAGAATTCATTTGATGGCGTTCTGTGTTTTCATGTTTTTTTTTTTTTTTTTTTTTTTTGTTTTTATAAACTCGAAGCTGTAGTAATTAATTATGTATGTATGTAATTACATTGTAGTTTTTTCTATTAAAGGTAATTAAATAATTATAAGTTATCTGAACAAGTACATCCAGCTAGCGTACGTTAACTTTTTATCCAGATTATCGGAATAATTGGGATCCGATTCCTGAAATACGGGTAACCGGAAAATCCGGATTCCGAACCGAACTATCCGGATCTTCTAGACTAAGCAAAGTAGGTTGAAAATTATAAGATAAACAGCAACATTTATCACCCCCAGGATCTCTTTTAATGAATCGTCTCCCAATTTAATTTGACATGGATAATTAGGAGGGATTTAAATTATGTAGGAGGAGTAGTTAAGTGATGTTAAATGTTGCCGTTTATCTTATTTTTAACGGAAATTGTTCGATGTGAAATTTCCGTTTGCGCAATTAAACAATGCAATCTGGAGGAAATTTTCAACCTTCTTTGCTTAGTCTGAATCCGATTTCTCTGTTGTTAATGGGTTTCTCTATACCATTTGTCAGGTTTAGTAAAGCTAATTCTGTTGATTTATCATCATCGTCGTAACCAAATATGTAATTTATTTATTTGGTCAATTAACAAAAATTACAGAAATTTTTACACTCCTATTAAGAATACTACCATTAAAATTAAGCAATCAAGTGGAAAGTTTTACAATCAAAAGGAAAAAGAAGAAAATAATACAAATGATACAAAAATTTAGTGTTAGTAGTGCAGAACTTAACTCACAAAATCCATCAATCAATGTGCATTGGAACAGTAAATTCAAAGCTATTCAGTTACAATTAGTTAAGGTGAGGATTGTACCTACAACCTAGAACTACAGAGCTACAGAACTAAAATTAAACAGAATAGTTACAAGATAAATCCACTGCATCAAACTACAGAGCTAAAATTCAATAGAATAATTACAAAATTAAACAATCAAATTCAATGCTACCAAGTTACAGTTAGTTAGGGTAACGTAAGAATTACTCTTACAACCTTAAACTACAGAACTAAAATTCAACGGAATAGTTACGAGACAAGTCTATTAAAGGGTTTTCCAATAAGAGGTGTTATTTTAATTAGCCCGCTATTTCGGTAGATGTCATCTTTGGAGCTGTCATTTTTCGACATTTGACAAGTAGAAACGACGCCATTAATAAAAATGGAACGATACACGATTCAACAACGCATTGAAATTATTAAAATTCACTATAAAAATGGTGAAAATGTGGCAGAGACGGTTCGTAAAACTCGAACATTTTTGGGTCGTCGTGAAGCACCTTGTCGGACCGCAATACAGAAATTGGTAGAAAAGTTCGAGCTGTCGGGACAAGTTAGTGATGTGAAGAATAAAACCCGTGCACGTCGCTCAAGAACAGCCGAGAATATTGCTGCTGTAACCGAAAGTGTTGAAGAAAACCCAGGTTTGTCCATTCCTCGTCGTTCTTTGGAATTAGGCATTCCACAAACGTCATTACACCGTATTTTGCATAAACATTTGGGTCTTAAGGCTTATAAAGTTCAGTTAACATAAGAACTCAAGCCGGCCGATCATCAACAACGTCGAGTCTTTGCTGATTGGGTCCTTGAAATGCATGAAAATGATCCGGAATTCCATCGAAAACTCATCTTGAGTGATGAGGCCCATTTCCACCTCGATGGCTTCGTCAACAAGTAAAATTGTCGCATCTGGGGCTCGGAAAACCCAAGTTATTGTTGAAAAGCCTCTCTATCCTCAACGTGTGACTGTTTGGTGCGGTTTATGGTCCCGCGGGGTCATTGGACCTTACTTTTTCGAAAATGAGGCTGGAGCAACAGTTACGGTGAATGGATTGCGCCATCGACAGATGATTAATGAATTGGATGGTATTGATCTGGACAACGTTTAGTTTCAACAAGACGGCGCTACGTGCCATACAAGCAACGAAACCATTGATATTTTACGGGAAAAGTTTCCGGACCGTGTTATCTCTCGAAGAGGTGATCACAATTGGCCACCGAGATCTTGTGACTTAACACCTTGCGACTCATTCCTTTGGAGCCACGTGAAAGAGAAGTTCTACGCACCCAGCCCAGCGTCGATTCAAGACCTCAAAGATGGAATTCGTGAGGCTATCGAGGACATAGGGCAGCCACTTTGCGATTTGGTTATGGAAAATTTCATGAAAAGGATATGGTCCTGTAGGCGTGGTCGTGGTGGTCATTTGGCTGATGTTATTTTCCATTATTAACGGCATACCTTCCTCTTTATAATGAAATAAAGACCCGATCATTTATCTCAAAAAATGGCATTTTTCTTTGAATATCAAAATAACACCTCTTATTGGAGAACCCGTTATATATGAATGCCCTTATAACATTGAATTTATCATCCGATTTTGATGAAAATTTGTACGAATATTCTACACAGATAGTGGAATATAAAATAAATACTCGAAATATCTAGAAATATTTTTTTTTTAAATTTTTTTTTTATATTAATATATGATGGTGGGTTACTACTCTGTAACCCGCTGCCGTCCGTATTCCGTAATAGTCTCAAAAATCATAAAAAAATCGAAATAAATTTAGCAACAAGAATATTGAAAATCGGTTGGAATTTGGTCGAGATAAGGCGTGGTGGCTTTTCAGTAGCAAAAAATGTTATCTTTCCAATATAGAGAATTTCTTTCAATTTGTTCAGTGGCTAAGAAAAATCTTTGTGCACTAGGATGTCGTTTTGTACCTGACTACATTATGCGTATCATAAAACCTTTTTTTCTAAGGTAAGAAAATAGGTAAAAAAAAAAAGATATTGTTACCTACCTTCCTTAAGTCTGTTGCTTACAGTAATTTTATCGACTAAATTTACCCCTTGGTATTCAACTTTTGAACTAATTGCATTAATTTAACTTGTTAATTTCTATTTAGTGTGTTGTGTTAAATTTTTAAACGAAAAAGGAGCGTTTGTGCAGGTTGTTCGTTTAAGTAAAAAAGACATAAGCAGTGAAAAATTTGAAGTGATTTCATCTTTACTTACCAGCGATAAACTAAATCAACGACAAATAGTTCATATAACTAACGTTTCTTGTGCCATGGTGTCTAGGATATCAAAAAATATTAGGGAAAATATACCTCCAGGCATAAGCTATCGACCAAATTGCCGAGGTAAAAGAAAAATTACCCTAAGCAGCGAACGACAAATTATTTCAACAGCTGTTATATCGCAGAGCATCACATAAAGTACTAAAAAAAATTATCACTGAGCAAGGAAGAGATATCAGCTAGGTTTGTACGAAGTAAATTTAAAATGCAGACATCCGGCGAAAAAAATAAAATTTACACCAAAAATGAGAAAGGCACAATTTCAGTATGTGAAACAACATAAGAATTTTACAGTTGAGGATTGGAAAAAGAAAAGCTTACCAATTAGCTGAGCAATCAGTTTTGTTGCCTTTTTAAGAACCTATTGAAAATTACAAAATTTATTAAGCTTTTAGGTTATCTTCAGTGATGAATGAATGCCGGTTAGAAGCTGTAACGGAGGGGAGTCTGTATGTCAGAAGAAGACTTCCAGAGAAATACGAGGAGAGCTGTTTACTAAGAACAGTCGAGCATCCACTAGCAGTCATGATTTGGAGCTGCATATCAGCAAAGGGTTCAGGTCCTTGCTATTTTATTATGGGAACAATGCTGCAAGATCGGTACAAAATAGTTTTGGATATTACGCAAAGATATATTGCTAATATACTCACAAGATGGTAATTTTCAAAGTTTTCCGAAAAGTGTTAATTTTAACCCCGGGTTCCCCTACATTATATATTATTTCAGTTTGGCTCGGCCATCTTTAGCTCCCACTTGTGTCACTTTCATTTCTAGTCAAACGCTACATATACTGTGAATTTGGACGAAATCGGCGGTGACGAGTAGGGACCCTCCCAGAAGGGGAGAACTAAAAAAAATACATACATATCCAAAATCATACTCAAAACTGGGTTAAATATAAACAGTAAGGCCAAGGCAATGTGTGAAAAAGGAAAAAGGAATAAACCAATAATTATTGCCCGATTTTAAGCAGAATCCACCTTGCTAGGAACAATCTGCAACCTGCATATTCTTCGCAGAGTCATCTGTTTTTAATTTTTTTTTTTTTTTTTGAAGAATATGTTTGTAATCCATATCCTAATTAACACAGATGTTATTTAAATCCTTTAAACAAAGACCTTAGAAAAGGTAAACACTAGTAAAATGCTTTCTTATGTTTGAAGACTTGGTTATGAGGAAAGACTTTTCAAGTCAGAGCAATTTAAAAAGTGTTCCACAGAGAATAGCCATGTTAAATGAAATATAATTAAATATGCAAAATGCCAACCAGATTAGAAGCAACTTGGAACTAGTGGAGACGACCTCCCATTATTCATGAAGTCTCGGTCCTTACATAGGCTCTATGGAAGTTTTAGAGGCAAGAATTATACAGAACGAAATGCCCGTGAATCAGAAACTGGTACAACATGTTTCCCCGGAAGATATTTCGTCAGCTTAGTTGTGCTATTAATTCTACAAATGAATAGGTTGTGTTGATGTGAAAGAAACAAAAAGAAGCTCTGACAGAATGTTTTGTTAGAAACCCACTTAATGCCAACTTAACAACGATTGGACTTAGTGGGTAAAAAAACAATACTTCAGGCAAAGTGGTCTAATATTGAAAATAATATGAAAATAGTTGTAGTTTTTATATTACTGTCAATAGGACAAGTACTTATCTCTTTCTTATTTCGATGTGTAATGTTGATAGAGTCGGTTATGAATAGGCGGTTGATAAAAAGATTCTTCCATAATGTTGTGAAATTTTATAAATTTGGTCGATAAATCCTGATTGAATAAACAAATTAAAGCAAATTATTGTAAAAGCAGTGATACATAAAAAAAATTTACCACTTAAGACAAAACTGGTTATAAATATGACGAACGCAAAGATAATTATCAACCAGAATAACCAGTAAGAGAAATAACCAAAGCAGTTAAGCAAAAGATTAGACCTTGCACATGCACATGTCCTGGATCGATGAACTTTCAGTGACAACAAAAAACAAAACAAAAAAGTTAATTTAAGAAGGAACAAGTTTACGAAGATGTGACATTTATGTGGTTTGTTTAAACGTATATAAAGGTGGGTAAAAATTATATAAACGAAGCCATAGAGCTCAATATGAAACGACTTTGTTGTGATGCCAAATGTAGTTTGTTAGTGTTTTAGGGTTCCGCTTCCGTAAAAAACGAAACCCTTATAAGATCGCTCGTGCGTCGTCCGTTTGCTTGTCACAGATGTTTTTCTCGAAAACGGAAATGACGTAAGAATTTGAAATTTGGCAGAATGTTAGGCCTTTTTGACGCGCACATATTTCGATAGTCAAAGTTTATGAAATATATTTTTTTTAATGGAAGTAGGTTGGGTGCGCTCAAAAAAAAAATTTATTATTTTTTGTATCGTGTGGGGTATCGTTTGAAAGAGATACTTTCAAGGATTAAAAAAAAAATAATAAAATTTTTGATAAATTGGTTATCTAAATATAGCCCAAATTGTGTGAAAAAGTAAGGCCCCCTCCATCCTGATCTTGTAGGTTTCCAAAGCTAAAATTTTGATGTTATCCGGGTTAGTAGGCATTGAGTTATACAGGGTGTCTCGTAAGTGGTGTGATACTCGAAGGCTATGCATAGGTCATACTTAGACGAAATTGTATGGGGGGGGGGGGATCCTAACGATTTCCGAGATAACAGGACTTAAAGATATTTGGGTATGTTTTTATAGATCACCCCGTAACTTCTGAACGTTCCACTCTATGATGATGATTTAAACTTTGGTAGTTAGATAATCGTTGTACCTTTCCGATGGTTTATAAATTCTTTCCCTTCTCACCTACGTTTTGAAGTTATGACTCAATTCAACAAAGGTAAAATTTCGGAATTTTTACTCACTTTTTTTTTATTTACCTACTATTTTTATCAAAAAACACGTCATCAATATCAATTTTTCATATTGGATTTAAGAAGCCCAAAACCTTAGTTTTAAAATTCCTTATCACACTCTATACCGAAAATGTAACCCTTTCTGCGTTTTTTGCACTTTTTCTTAAGCATATCCAGCGAAAATGGCTGAAAAAATTCAATAAGTGACAGAAAGTAGGCAATTATTTGTTTGGAAATGACCTTTTCAGCCATTTTTGCTGGATATGCTTAATAAGTGTAAAAAACGCAGAAAGGGTTAACAGAGGGTATATGTCATCTTAACGCTAAGGTTTTGGGCTTCTTAAATCCAATTGAAAATTTGATATTAATGACATGGTTTTTGATAAAAATAGTAGGTAAATAAAAAAAAAGCGAGTTAAAATTCCGAAATTTCACTTTTGTTGAGCCATAACTTCAAAACGGAGGGGATGAGGAAAAATGTATAAACCATTGGAAATGTCCAACGATTATCTAACTACCAAAGTTTAAATCATCATTTATAGGGTGGAACCGTCAGAAGTTATAGGGTGATCTATAAAAACATACCCATTATCTCGGAAACCGAAGTATGACCTATCCATAGCCTTCGGGCATCACACAACTTACGAGACACCCTGTAGGTAACAGGAAAACTGCAGCTTTTTTCGTCAGTCTCATAGTTGCTGGAAAAAATGTTTTGTGTTAACTTAAAAGACAACTCTTATTGATAAGACCAACTATTAAAAATTACCCTTGCGCCCGTCCGTTATCATAAGCAAATTTGGATTATATTTAAATATCCTTAAATTAGGTCGATCGACTATTTGTTGATGAAGTTCTGGTACAGAACCTTGATTGCGCGAGCCCGACTCGCTCTAAACCGAATTATTTTATATTTAACTCTAGAAAACTAATCATATTTGTACCTATATTTATATTTGTGATTATCTTATTTCGTAATAATTTTATATAACATTTTTAAATTCTATTAATAACTTTATACTTTATTCTATCAGTAAAACAAAAAAAATAATGAGAAACTGTATATTAAAATAACAAAATTACAAAATATACTAAGTGGCGTATACGTCGAATCGACGTACATTAGGCTTCTAGAGTTAAGAGAACAAATACTTTTAGTTTATAACAATTTAAATTTGCAGAAAGAACGCAACTAAAGGACCGAGGATATTATTCGATACTTATGTCGCAGTAAACTAAAAAGTTCATAGGAGTTTGGTACCAAGTTTTAGTCAGTAAGACCATAAAACTATAACTAGTAATATAAACTGGTACATAGAATTCATATTGACCGTATTGAATTGTTGACATTCACAATCCGAAGTCACTCACAATACCCCTCAATAATTATTTGTGGAGCAGAAAGCAGGCATAAGCTACAGTTGAGCTCAACCGCTTACACAATTTCTATTAACAACATCTGGTGCAAAATAGAAAAGTTGTTGATCCCATTTTATTATTCAATTCGTTAGCATAAATCAAAATGTTTCCAAAAAATTTGAAAGACAAGATGCTTCTAAGTGTTCAAGTAATATACGCTCCGAAGAAATCAAGAAATAAATTCCAAGTTCCAATATTCGCCCACTTCTCTAGTTAAATTTCGGGGGTCGAGCTTTAAGATCAATTATTAGAGCAAACACCGCAAACAGCAACTGAAACTACAGCACAGCAGATCTTAAGAAAATAACTTTCTATATGTACGTAGGTAGAACGAATCTATACTTGGTTTTGATTTTACAACAACGTATTCAATACAACTGTAGATGTTGGAGGTCGTATCAAGAAATACGATATCATGAAAATATAAAAATTCTATGTACTTAGGCACAACTTACCCAATAAAAAAAAGTTAAAGGTTTAGTTAAAATGGAAGGGTACTGAACATATCTAAGAATGTAGTGCAACTAAAACAAGACTATATTCTTATTGGAGTCGGCTTATCAGATTGATTATTTAGCCAATTCTGATTATGCCTTATCTAATTCGCTGACACACAAAATTTTAATAGGTAAAACCCTCATAAAACATACAGACAACTTGGAGGAAGTGATTCAAAGTCTAAGCTTTGAAAATATCTATAGAAGAAATGTATGTAATGCAAATTGCGCAACCTTGAAAAGTCAACTCTGTGGAGCCGTTACTATTGCAGAAGGGCAGAAAGGCTATCTGCAACGTAGAGAGGCATTAGTACAGTACTCAGTATCAGAAAATAAAGTATTACAGTAAAGCTCTATACATCAATAGATTGTAGTGCGAAGGATGATAGCGTTGTCATAGATTTAAGATCTATAATTGAACCTTTAAGCCAGTAACTTATTAATTAGGCGAAGTACCTACCAATTGAAAAGAGGAGAATGAGTGATATGTGCTATAGAAAGACCCGAGGCTGTAGTAATTGAAATATCATTTCAGAAAAAAAAAATTCAAATACTTAATATACGAAGAATAAATCCCAATGACAGCAGGATCCCTTGAATTCAAAATCCTGCATAGATTAAATATAGAAAAAGCTAATTCTATGGAAATTTTAAAGAGATCGATCTTTCGAAATTTGGTTTCGTTTGTGTTTGAACAATTCACTAAAATATGGAAATAAAAAAAAATCAAAGATAAGTTTTCCTGATATCAAATGATAAAAATTATATGATTGAATTGGATTAAATACTTCCAGGGTTAGAAGAAGCTTCAATGTGCAAACTTTCAAAAATATACCTAATGATGGAACCGAAGAGTCTCAAAATTTTGTTGGAATAGAAGAATTTTTTCGCATTTTTATTTTTATAAATGAGATGACCTATGTGCACTTGCAGTCTGCGATGATAACACCTCCTTCGATGCAATTAAATTAGCCGCTGAGGGTAAGGGCTTTGAGCCTTCCACTGTTAACTCGATAGACTCCATGCTTAAAAGCAGGAGGATAACCACAACTCTGGAGAACTGTTCAGTCACGATCACCGCAGCTAAAGCCTGCCCACAAGGAGGAGTCCTCTCTCCACTCTTGTATATTGTAATTGATGAGTTCATAGTTAAACTAACCAGATCGGGATCAGACGTACAAGGCTACGAAGATGACCTAGTAGTCACAATACAGGGCAAGCATGAACAAGTTATATGCGACCTCATTCAAAAAGCCCTCCCACAGTCCGCACGTGGTGTTTAAACAAAGGCCTTATCATAAACCACAACAAAACGGTTATCGTTCCGTTCACAGGAAGAACGAAGCTTTCACTAACAGCTCCTTTTGTTGATAATACAGGATTGATATTTTCAGATGAAGTCAAATTTCTGAGAGTGACTCTAGATAAGAAACTTACCTGGAATTCGTATCTATCCAACCAGAGTGACACAAAGAGCGGTAAAATTTCTCTGCACGATTCGTCGCTTCATTGGCAGAGCAAGTAGTCTGAAGACAAAAACTATAAATAGATGTACACCACGGTTGTTAGACTAATGGTCAGATATGCGGCCGTGGTGCATGGTGGCCTAAAACTGATCAAAAGAAAACCGAGGCTCTGCTTCAAAAAACCCAGCGGGTTGCCTGTCTAGAAATAACTGGTACCATGAGCACTTGTCCTACTTATTAAACCTTCAACTCCTGCATTTGTATGTGAAAAAAGAAAGCGATCTCCAATTCTATCAGGAGAAACAGTTCAAGCCAGGTGATTTGGTTGATCATTTGAGTATCTTAAAACAGATATGCTTCAAGCAAATGACGACAATATCTGATATAATCACACCCAAGGTGGATTTTTTAAGACCATTCCACGTGGTTTTGAGATACCAACAACAATGGCGTTCGACTAAAGCGATGTTCATGAATACTCGGAGCACCTACTCTGCAACTGTGAAGCGTTTGCCAGGCGGAAATAACTCTATCTCGAACATGCTTTTCCTCCACCAAACTACGTGTGGAGCTTTAATCCCAGAATGGACTTTATTAACAATCTAAACCAAGATAAGAAGTAAATTGAACGGGGACTCACAATAGATCTTTCAGGTCACAGTAAATGCGAGGCTAATGACTGCACACTAACAAGACAGATGCTTTTTTCGCTTGTATTTCTCAATTTTTTTAATAACGATGAAAACGCACAAATAAAAAGTCAAATTTTTGGAAATTTTAATTTACTTATATCTAACCCCATACGGGATTCGAACTCATAGTTTAGAATCGTAAAAATAAAAATCTCAAAAAATTCTTCTATTCCATCTATGACTGATTTTAAAAAATTGTTACTTCGGGTCTCGCGTAGGGCAACATATAAATAAATCTCAAAATTTTACATGATTTATTATGGAAAGAGTCATAAGTGGTTCCTAAAATATAACATGACATGACATTTTGAAATCGCAAGCTCATAGTATTTTTCAGAGAGAGCAAAGCGATAGTCAACTATATCATGCTGGTGAGGAATCGTTGCAAAATTTAAAAAAAGAAAATACTTGGGATTAGTTTTATAAAATATATTTTTTACAGTCGCGATTTGTTGCACCGTTTCAATTAAAGCTCAAAAAAAAAAAACAAAAGACCTTGATCTAAAAGATCAATACATTTAACGCAAATGAAACGGGTCTTCATTACAAGCTGATCTCAAATAAAACTGTTTTATCCTACTATAGAAAAAAATACTATTGGACGAAAAATTATAAATTAGTGAGTAGCATTTCTTGCTTGCAAAAACGTCACAGATCGACATAAATTAAGGGCTCTCTTTATGTGATAATAAAAAAAAAATCCCAGGAGAATTAAGACTTTTGATTTTCGAATAGATTATTATTATTGTAAATCAGCTTGGATGGTTTCAAAATTTGTTTATTCCACAGCTAACTTGACTGTGTGAATGAATAGATAAATGTCAGACTAAAGGCCAAGAAGCAATCGACCCAGCAAGCATCTCCCCTGCAAGCATCATGTTGCTTCGCTAACCTCCAAGACGAAATGAAAGCATCAAATGCAGTATAGGAAACTTTGAAATGCTAACCACTTTTATAGTTGAAATTTGTTTGCATAAACATAACACCATAATACCAAATTTTGTTTTTTTTTTTCCTACAATTTTAATTTACTCGATTTTCTTCAAAAAAATGCAACCAACCGAAGGAAATATGGGAGTTATTTTGTTTGCTATGTTGTGCATATATATCGATTTTTTATTTCATTATGTTGGCAGAGCTGTCGCAGCAAGCATCATGATATTTCGAAAAAGCCTCCATCATATTATTGTTGCCATGATATAAAACCGAGCACCACAGCTGATGCTTGCTGCGTCGAATGTGTTTTGAAAAAATTGCGGATATTCTCAATTCAATTCAATTCAAGCATTCTACATTATTTTTGGATAATGTCCTAAATTATACTCCCAAAAAAAAAAAAGACTAATCAGCGGTAAAATCAGATAGCTTAATTTTTTATCGCGTAATGATGACGCGCTAATACAAATAATGATGGACCAGAATAACGAAGATATTCTCAATTCAATTCAATTCAAGCATTCTACATTATTTTTGGATAATGTCCTAAATTATACTCCCAAAAAAAAAAGACTAATCAGCGGTAAAATCAGATAGCTTAATTTTTTATCGCGTAATGATGACGCGCTAATACAAATAATGATGGACCAGAATAACGAAGTTATGTTACAGAACAGTGTGCTTCAAATGGTCATATATCAAAATAGATACAGTGTGCTTCAAATGATATCAAAAACATAAACCTATTCAGGATCTTTTAAAAAGAAATATTAATGCACAACACAGGTGTGGGATAAGAGTTAGGTCGATAATACATATAAGAAAGTATTTAACATATATCGTTTCCACTGTCGATTCAGATGATCAATTTCCTAATCAGGATCAAATATCCTTAAGACTGTTTTAATAATTTACTTTCAGTACAACTCATATTGATTTAATAAGAAATAGATAACAAGAATTGCATTTTAATAGATTGAAAATCAAGTAGATGCACATTCAAAATATTACTATTAAGTATGTGCAATTGTAAGTTTCGACAATTGAATAAAAATTACTACATATGATAAAGAAAAAATAGTACATTGGCAGATCCACAAGCAATTTCTTTCCCTTGCAAGACAAATGAAGTAAGAGCACTGCCTGATTAGATAATTATACCTAAGAATTAAGAGCAACAATAATAGAAATAAGTTTAAAGGAAAAAACAAGTGATTTCAAATTTAACCCAATACAGAGTTGGTAAGTTGTTTAAGTGATCGAATTGTCTCAGCCCACAAATAAATCGAACGCAGTAATTAAACGATTACACCTGCCGTCGATAAATGGATAAAAAACCTTTCACACTATCCATCAGGCTTCCGACAATCAACCGTCCATCAAAGTATTCTTCAATGCACTTGAATCGAACTATTCGTACTATCCCTCACCAACACATCACATCACGACAGTCAAAATCAGGAAAACTTTCGGGGAATATTTGGATGCCGTCATGAGGCGTGATGTTTCAGTGTGATGTGAACATGTGTGCCCAAAATTACTCTGAGCAACTCATGCGATGGGGGAAAATAAATTTGCATTCTTATTAGAATAACTTGACTGCTCCTTCATGAATTCTGCTAGCTATTTACACCTACAATGTGATCTCACATTAAAAAACTTTGCCCAACACAAATATTGATCCGGTTTCACTTAATTTAGCTCATAAGCATTCCTGTTTGTTATATATATTCTAAGACTTCCATATGAAAAATGAAAGATTATTAGAGATTTTCTTATGAATTTCAGTTGGTAAGAGACTTGCAGAGAGCCACACCTGTATCATTTTTAGAACGTTACTTTTTATTTTGTCAGATATGAGGTAATATTACTTCATCAAGATATAAGAGATATAAGCAGGACCTGTCTAAGCTGTTTCTATAAAAAGCGAGACTTGTGAGCTCTTTTTTGATTAACAGCAAGCTGGTTTACCGTAGTCCATTAAATATACAAGACAACCCGCTACATTCGATGCAATCTTCACTCAACCCTATAAGTCCTGAAAAATAAACTTGGACCTTATCAGCACACATATGTACATATCAACATTCACATCTTCAACTTCCTGCGATAGATCGTTTACAAACAACATAAATTATAAAGGACGTAATATAAATCCTTGTGGTACTCCTGAGGATTTAAAGGAAGATGATAATAAATAGATAAAAGATAATAAATTATCTATAACTTTAGTATCCATGATGCTGAACCGAACCAAATTAACATCCGTAGAATAAATACGAAATTTAATTCTTGTGATAAGTTTCTTCAAATCAAATTTGAAAAGTGATCTTATAATGTCCAATCTGTAGGAAAATTTTAACTATAATTCTTGGAGAGAACTCTCACTGAGAATTATCAATGTTCAAAAATTAATCTTAATCCATGATGACAGCGAGCGGAGTCGAAGAAACTCATGGAATATAGAAATCTATTTCCAGAGCTCATCGTTACTACAAATTCATTACATATTGTTCAATAATTTGTTGCTGAAAAGGATGCTCCTTATAAAGAAGCAATTCTTCTCTACATTATCTTTCTTAAATCAATTCTCTCGTAATTTCTATTGATTTTATGTATTAAAAATGGGAAAACATAGTTCATATAATCGATTGTCTGATTGTACGTGTAAAGTTTTAAGAATATTATTGACCCTGGCCTTATCCGCAAGACAGATGGGAACAATGCCCGAGCATGTTCTTTTACACGCAATCACCCTGAAAGTTATTATGACATCTTACATGAAGCCGTAGATCACAAATTATTTGTAATGAAACATGTTTGTTATTGACGAAATTGATTCACAGCTAAAGTACAGTTTGGAACGACATTTTGTCATATTTTCTAAATGAAGCTGACGTCATTTTTGTTTTCCAGAATATCTATTTTGGTAATAATTTCCACCAGTTACATGATAAGAATAAAATGTAGTGAAATTTAAGAAATATCTTTACTTTGAATACCAAAATAGCAGAGTTCTTTTTGTACTCTTTTTAAAATGTTCACGTAATACCTATGTACCAACATTATCTTTGTAGAATGGTATTTTGCTATGTACCTTAAAGAAATTACACACTTAGTTCAGAATTGGGGGAAAAAAATGTTCTTCTTAGGTCTATTGAATAAATCAAGCTTTAAGCCCTAATAAATATTCTGGTTAGGGTTAGCAAATAAAAAAACAGTAAATACCTGATATAGAGTTAATAATCCAACAGATCAGAAGGTAAAAAAACACAATTTCACTACAAAATACACAGAACAAGACACAAAAAGCAAAATATTTTCGCCTCATTTGATTGTAGAATGATGCGATGTTCTTATTATGAGCCGTGACTGCACTGAAAACAAACAACTATTTGTCGAGATACAACCGAATTAAATAATTCTGTCATGAAAAGAGATGACTAAGCTCTTCAGGTATTTCTTTAATTCAAAAACGAGTTGAACATTTTTGCATGTGGTCACTGTACTGTGATGAGCCCAATATCTTACGTTACTCCCACTATTCTAACTGAAATTGGACCGAGTATATTCGACAATAGCAGCAGCAGCTGTGAGGCACCTTAAGAAATTCGTAGTAGTATACTAGCTCAAAAGTATACAAAAATTTTCGTAAACAATAATACTCGTGTAAAATATTGCGGCTTAGACCTGTAATACAACTCTAAACAAAATATTATTCGTAATCTTGAATAAAACTCAAAGAACACACAGATGGGGGGGAACATCTGTGGTGCTAGTGGACTAGAGGTGGAATCCATTTCAACACTGGGTCAGTCTGGGGCATTTGTATCAACTGACAACTTTGTCATTGGAAATAAACTACTTAAGCTAAACAAATAAACTTATTAGTTTGAGTATAGTATCATGTAATATAATGTGTCGATAAGATTTTTTTCCAGTTGGAAATCTGTTTGCTTTGCATTTTTTATTTTGACACATTACTATCTATAGGAAGACCTTTTCGGCTAGCTCAATAACATACCAGTTTTATGTGTAGAAGTCATTTTGAAGTGTCACTCAATACTTTTTAATACACTTTTCGATTTACTTTATTGTTTTATACAATAATATATAAACTTCTCACACATTTCACGAATATAATTTACATTTTTACCCAAGTGTCAATTGAGTTGACGGCTGACATGACGACATTTTGATTTTCAACTGGTGGAATTGCCATGCCATGCCATGTTCCGAATATTCGTTCGTCTTTGCTAAAGAGAGGTTTGGAGTTCTGGTAGAACGCGTCACTTCCGCCAGCTTCGTGTTTCGTCGGCCGCCTTTCGGGGCATAGAAAAGCAAAAACGGTCGCCACGCCAACTGTAACCAATAGATTTTCCACAGCACGGCGCTTACAGAAAGCGTTGACAGAAACCAATGCGTCACATTCTGTCAGCTTCGATTTTCGTCGGAAGCCCTCCGGGGCGTAGAAAAAGATGCACCCACACCCCATGCGGAGAAAAGCCGAAAATTAAATGGCTGGGCTAGTGGGACTGTTATCATTAAAGTCAAAGTATTGTTGGCAATAAATTGAACTTTGCGCTACTGACTGGAAAAATGTCTTCACAATTGTCCTCCGGAATTATCTGACAAGAGCAAAAAATATGATAAACAATTACGGTATAATTGGAGTAAACATCTGATTTTATTTTTAAGGATTTTTTTCGCAGCTTATGGGGCGAACACGGACAGAGTATGCTAGAATGCTCAAACGTTTGTCTGATCAATGGCACTGCTATGGCTGGATTCCGCAAGTGTGAAGAATTTGCCAGTTAACGATTTAAAAAAGTCTACGTGAGGGAAAGTGTACACTTTTGAATTTCAAGCGATTCCGTTAGTATCTGCGTACACTTAAGTTTCCAGAATATTTCATGAAACAGACTCCTTCACTACCACGTATGAGAGCTCCAACTGAGTTCTAACATTCTAAAATTATTTGGGGTGTTCTTATGCAAAACTGACAAAATTTTGATTTGAATAGCTCCTCCGCCCTAGACTAATATTCATACAGAACAATTGTCTTCTGATAATCTTAAGCTTATTTTCTTATCTTCACCGTATTCAAATTTTTATACCTTTCCTAACAAAATTATTTAAAAAAATTTATCTGATCCAAGTGACTATGTACAATTCCTCTAACAAAAACTCTCAACTGAGTAATCATTATGCCGCTGGGCTGATGATATCGAATATATGGCTCAACTACAATATCCGTAAAGACGTTACGGATTTCAACGAGATTGAGGTTTAATTACGAAAAATTGTCATTTTTATCGCATTTTCATATCACATTCCGTAACGGTTATTACGTTCACATTTAATGTTTTCAATTTTTTGTAAGTAAACCTCAGTATCCTTGAAATCCGGTAACGTCGTTACGTCAGTTGAGCCTATAGCTGCCTACTGGGCGTGTATCTTTTTTCCGCTTTTCTTTATTGCGGATGGTGGCTATCAGTGCAGGAATTATATGATGACACCACTAGCAGAAGTTACTACCACGGAAGAGAATTTGTACAATGAATCTCTTATACGTAAAAGGAACTGCGTCGAGCGAAGTTAGCCAGACATGGCAGTCAACATTTAGCCGGACAGGGCACACATTCTTTGCGTTATACCCCATAGGGTCAAGCCATTGTGAAGGAACTCTAGCTCACGCGTCGAGCCCACAATTCCTGATCATAACCAATAGACGAAGAAGAAAATTGGAATTTATGAATTTTTCAAGCGCAGTGGCTTTATTTGTGGAGGATAACGAAAATGGCGAAGAAATAATTAATTACCGAGACAAAAGAAAATTTATAAGGATGTTATGGATATGCCTAACAAAATGTACTGCCTTATTATTTTTTGAATTCAAGAAATATTCTTACAAGTTTTATAACTTCAGGTTTTGAAGAATCTATATAATTAATATATAATATCATTTTATTTTGCGGAGATCGTGGTTACATGAACAGAAGCAGTAGATAGATAATAAAATTATCAAACATGTTATCAGGATGGCAATTTTCATTCAGGAAACACCTTAATTTGCTGTTTAATTATATTTTTAAGAAAGTTAGTTTTTATTATGGATGGTCTACTTTAGTTACGACATGAAGTCTTGTTTACAAGCCAGCAGGCTTGAAGCTAGCATTGCAAAGATTTTGTGAGAAAGGGAGCGTGTATTAGATGCTCGGAAGGAAATCTGGCTTCCGCTACGGTATATAAATATAGCCATGCCATGTAAAAAGTCAGGAAAAAAAAGTGGGAGAAAATGTGGGATGTATTTCCATTAAATAAATAATAACTGTTTACGCTTAACTTGAATTCTTTTCTAATTTCATTTAATATTTTACTAAGAGCATCTTTGGACATAGTCCAGTCAAATAAGCCGAAAAAATGCTCAAGATCGCATTTAATTTATTTCAGGCTGCAATTTTGAGGGTTGGTGTTTTGGGAGTATTGTTGCTAAAATACAGCGCCCAGGGGCCAAAACAAAGGGGTGAAAGAAAATAAAAATGCCCTCGAACGCGTGATAATCTATTTGCCATGTGTACGGATCGGAAGTGGTAAAATTTATAAAAAAAAAATTAAAAATATTTTTTTTTTTCAAAATTGATTCTAAATAAAAAAAAATCTGTGGTGTCCTACCCCTATTTTGTAAGGGCGGTTAAGGGTGGACCCAACACTATATCCGCTAACTTCTGTCCGATTATTTCGATTCTGCAATATTTTGGTTCAACAGCTAGCAACCAAAAGAAGTGTGCATTTTTCGAGAAAGGAATGGAAAAACGGCGGGAGAAAGCTATCGGGCTATATGTTGCACAATATTTGCGCTGATATTTTGCTGTGATAACGTATCTTGGAACACTTGATTTTTTCTTGAAGACGAAATTAAAAGAAAATTTTATTGTAAAATTAATTTTAAAAGAATTCTTAGGTTTCACTGCTATAGATAGGCAGTTTTTGCGGTTACCGTAAACATGAAAGGGAATGAATTTTTTTCCAATCGCCGATTCCAATGATAAACAACTCAACGTCTCCAGGAACCCATTCCACAAAACTACAAGTGTTCCAGTCTAACAACACTTGTACTAATATTCTACATAGTTCTATTAGTACTTGTAGATTCTGTACCACAAAAATTATTCATCTTCTTGAAGGAAATTTTAAAATTCCCTAGACTTGTAAATTCAAAGTACAAGTCTAAAATATTATCCAGGTTAAACTTGTTGCATGTAGAAAAGCTTAAATTCTTTCATATACGATTGTATAATGAAAATATAGTTCATTAGACCCGAAAAAAATATTTCAATAGATCTAATTTTGGAAGTAGCGTAGACTTTGTATGACTCGAACATGTAAAATCTTAGAAATCCAAGGTAAAGAAGCATAGAGGTATATAGGTTGAATAAACAGAAAACCGAGAATTTTATGCATTTCAGAGTAAATTTTCGTTAAATCTAATTGCTGCACTACGGTTATCAAAAGCTACGCTAACGAGATGTATTTTGTTTCTCTTTTATTGGATATCGTTATTGCTTTCGGCTTCTTATGATCTATACTATAGTGTTGGGCAAAATTTAATTATATTAATGATTAATGCTTATGATTAAAAGTACCAATCATCAATCAGGAACAATGATTTAAATATTTAAATCATGTGAGACGATTAATGATTAATTAATCATAAAAAGCAATCGCATAACACCATTAATTTATTTTAATTTCCACTAATTATTTTGATTAACTTTCAATCAATTTTAATATTTTTGAGTAACCTTGTTAGGCACTAATCAAAGATACGAACGTGCCTTATCATACAATGGGGAAATTTGCGCCAATTGCATTCTCCTGTTCCCCGTATATTTATACTTAAGAGGGTACACTAATGATAGTGACGATCTTTTCCTACTATGTTAATCTAAACTCTTATAAAATAAAGAAGTTGTTTTTTTAAGAATCTTCTATAAGCCTCTATTTTGCATTTGGTAGTTCGAAATCTAAAATATTTAATTTCATAATTTTGATTTTAATTTCTAACTGTTTTCATGGTTATTTCATTTCATTACTTCTTTTACTAATAACTAATAAACGTATCTTGAGTTACCAATATCTCGCTCACTTTTTCAAATTAACAAATCAATCGAAAAATACGATTAACGATTAAAACTATGCAGTAAATAACTATTAATACCTAGCGATTGAACTTCATTATTATTATCAGACGATTAAATATTTATCAATTAAATTAATTACGTTTGTTTTCTTAACAGTAATTTTTCAATTATAATTTTCAATCGTTAATTTAATTAAAATATTTAATCGATTAATGCCCAACATTGCAAAGTACATATAATTTTGAAAGCAATACGGAAACTTCCTGAATTTTTGAGTTGTCAAATGTTATTTACTGCGTAAAGTAATTATTAGTTACCATGTTTGGTACCCTAATTTAAATGTTAAAACTAATTAATTCTAAAAACATAATGTGTGAAAATGAATGTAGTTCAATCGAAAAAAACAAAAATTATTTCCAGTATCAAAACTTTTTTTTTTAACTTGTACGAAAATCTACTAGTCTGAAAACATAGGTAGAAAATTCACTGAGTTGCTATAAGCCATGATGGATTTTCAGGTCGAATTGTAGTTTTCTGGTACAGTAAGTTGTACAAGTCAAAATTTCCTACTTGTAGAATTATCGTTGTACAATTGTACAATGAATTCTACAAGTAGGTATTGCTTTGTGGTACACAAATTTTCTGACTTTTTGAAAAACACTTGTAGGCCTGTTTGAGAGCACCAAAAAAATTGGTAAATTTTTTTCTTTCCTTTACATACAATTTATTTGTTTCTTTTCAACGTGTATAATGCAATGCTAGGAGTAATTGACGAATATCGCCAACAACGGTAACAGCAATAAGCAATTTCTAGATAGGTGATACGATAATTTAATTTTAACTATATGTATCTGTTCCAAAGATTCCAATTATTTAAGAATATTTAATAAATTTGCCTGTGTTACCCAGCTTAATGATTTTTTTTAATAGTTATGCTACTTCAATTGGATTTCTTTGTCATACTATACTTGAACTAATTGGGCACCGTCACCAGCCAATGGCTGGTATTAGTGAAGAGCTCTTCTGTTTTGCAATTATTTTCTTTTAGTCACTAATAATAATAATATTTTTGTTTCATAGTAATCACTTTACACATCATTCTAATGCAACATTTCATGTGTGTTTCATAGTAATCACTTTACACATCATTCTAATGCAACATTTCATGTGCGAAATTCTTTATTGGTTTCTTGAACTTGTGCGCTTACTCTGTATTTTATATTTCTTCTGGTAATTATTATATTTTAAATTATATATGGGTACAGCTGTTTGTTCTAGTTGTAAGATATACGTTGGCGTCATCTTGCGCCGCGGTTATTTGTATTGTGTATCCTACTGATTGAATATGTAAATTAATTGCACTATATTATCGGGCCTTCAGCAAGAAGAATATCCTATACCAACAAATGTCGTAGCATCTGCTATGTGTATGCGGATATTCATTCATTCTAAGAGAATCCAACACTGTAAAATTTATTAAAATCGAATTCCACTAAATAATAAAATAGTAAAATTACATTCAGGAGAAAGAACTAATTGAATTGTCATATTGCATAAAAGGCTATCATGGTGTAACTGATTGATTAATATGTAAATAAATTGGTTGCACTATGTTATTACTCAGTGCAAAGTCAATCAATTAGTTCAAGTATACAGTACAAAACCAACAATTGGTTGTACTGTATTAGTATTCATTACATAAAAAACATTCCCACGGATAATTTCTCGCTTGAAAAGCCAACACCGCGAAAAAACCCTGACGATCCTACTCATGCTACTAAAGACACGCGATAATAATATGCTAGGCTTGCATTTCTTGAACAAGATCATCGTGCGTGAAAATGAAATGTTCGATGCCTTTCGCTCCTTTATAGCTACATGTATGTTTAATGGTCTGATGAAATATCTAGTCTAGTGGAATAGTCTACAATATTCTGTATTCCTCGGGCTTGCAATTAGCGTTCAAGAGTGACATACATCAGTACCTCCGCCACTGTCCTCGTCCCCCCAATCCTAATTTAAAAAATAAAAATAAAATGGACTTTACTGATTTTTTTAATAGTCTATCCATACAATCTTCCCACTTTTTTACTCACATACGTAGTGTGTGTTGTTTAAAAATCAGTTTATCATCTATTATCATTCCCAGATATTTTATTGAGTGAACTCCTTTAATAAATTCTTCTTCTACTTGCAGTCTAATGACCAACTTTTGTTTGCCTCTCCGTTGTATAACCATTTAGCTTGTTTTTAATGTGTTTATTGTAACTCATTTCCATATAGTGTATTGTATTAAGTTCTCACTTATTTCCCTCTGTAAATCGTTTCCACGCTCCCAGAGTACAACAATTCCAGAACTAGATTTGAACAGAATCAAATCGAGTGTATAAAACCATATAGACGAAGGAAAAATGATAAATTCCTAGAAATCGAATAGAAAAATCGACGAAACAGTCGATGAGAAGTAAGCAGACGACTGTTTTGTGGAATTTTGCAATCAGATTTCGTAGAATTTTGCTTCAATTTTCCTTCATGTACTATATGGTTTTATACATTTGATTTAATTCTTTACTAATGAAGGACCAACATTTGTGGACTTGTAGGATATTGGTATCTTCAGTCCACTTGCACTAGTCTGGAAGCCTGGAAGTCTGCAGCCCACCAGTTCCAACAAACTGAAGATTCGGTGTGAGGATACAGTTCTGGAGGACTGGCTTCTAGACGGACAGTTCCGGGGCTTCATATAATACCTTCGGCAGAAGGCAGACTTTTAAATGGGCTGCCCTGTCTAGCCTAGCGCTTGTGTTAGAAAGGACAGTATGTACCGGTTGGCACCGCACATCCAGTCATTGGAGAACTCAAGAATGGTCTGAAAAAGGACGATCCTTGAGGATGAGCGTCTGCAAAGACAGTGCTTGGGATCCAGTAACTGCGTCGATGCTGGAAGATAAGCATCCGCACTGCAGTTTTTGGGGAAGGACGAGCCTTGAAGATGGGCTTCTGGAAAGATAGTTCTTGACAACTAAATTCGGCTTCTGGGCAGGCAGGTCCTAAGCCTAAGGAAGTAAGCAAGATTATAGCAGCCCTTCGGAAATAAAAAGCCGAAAATGGGGTTCTTTACGGAAACACACAATTGGGATTATTCGCCTTCTGATGATTCGTCTGGGAGCTTTTCTGCTCGAGTGGGCAATCTAGACTAGACTGGCTTATAAACTAACAACATTTTACTTTACGTTACTTCTTTCTGATTTGGAAATCACAGCGGTTCATTTGTATCTGATACATACATGCTGTGACAAGAGTGTGCCGTGTCGCCACACAATCAAGAAGTGATTGTTCATGTATTTGGCATTGTTGTTTATCTCCGTGTCGCCACACAATCACAAGGTGATTGTTCATGTTTTTGGCATTGTTGCTATCTCTGCATTCTATTTCTTGTTATTGTCTCGTTGCCCACATATTTTTTGAATGGCTTCCCATTTTTTGGATTTTTTGTTCCACATATCTTATTTTTTGCTCTTCTTTATATCCCAAGTAATATCGTACTATTTTTGTCAATAGGTATACAAGGTCATAATAGTAGGTATTTAAAGGAATAATGAAAATTTCTTTGCCAAAAATCCGAAAAGAAGGCAAAAAAATGTTAATAAGCTCTTCGCAAATTCAAAAACTAAAATTATCTTGGTGTTTTAAATGTGTAAAGTCAACTAAAAATTTATACTAATATTGTATTGTACTTTTGAACAATGACACATCCATCTAAAGAATAACAAGAACAAAATATCTGGATTTTTTTAGGAATCGATCTGGTTATTTTTTGGATCAGGTAGATAATGTAAAACACAAAAATTTTTCTTATAAAGTACAATAAAACTTCATTTTGTTTTTTGAATTATAAAATGCCTAAAATTACAAGTAGTTAAAACTACGAAATAATAGTTTACAAAGTCTGCACCTAACAATTAATAAAATATAATAAAAATAAAAAGAATAAAAAAAAATAAAATAAAATAATATATATAATATATAAAATAACTCATTCTAACTAAACTTAAACTAGAAATAATTTTATCGCTTATTCATAATTACATAATCCTTAAAGTACTTTATACAAGAGAGAGAAATGATTTGATTTATTTTTAGTTTTTTTCTTTTTTTTTTTTTTAACTGACATCATAAGACGAGATGAGTGCAAACTAACGCAGAATATGAAAATGTCTATAAATGGATTTATGTTTTTATAAAATTCATGATATTTTTATCTATGTATGTACCTATCTATATGCATATAAAACTTCAGCTTAAAATCTAAAAAATATACAAAATCAAAAATTTCGAAGTTATCACTTTTTCGTCTTTTTTTTCGATTTAAGGAATGAATCTAGTTTTTGTTAGAAGGAGATTTACAATACATATTCAGTTTTAAAGAAATTCATGAAAATAGTCTTTTTTTTTTAATGTATAATGATTTATACATGAATTATGTTGTGTTCACTTAATTCACTGGTATAAAAATAGAAATTTAATATGAAACATGGCGTTCTATTCATCATCCGCAAATTTATTCAATAGTATTCATTACTCCTTAATATACTAAATTTGTCACGAGAACTTATTATTGTTTTTGTACAATATTTGTTTTTTTTTTTTGTTTTTGTTAAGCACTTTGTGCGTTATTTTAATGTCTTTTCACAATATCAAGAATAAGAAGAGATTCAAATTGATTGTTTTCATTCAATTCGTTCATAAACACAAAATCAGATGAGATTTTGCGATAGGTAGGTATTATTATCACGTATACGTGCAGGATTGAAGTTCAGTTTTTACTTATAAGACATATCAAGTCGAAATTAGATTGAATTAAGAATTAACACGACTATGATTTCCGAAAGCAGGTCGAATTTAAATATATATAGGATAAGGCAAAATAATACATAGAGAATCTGTAATCGTGTTATGTTTGTATGCTACTCTACAAGCTCTTTTGTCTTTATTTAACTACAGGTTTACTTATATTTTTTTTACTTCTTGCCATGAACAGAAAAAGTTAAATGCAAGTTCCTTTAACTTGTATCGCGTTTACACGAAAACTTTGAAGTTCTTTTCCTCCTTTTTTGAAATTTCACAAACTTTCCAATTGGGCTTATAATTTAGAATGAATTAATTTTAAATCAACCGGAAAAAATTACGAGATGACTGGAATTATATTTTGTGTTAGTTTAATATTACACTTCCTATCAAAATTATCTATGGGATGGTGGCTCAGCTTTTCTGTAGAAAAGTCTTCCTTGTTAATTTGGCGATAAATTTAAGAGTAAGAATAATTCAGAGATAGAAATTTATAAAAGTGTTATTAGAAGTATTAGAGGGCGCTAAAAATTGAAAGAAAATATATTTTACTCTTGTTTGTATTCAATTTCAACAGAATCATCTGAGTGACACCCCTAATAACGAACTACGATTGAACCAATCTGTGTAAACATCAAATTTAATTGTAAAAAGAGGTAAAGTGGGAACTTGTGCTCAAAGTTTTTGTTCAAATTTTGGATAAACAATTTTCTCCCGAGTTAGATTTAACAATTATAGGTACTTAGCTGCCAGGACATTATGAATTTTCTAAAATATTGGAATTTTAATTTATTTCCATTGTAATTTATCAAAGTCAATATTGATTTTAATAATAATCTGATTTCTTTATATGGTCACATGTCAAATAATTAGTAGGCATACCTTGTTAGCCTGTAAACTGTGGGTTAGATAAATTGTCAAATTAAAAGAGAAGAGCACCAAGCTCACAATGAAAGACTCGACAATATCGGCGTTTTAGTTGTCGACAATAGGCGTGTATCTTTTTTCCGCTCTGTAGATCGAAAAGATTTTTTTTTGGAAACACTTGTGATTTGTGAAGTATCTATTGATAATACAAGATTTTTTTTAATTCAATTTTCATAGAAAAATAAATAATAATAATGAAGTAATAAAGACAAAAAAGGGGTGAAGTAAAGAAAGGTACCACTACGAAAATTAAAAAGTATTTACATTTTCAATAGGATTTTTTTGCGCTCTATTGATAATATTGACGGATTATCAGAAGTCTACCTAAGATTTGTTTAATCACTCTGAGCGATAATAAATACACGTTCAGAGTACTCTGGCAGTAAATAAACTTACAACGGAAATCCGTCTTCAGAGTATTCGGAGTGCTCTGAGCGGAATAAAGATACACACCCAATGTCGTATTTAAAACACAGCCAGCGCGACGCGACAATCCCTTTTTCTTTAATTTTTTAAAACAACTTCTCCTCAGAGCCCATAATTTCTAAATTTATTTTATTAAAGGTTTTAGTATATTTACTTACTATTATCTGTTAATTTACAATGCTTCAGAAAAAATAAGAAAATTCAAACCGCAAATGCCAATTATGTTGACAAATTTAGAAATTTTCCCAAGCTTTTTATTGACGACTTTGTCGTCATTGTGTTAACAACATAATATGGGACCACTATATAGTATATACGTGGTAACTCGATTATTCGGGAGGCTCCGGAGCGTGCTGATCTCGGATAGTCGACTTTCTCTGTTAATCGAATGTTAAAAAATCCATTTAAAAATTATCCCAATGTAGATCATAGTTATACCTTATTATTCATGCATGGTACATATAGTATACATATGCCTGTATACTATGAATAACGAGTGAGTGCCCCGACTATTGGAATCCCGGATATTCAAGTTTCTACAAACCATTCCTAAATGGATTCAATAAAATTCATATTGAAATCGTTTGTAATTATGGAATCAATTCCATTTATTCCTTGCGAAAAGTTTGAGCCTGAGAGAGGTGAGACATAACAGCACTCATATTTAAGTCTCTTAGGATTGTCGCGTCACAAACTGAAACTAGCCTTCCAACATATAACTAAAGGAAGCTTAATAAGCCGGAAAAATTCGTTTTTGTATTCGTTATGCTCAGAAAAGTAGTAAAACCAAAATATTTTTGAAGTGGGCAATTATTTAAAATAAAATAATATTATGAACTGCCACTAAAACATTAAAGATAAGGCTTAACCACAAAATTGTCATTTCAAATATTTTTAATCACAATTAATCTAAATAATTGGAAAATTTTAAGTTTTTGATTAGAAAACACACAAAATTCAAAGACCAAAAAAACGAATTAGCAAGTTAACATAAGTTGAATTGCCTTTCCATCGTTTCACCTAAGAACCGACATTCTCTCGCACGGACAGGGATTTTACACAGTATTTCGCTTTCTTTAGTTATATGTTGTAAGAAATTTGCTGAAAACAACTGCAGCAGATCTCGACAAAAAAAGTAGTGGAATTACTAAACGCCTTAAGTCTAGGATACATTTCCTTCCGTCTTTTAAGAACATTTCACATATTTGAACTTATTAAAACTCCTCATAATCTATTAAGCTTATTTTTTAATATAAGAAACTTTCTTCTGTTTTGACGTTCTTACGATTTCTTTTTTTTTTCGGTTCATCATGAAAAAAGAAATCGCCTAGGAGCTGCGCTATTGTGATGAAAAACTAATAAATTTAGAATCTATTCGGCCAAATAGCTACTTCTGTAGATAATCGGAGCTTTTGCTTAGGTTTATCCGGAATCTTCAACGTCCTCATTGAATTATTCTTCTAGAAACGCCAATAAGTTTTCTCTATTCTGAATTTAAAATTTCTATAGGATATTCATTAAGGAGAATCTTCTACAAGTGAAGTAAAATTGTTGGCATTGATTCTTACAAATTTCTTTTGGCAAACGTGCAGTAGATTTGAGCAGTGCGCAGTAGATCTATAGTGATTGTTGTAAAGTGACAGCTCTTGAGAGCTGAAGAATAGACCTTTGCCTTTGCCGCATCTTGTGAATTTATTTCATTTTCTTTTATGGAGTAAGAAGCTGGTAAAAATTACCCCTACATAATTTTTTCCAAAGGTTTTCAAAATTAATAAAATAATTTCTTACAAAATTTGTTAGCTAAACATTTCATAGACAAGACACAAAATACAATCCTAAATCTTGAATTAAATGGAATTCATAAATTATTACGGTTATTACGGTGTATAATTCATTTTACCCCCGCTTTACTTTATATACGCAATTATTTGATTTGATTTCTGTTATTGTAATGTAATAATAGAAGATTTTAATTTCAGAAATAATATTACATAATCAACCCAACTTACACCAATTTAAAATTTTAACTTGACTTTTTCTTTCAATCTTTCATTCAATCCAGCAAGTAAACGTGAAGATATAAGAATATATATATATAAAAAAAAAGAAAAGTTTCGTTAATTATGGCATTTTAAATAAGAGAGCACAAATTTAAAGCTTTTAATAACACAGTTCACAATGCATCGCCACGCCATGAGATAGAAATAGTTAGTTTAGCGCATTTGAACCGCGAATTTAATTTTTTTCTCACCGTGTATAAATACTGGCAGTAGTTGTTGCTTAGGAATGCGGCACCAAATCAAAAATGTTTTCCTTTTGTTTGTCTTTTTTGTTTAAAGCTCTCCATTTTTCGCTGGAGTATTTTAAATACGACAACTCTTAATTTATTGTATGTATAAAAAAAAAACACTTTAAAACATAACTCTAAAATAAAAACATTCTGTATAGCACAAAATACTTTCTACACACGTTAAAATTACAATTATCAGTACCATTCGAGCGATAATCAATTAAAAACGAAATTATTTATTACATTATTACTGAAAATCTACAATTTATAATTCAGTCGCTGGATTCGGTCTGCTGATACACTACGCGCCATACTACATAATTTTGTCTCTAATATATTCACAGTATAAAATTTCTCAACACGTATGGAGGATAGTATAAATGTATAACTGCCATTATTATTATTATTCCGATAAAATAAGGAACTTTTACCCACAGGCAGAGACAGGCAGGCTAACAGACAGACAGATAGGCAATAATTTTATATAGTATTTGTTATTTTTCAACTAAAATTTTATCGTTTTGTTAAATATATATCGCTTCAGAACCCTTATTCGCTTGATGTCCACCAGATATATACAAATTATTATTAGCAGGCGATTGTACTCCTTCAGACCAATCAGAATTCGAATGTGGTGATGAGCTCGACCAATGACCCGGTGATTCTGGTGAAGGTGTTGGATAACTATCCAAAGTCTGCACTAAATGCTGAGGTGTTTGACCGCCAGAATGCTGGCTCGGTGGTGTGAGGTACTGATAGAATGATGACTGAACATTTTGTGAAGAAGGTGAACAGTTTGAAGGGGTTGTTGATGGATTTGAACTTTGAGCTGATGGTGGATTCATTTGACCTGAAAATGAATCTAAGAAAAAAAAACATATTTCATTAGATTAAGTACAGTTATAGAGAAAAAAATTAGTAAAATAAAATAATTTATAATGCAAGCAATTTATTAAAAACAACATTTTCGATTTCCTTTTGAATTGTAATACACTTTGGATTCAACCTGTACAAACGGACAAATTTAGATCCGAAAATATTTGGTTGTGGCTGAATAAAAATTTAAAAATCTCTACAAAATGCTAACCAGTTCTTGTTTGTGTAATTGAATCCATATATTGAGCTTAGAACGAACTTGCTGCTCTTGGGTTTGTTATGAATCCAAGCTGCAACGCTATATTTTATTCAAACGAACTAGTATATGCATAAATAAAAAATTCAGATGTTCAGTATTCACGTATAAAGGAATGCGATACTCGAAACGTAACACAGAGCTTTAGATCTCATTATTTCTTTCAGTCTCACTTTCAATATTCCAAAAATTTCTTCTTTAGTCATCTTTCCTCTGCTTTCTCGTGATGTGAAGTGGGGATTACAAAAAAACTGACACATATAATATGGACCGCATACTATGCTGATTGCATAGCAGTGGGAAAGTCAAGCTGACGCGAAAAACCATTACATTGTGTATGTAAGATTAGTGGTCGGTACCATCCTAAGATGCTGGAACCCTAATTAGCATTTTACATTTTAACAGCCCAACGCATATAACGCAATAATTACGTATAGATAGTCTACCCTAGTTCTGCAGACTGGTTAACATTTTGGGATTGAAGGTTGAGGTTACATCCTCTATTATCGGCTAATGAACGTTATTTGTGGAAATTTTCTTAATGCAAAGGAAACAAATAAAACGCTTTTTTTTCCTTGATTTCTCGGAATGACTGCATGCTTCCTTAATAAACTAATGCCCCGTACTGAGCTCGCCCGTCGCTCTAGTCCCACCGATATCTTTATATGGTTTATTAAGGACTTTAGTTCTTTTTTTCCTGTCATGGTAAAACCTTGTCGTTCTAGATACGGGGTACAGATAGTTATGCTATCTAGAATTATTCCTGATTAGGAAATATAGGAAAATCTTCCACTTCACCGTACCTAGTGCAACGTATGTTGCATCAGCTAGGATTCAGTTAAGCCTTCTCCAAAGCAGTTCATATCATTCCATTTTATGTTCCTATATAGGGGAACCTGCAGGTAAGTTATGTAACATCCACTTTCTAGAACGGCAAACATTTCGCGCAGTATTATCTAACTAGAAGAGCCAAAACTAGCGCCTAAGAAGCAGCGTGATAATCAATGAATATGGCGAGCTTTTGTCGCAGTGTTACAAGGGGGGTTATACACGTCAGTAGAACTGGCACTGTCGCTGACACGACTCGTGTAAATCCCTACAGACTGTTTTTTTCCGACTTGTCAGTAAACTGTCAAAAAGACAGTAAAAAAAAATTAAATGAAGGTGGAAACTGGAGCTAAAACGTAAGATGTTTGTGGAAATTTGTATTTATATTTTTGATCTTCTCTTTTGAGTGAGAAAAATACCTAAAATACGAAAATGACTTGTCCACTATTTCCGTTTTCACCGGGTTCTTTCCAATATTTTTCAAAATTCTAATTAACAATAAACCTACTACTGCAATGACAACATTCGGACACAACACGTTTGTAGTCAGTAAAATTGACAGTTGAAGTCAGTACTTACAGTCAGTTCTACTGACGTGTGTAATCCCCTTGGTACAACGCACAAGCCTTCAAAGATTGCAAGGACCTCAGATGGAAAGTCAAGTATTGATCTATCTGGTAGTCATAGGACCTAAGAAATAGTGTTTTTCAGAGAAAACATCTGCCCCTACGCAATATTCTATTTTGGAATCAAGAGCTAGCACACTTTCCAATATCCAAAATGGAAATAGAATGAGTTTTCGCCGTTTGCCTTGTGGGATTGAGCAGTAATAATGAAGTGAGATGGATGAGATTCTGTAATAGATGTTGGAGTTGGTGATGTTACTTAAGTGGAAGCAAAGCAATAACTGAGAGGGATGTCATATGCTTAAAGCGTGAATTACAATTACGACTGATCTGTCGACTACGACTGATCTGTCGACTACGACTTTGCCGAAATTGTAAATGCATGTGGCAAGATACAATTACAACTTCGACTGTGACTGCGACTGAAACTAAACTTTGCTCAAAGTGCAAAGTTGGTATTGGCTGCGCCCAACTTCAGTTCAATCACAGAAGTCGGGACTTCTGGTTTGTTCAAGCAGTTGAAGCTTTAAATTTCACCTCAGAGTCGACTTTGGCTTAAAATCAAGTCGCAGTCGACAGATCAGTCGTAATTGTAATGCAGGCCTAATGCAAGATAACTGGAATGAAATACTTCAAATTTGGCAGTGGAAAGCAGAACTTAGTAGAGCTTTAGGGATATAATTATTTAAAAAATTTAGGGCTTTGCAAGTACAATGTACAGAGAGTATTGTTGTATAGTTGCAAGATACTAAGGGCCTGCTGAATCAAAGTTTTTGTCTTCGACTTCGTTTCTTTATAACAACAACCTCAGCTGTTATAAGAATTAGATAAAGGCGAAGCTAGCATGTCCGAATACTTGGGCTTAGCTTGATATTTGACGTTTTATTAAGAGCTTGTGCTGTTGTACATGACGTTTGTATTCCTCCCCCCCGAGCATTAATCAACTTGAAAACATGCGCTCTTGTCTCTGAAATGCAAAATGTGTTTGGATTATATTCACAAAGCATTCATATAATAACTCTTAACCATCATAAATGCAGTAAATTCACCAAAAAAGATAAATTTTTGGCGACAAGAAATATATTGCACTTACTATGATAAGCTACAATGCAAATAATAAAGACTAATTTTATTACAGCCATAAATTATGGCTGCTTTATGAATAAGAGCCTAATAATTTTGTTAGAAGAATTAAAACAATAAAAAGCCTGCGCAATATTTATGCTTCATTTTGTCAGAGTTCGCCATTTTTCAATCAAGCTCAAGACGAAACTAACTTGTCAGAATTCGTTTGCTTAGCTCGATATCACAGTCAGCAAACAAACATAACCTCACAATATGTTGTCTATTTGAATAAGTCAACTCTATTATTATAGATGTCTAAACTGTCATCCATATTAGCAAAGCTCGGTGGAATAAACATGGATCTGGATAGAGCTTGACTCCATGTTACGCCACTAGCTGTTATAACAAGACTTGAATTCGGCCAGGTCCTAAAGGTGACCGAATGTATAACATACAGTTATAAATTATTTGTAATGATGTGTTTACTTCGAATGCTAACAGTTTTATAATATATATACTTAAAGGAGAACAATTTCAACAATAAATAAAAATGGATTTTGATTGGCCACACGTTACAGTACCGTAATGATAATATTGCAAAGAAAGCCTTTAGAAGGGACCTGTAAGAAAGCATCGAGAATGAAAACTTAGAATCATTTGAAAAATAACGATCTGTTAGAAGCCCGAGCATCGGGTAGATTCTGGAATCTGCAAAAGATTCTCTTGAAAGGGCTTTTAAACTTTAAAGCACTTGCGAAATTTATTGCTATAGATGCGGCTGCAGCGCATCATACTAGAAAAATACAATGGGTGGCCTCTGAATGTATTGTTCTTATTATAAACCAGATAAAAATAAAAGTTAAGCTGGCAAACTTGGTATATGCTATGATTTCATCTAGGGTATAATAATCGCGGGATTCTTCGGCAAATTTTTTGATATACATAAGTGTAAACAAGTTGAAAAAAATTAAATAATAATAATCAAAAATTTACCTGGTGATCCACAAAATCCATTCAAATCTAGTCCAGCTGAACCGAACTCAAAGTTCATCTGAATGGATGGCAATATTGCACTGTTTGTGTTTTGCTGCTGTTGATTTGAAAGAATTCCCGTAGGAGATGTCAAACCACCATTTAATGGAGAATTTTGTTGGGAAAGACTGGACGATTGAAAACCCGATGAATTACTGTTTGGATCATTTCCATTCTGCTGTGATCCATGCTTTTGATGTGTAGCGTGCCTCATTGCTTGCATATGGGTAGGTGAAGTTGGTAAACTCGGCCTTAATTTTGCTGGAGATGGTGAACCTATAATAATCAAAGTATTAATTTCAATTCAAAAAATTTATGACATAAATAAGAGTAAAATACCTATATAGCCCTGAGGAGAGAGCGCTAAATTACTCTGCACTGAATGTGGTGGTGATTGATTCGAATAAGGCGGACTGAGGCCTTGCTCACCAATTTGTACATTTTGGGAGTTTGCTCGCTGCGCATTAAGCATTTCCTGAAACGGTGAACCCATTGAATATCCATAATTTTCAAGGTTTATACTCTGGAGAGACTGTAACGTCTGAACATTCTGAAATTTAAAAGATTGCTTAGAAAAGATTTCATGAAAGCTTATAAAACTTCTCTTTACCTTTACACAGTCTTCATAACTGGGAGGATGTTTAGTTCCCATTAATTCAATATGATGCGCTGCCATTGCATTTGAGTACAAACTAGCTGTATCATATGGACTTGGCAAGCTAGTTAGAGGCGATTCCACAGAACTCAGGCCCGCATCTAATAATTGAACGTCTGTCAATAACTGACCTTTCTTGGTCGATGCTTTCTTTACACTAGGCTTTCTTCTAAGACTTCCGTCGGTTTCAGGACTGTTTGGCGTCGTTGAGCCAACTTTTTGCTTTTTCTTACTTTTAGATTGTTTACCCGATGCAATGACTGTAGGTTGAGTTATCATTTGAGGCTGTGTGGGTGAGCCTATCATCGTGTTAGGAGTTACAGGCATCATTTGAGGACTTCTAGGAACATGTTCGTCCAGCAGCCGTACTATATCATGGTGTAATCTTTCACTAGCTACATCTCGGGGTAATCGATCCATGTGATCTGTTATTTCTCTATTGGCGAAATTGTCAAGTAATGCTTTACAAGCTTCATATGATCCTTCTCTTGCGGCCAAGAATAAGGGAGTTTCATCTTTGTCATCCTGTGCATCACGATTTGCATGATGCATCAATAGTATGTTGACAGCATCCACATTATTAACTGCTGCAGCCCAGTGTAAAGCAGTTTTCCCTGAATTATCTGCAGCATTGATGTCAGCATCTGCGGTTATTAAATCCTCCACCATGCCTTCAATTGCCAGCCTAGCAGCAAGAATGAGTGGAGTAGTGCCATCATGCATTCGAGCATTCAAGTTTGTTACACGATTTCTTAATAATATTTGGAATACACCCATTGCATCAGCAGCTACAGCTGCATGAAGTGGAGTACGGCCAGTGTTATCTTGACAATTTGCGTCAGCACCAGCATCCAAAAGTCGCTTTGCCGTATCTGCTCTCGCATATCGAGCAGCTAAATGAAGTGGTGTCTCCCCCGTTTTATCCATTTTTGCATTGAGCTCAGCGCCTTGAGCTAAGAGCTCTGATATCAATTGAGCAGTAGAGTCCTCGGTTGCATCAATGTCTTCTCCTGAGTCCACGCCTCCTCCTCTAACAGCTGCGACCATTAACGGTGTCATGCCGCAAGGTCCTCTAACGTCTACATCATGTTTACCATCTTGATGGGCTGGTGGAGTCATTATTGACGGTCGAACATCAGCAACTTCCAAGTGTTGTTGGGACCAAACTCTTGGATCAGCTTCCTCGTAGTCTGTAACAACTGTGTGATCACTGGAATATCCTTGATCACAAACACGCAATCGCTTTGGTTGTGGCATTTCAGATTCATCATCAGACCAATGTTGTGAATGTCCCATATGACCAGAGTTCATGTTCATATCCGAATCCATACAGGCTAGTGAAGGGTTTTTATTCAAATTTCGCATTTCTTGTCCATCAGGTCCTCTTCTTCTAGAATGTCGCCTAGGACCAGTGGCGGGAGTGAAAAATCCTTCTGGGAACCATGTTATACCATGAGCTCGTTTCCGTTGAGCAGTGACTAATACTCCAAAAAGCAGACAGGAAAGAAATACTAAAATTGCACCCAACACAACATATTTCACGTTTATAGAGCTATCATAATCAGTGTCTTCTCCGAGATTGTTCAAACCTCGAACTCTGTAAATTGGGAATGAATTCGATAAGGTACGTTTCGAAGCCGTAGCTGCAAGAAATTCTGCTGCCTCAGAAGCTGTATTAAAGCATTCTTCACATTTCCTGTTGTCAAGCTCTAAATAGACCTGAACCCCAGTTTGACCGATTCTCTCTGTGAAGGCCACATGGTGCTTTTTTCCAAACGGTGTGTCCTGAATCCCTGTAATTTCGGAACTACCCTTCCAGGGGTATATCATGTCATTCCCAAGCCTATCCTTCTTAATTCTTAAGGTTGTCCGCAATTGATGGCCCATATCTCTCAAGAAAGGAACAAGTTTTTCTTTAAATTTGAAAACATCCATAAGTACAATTACGGAAATAACACCATCGGCCAGGACTGGTGGCTCCTTTTCATTTTCACAATCCAAACCATCCCAATTGCATTCTGCATTGTTGCATCCATAGTCACACATTCCATTTGCGTAATGTTTCTGACAATAGGCATCATAGATTGGGTTGCAAGGTTGAAGTTTTTTCTCGCAATCACGTCCATCAAAAAGGCACTGAGGGTTATTACATTCCTCATTGCAAAAGCCGTCCATAAATACTTTCCAGCAATTAATAGATGCCGTACAATTTCCCCACGGATTGATGCCCAAGGAACAGTCATTTCCATCAAAATTACACGCATATGTGTTACATTCTTCATCGCATCGCAGGTTTCCTTTTTTCTGCTCGCATCCTTTCTTGATGCATTGTTCCCTCTGATATTCGAGATCTTTTGCGTATATATCCAGTTCGCTGCGGTTATGAACGTACCATCCACGGTAGCTTGGATCGTATTTGTCACAAGTTTTACCAGACCATTTCTCTGGACAGAAACACTCGAAACCACCAAGTTTATCTTCGCAAGCAGCTCCTCGTTGGCATGGATTCGGGTTACATTCGTTTAAAATATCCGTCTCACAGTTAATACCTGTTGTGCCGAAAGGACATTCACATCTATAGCCACCAGCGTCTTCTATGTGACAAGTACCAGCTTGACATGGATTGGAATCACAGTCATGACCCGAAAATTCACAGTTCTTCCCGTAGAATCCATCGGAACAAACGCAATGATGACCTGTTTGTCTAGTCGAGCATATGCCTCCATTTTGGCATGGCGAGGTAGCACAGAAATCAACTTTATTCTCACAATGTCGGCCCATATAACCTGGTTTGCAGTTACAATGATAATCGTTCACTAGCTGCACACAATCAAGAGTTCCAGCGTTGGAGCAAGGATTTGAAAGACATTCATTTATATCACCCTCACATCGAGATCCTACGAAACCTGGGGGACATGCACATTCAAAGCCGCCCACTTTATCTATGCAAGTTCCATTATTATGGCAAGCTCCTGGTACGCAATCGTCTTGATTTATTTCACATAATATGCCCAAAGTTCCAGGCGGACAAGAACAACTAAATTTATTAACTAGATCATGGCAGGTTCCTCCATTTTGACATGGATTCGGCTTGCAATCATCAATATTTAACTCACAATTCTGTCCTTGAAAGCCTTGTCTGCAAATACATTTGTAGGAGCCAATTAAATCACGGCAAGTTCCTCCATTTTGACAGGGTTGAGATTCACATTCATTTATCTCTTTTTGGCAGTAGGATCCTGTATATCCTTGTTGGCAGTGACATCTATGAGAGTTGCCGAAATCTTCACAAGTACCATTATTACAAAGCTGCTTAACATTAACAGATTTCCGGATTGCTGCATCCTTGCAGGATACCATTTGAACATCGCAAAGTTTTCCTGTCCATCCAGCAGCACAAATACATTGATAAACATTCATGCGTTGCACACATGTTGCTCCATTCTCGCATGGATTTTGAGAGCACCAATCTACATAGTCTGTGCACTGTTTCCCTGTGTAACCATATGAACAATGGCAGGTATATTCATTTCCATTTTCATGGCAAGTGGCTCCATTCTGACATGGTTGTGAATCGCATTTGTTTATTTTCAGCTGGCAATTAGATCCCGTAAATCCTGGCAAACATGAACAGTTATAGCTGTTTATACCATCAATGCATGTACCGCCATTCATACAAGAGCTATCAGTACAATCTTCATCATTGGTTTGACAATTAATTCCAGAAAATCCTAATGGGCATGTGCAAGTGTATGAGTTTACGTACTGATTGCACGTAGCTCCGTTCTGACAAGGAATGCTCAGGCATTCATTGATGTCCACCTCGCAGTGTTTCCCTTCGAATCCATCTACACATAAACAGGTATAATCTCCGATTCCGTCTAAGCAGGTTCCGCCATTTTGGCAAGGAAAAGTTGCACAATCGTCTGTATTTACTGTACAATCTCGACCTTCATATCCTTTTGCGCAGAGGCATCGATATGATCCTGGTACATTTTGACAAGTGGCCCCATTACGACAGGGTGATGACATTGCGCACTCATTTATATCTTCATCACAATATCTTCCTGTGTATCCCAAAGTGCAAGTACAGGAAAAGTCTAAAAAGTTTGGACTAGGAGTACATTTAGCACCATTATGGCATCGGTTTGTTGAACACGGATCAAGTTTTGATCCGCAATCTACTCCAGTATAAGGTACACGGCAGACGCATTTATATCCATTCACCAAATCAATACAAGATCCTCCATTTAAGCAGGGATTATTGATGCAATCATCGATATTTGTTTCGCAGTTTTGACCTGTGTAACCAGGCATGCACTGACATGTGTATGAATTAAGTCCATCACGGCAAATTCCACCGTGCTGACATGGATTTGATCCACATTCATCGATATTTTGTTCACAGCGCTTTCCTCCGTAACCTGGCGGACAGTGACAAATGAATTGACTGACGCCGTCTTCACAACGTCCTCCATTGATGCAGGGATTTGAAGCGCATTCATCAACATCGCTTAGACAGCGTGCATCATAGTATCCTCGCGGACATTCACATTTAAATCCGTTTATTAAATCGATACAAACTCCACCATTAGCACAAGGATCAGATGCGCATTCATTGATGTTTATTTCACAATGGGTACCAGTGAAACCCGGTACACATTTGCAGGTATATCTAGAAAGAAAAATGTGATTAAAAGTTTGAATAAGTACAACACAAATTTAAATTTACTTGTTGATTCCATCTATACATGTTGCTCCATTTCTGCACGGATTGCTATGGCATTCGTTAACGTTTATTTCACAATTAGGACCTGAAGTGCCAGGAGAGCAGCGGCATCGGTAACCGCCAACTAAATCTTCACAGTGCCCACCAAACTGGCAAGGATTCGAATCACATTCGTTGATTTGAGTTTGACAGTAATAACCTGTATATCCTGGATCGCATTGACATGTAAAAGAATTGTCGCCATCGATGCATTTACCTCGATGGCAAGGGGATGATTGGCAATCGTTAATGTTTATTTCACATGAGAGACCCGTATAACCTGGCGGGCATTCACAATTGTAGCCAGCTATCGAATCATGGCAAATACCGTTATTTTTGCATGGTTGTGAAGCACAATCATCGATATTTATTTGGCATCGAGAGCCAGTAAAACCGAGGGCACATGTACATTTAAAACCATTAATCATATCGCGACACGTACCCTCATTCAAACAAGGATTAGGAGAGCATTCATCGATGTCTGTTTCGCACTGAGTGCCTGTAAATCCTGGCATGCAGACACATCTAAAAGTTCCAGGATCATCCAGACAGCTACCTTCATTTTGGCATGGGTGAGATTCACATTCATTTACGTTAGTCTCACAACGTGGACCCGTGAATCCCTGTGAGCAGTTGCAAGCAAATGATCCGGGAGTGTTGACGCAAATTCCATTGTGTTCACATGGTGATCCTATATAAAAATATAAAATCAAATTATTATGCAGCTTTATACATGATCTTTCTATTTTTATAACATACCTTGATCGCACTCATCAATATCTTCTGAACAATCAATTCCTTTATAGCCTGAGGCACATGAGCAAGTAAAAGATCCATTTATCGGACTTGTATCACATATGGCATCAGCATGGCATGGATTCGAGGTGCAGGCATCATCAAGATGACAAAGTAGTCCAGTTTTTCCTGGTGTACAACGGCAATAAAAACTGCCCACACCATCGATGCAAGTAGCTCCATTAAAGCAAGCTGCAGCGACACAATCATCAACATTTTCACTGCAGTCTGGTCCAGTCCAACCGTTGACACATATGCAGGAATAGCTGCCAACAGTGTTTGTACAAGTTGCACCATTTTGACAAACTGAGGGTCTAAATGAAGAAATAATTAAAATAGATTAATGTAAGCAAAACGCTTTTTTTTTCAATTTTATTACCTTAGAGCACACTCGTCTACATCACTTTCACAAAACTCTCCAGTAAAATTTGGTGGACATTTGCAGCGATATGAATTCACTGCATCGATGCATGTACCTCCATTCTGACAGAGATTTCCTGGACAATCATCAACGTTCTCTTCACAATTTTTTCCTGCGAAACCTGCAAAATTTTAAAATTAACAGTGATACTAATTCCATAGCGTGATTTGATTGGAATATCCTTGGCTGTTACTTATGTACTTATGGCTTAGGTATTTTAGCATTGATAACTTGATTTGAAATCCTTGTATACAACATTTTTTTATATACATTTACACATCAAATCTATCATACAAGGAGACTCTACCTTAGAAATCTGTGAATGACTGCTTCGATACATTCACATGTAGAAAACATGTGTATGCTGAAAACAGTACCTTAGCGTTAACATTTTCTCAAAATTTTACCAGATTCAGAAGACAAGGCGGACTACATGATCAGAGTGAAAATTAGAGGCGTAGAGAAAGAGCGTAATGTCATTAAATGAAAGGAGGCTTATAACCTGGATTTGGGCTCTAAATCTAAATCTCAGCTAATCTTATCTAGCTAGTTTTCCAAAAGTTATTGTGAATAAAAACAACGAGTTCAAGCACCTTTCCCGTTTTTGGATCGGTATAACGGAAAGAAATGAGTTGACATGAGTGGAGAAATCTCCGCATTCGAAACAGTTCCATCTGTCGGAAAGGTGACATTGGCATTTCTCTTTGGTACTGGCAATGCCATAGCCATACCTCATTAGGCACGTATGACGATGGCTCTTCTGCAAAAAATTAAGTAGGTGGGGTGGATATACTCTCCCTACAGTCCAGACCTTTCGCCTTGAGATTTCCTTGTATTTGGTCCTATATGTTACGAAGTCTCAAATAAAGAAATCTAAAATGCGATGCGAAAATGGTTATCGCACGTTGGACGGGAATTTTACACGACGCAAGTCGGACTACATACATAAGTCCGCTCATAAGATACCAGGAGCAGCGCCCAAGATATGAGTGAATACTCTTGAATAAAGTAACGTTAAAGGCAGCGGACACCTAATCACAGCTGTATTTTTCGTTGAAGCACCTGAACGTCCTATATTCCAAAAGGGATAACATATACTTCAAGAAACAGGCTCGAGGGGTACTATGTGTGTAAATTTATAAAACCGTTGTTGATAGAAAATGAATGAAAGTATTAAGAGGCACATCCTCTTCCTCTCCATTGGGTGCCGCTGGGAATCACTATTCAAAAAGCACACTGGAACGAATAAATAATAAACAAAGAAACAAGAAGGTAATTTTCTACACGTAGTTGTGAAAACGGAGGGATGACATAGAGAAAATGAAGTAGCTTCTGAAGCTTTAAATTTTCTTTAGTTGACTTGGAATGGAATACAGATTTGCTTAAAGGCAGAGAAGAATATAGCCTAATAAAAATAAGAATTACTCCCGATTCATGTGGAAACCGAACAGTGAGAAGTAAATTTCTCGCCAAGCTAGGCGAGTCCAAAATATTAGGTCATACGAAGCAAAATGACAGTTTAAATTGAAGTTAATCCCTTTAAAAAGTACATCGGATCTGAGAATGACAGTTGGATATGCAACTTCAAAGTATGGTTTATAATCTCAGCAAACGCGCTTGATGACTACGGAAACAGCAACACCCGAAGTTATGAAGGAGATAAGGAAGTTTCCTTATGGTTATTATGAATGATCAGACATACTCCACATTTAACAATAATATGTCGGTATTATAGAGACAGATATAATCTTCGCCTTCTAGACAACTGAGGCACTTCACTGAGCCGTTTGGTGTTATTTTGCAAAACAGAAGTGCACGTAAAATTGACTTGGACACATTAACTTGCAAGCACTACTGACGGGATGAATAAAGTTGATTTTGTTTCAGGTACTATAATCTGTTTTAATTGAAAGATTTAAAACTCATGAAAAAATTTGAATTTATTGAGTTTTGAGAAAACGGGCCTCAATTTCTTTTGGCTGATCAATTCGACTTGTTACGTAGGGCACAGTTTCATGCCACCCTAGATTCACCAAGTTAAGCTTGCCTTTTATCCATGCCACACTCACAATTAGCTCCAACTCGTATTTTACTACTTGAAGCTTTCCTATGACCATAGAAAGCCACTAAAAAAATTCTGGTACCAAAGAATTCTAACTCATATTGTAGAGATTTTCGCCCAATAAATATTTTATCATTTCTCTTTAAAGTAATTGAGAAAATTATGTATCTACAAGTTTCTCATTATTTATATCGGAATAGTCTTATGCACAATCACTACTTGGGTTTCCCACAAGGGCATAATGCTGCACATTTTCTCTCCTTAAAGTCAGCAATGATATACATATCTCATACTGACAATAGAGCAGAATGAACAGTACTAGTTCTCTCTCTAAGGGTTTTGATACCGTTAATCAGACTTCTTCGCTAAAACTGATTTACGACTTCTTGAGTAACAGATCACAAGCAGTATTTTCAGAGTTAGTATTTCTCCAGATCTTTCAATGGTGTTTGGGGTACCTCAGGGGTCCATTCCTGGGCCTCTTTTATTTTCTATGCTTCTAAATTACACATTTGTTCAAATTTAAGCATTTTAATTTTCATCCTTTTGTTGATGGTGTTCAATTTTATAGATTCAGTGCAGTTGAGGATTACATCTCTCCAATTAGTGAGTATTTAGAGGGTAGTAATTTGTGGTCCTTTAACAATAAACTAAGACTTAATCTCTCACAAATTATGCAATTGCTGATTCATAGACGGGAAGAAAATACTTATGGTTTTCCATTAGGTGCCTTTAATAATACATACTACTGTTATTCCTATTGTTGATTTAGCTAAAATCCTTAGCATGATATTTAATAAAACGGTTAGGTAGAATTTCCATATCAATTCTGTTATGAGTAAAGTATGTGTGTCTGACTGTCACTTACTTTTCGGGTGGCATTATATTGTCTGGTGTTGAAAGCTCCTTTGTTTATCTATTTTCGGGTATTTTACATCCATTTCAATGCGATTATTTTTAATACCTGTTACAACCTATGGATGTGAAATTTTTAGAGTAGAAGAAAAGTGAAAATTGTTTTTACTTCTATCCTCCGGTATGTGTACACTATCAGAAGGTTTGATTATGTTTCTCAATTTGGGAATTTAATTTTAGGGTGCTATATTTCTATTTATTTTGCCAATTGTTCAGTGATTTTTTAAATTAAAGCTATTAAGCTCAAATGTTCTCGATATCTTTATGACCTCCTGGTGTTTTCTATGTTCAATTTACCACAAGTGTGACAATAACACCACGGTGACAGTTATCATAATAATAATTAGAATACGGAATGATATTTTTTCCTTATTCTAAGTTACATATTATATGTATTGTTTTCCTTGAACAAAAAAGATTTATATTTTAATTGTGCAATAATTGCCCATATAAATAAATAAAAATATTATATTTAAAACTATTATCAAAAAACGAAATTGGTTAAACTTTTGTATAAAAATTTTGCATACATCAGTCAGCAGTATAAAAAAATAACTAAAAGGAATTATTTAATAGATTTTAATACGTTAATGATGTCAATATAAAAATAGAATTGAAAATATATTACCAAGCAAAATTTCACACCCTGCCATTGGCATTTATGAATTCCAAGTATTTTACTACATATTTAAGTGCAACCATAATTTAACAAGTGTTTAAAATGGAAATGAGTAATTTTATGTAAATTTTTTCTCAGTAACGTGTAAATAAAATTCCATCAATTAGAGAAAAAAATTAATATTCAAAGTTATATGAAAAATGATGTCTTGAAAAAAAATAAAAAGATCACAAATCAGCAAAGATCACACATCTGGAACACAAGCCAAGTCTCTTAAACCTTCTCGAATCATCGTTGTAGTAAATTCGGCGAGAAAAATGTGTTTATTAAGTACTTTTTGAATAATTAGGAAAATGGGGTGCATGATATTTTTATGTAATGTTTCACGATCATCGTTGTCGGCTGGAGCACATAGATAGAATGCATATGTCGCGTCGGCGGCATCAGTATAAAACCACTTGACTCATAAAACAATCTTTGTACATATTTTTCCGCGCAAAAGTTGCATATGCTGCCAGTCCAATGATGACGACGACCGATCTAGCAAGTGTATAGTAGTAGTTATATATGTTGTAGGCTATATTTAATTAATTCAGCGATGTTAAGAAACAAACAACACATGTCATTCTGGTCACATATAATATTGGAAAGTGTTCATTTGTTTTATTGGATTTATGGTGGATGAGTCGCGATCGCGATCCCTATGATCACGTTATGCTGTGCTATGCTATGCTCTCTGCCCAAAGTAAGAGCACTTTTTCATAGAATGCACAAGAAGTGGTTGGGAGCTCTGTTGTAGTTGCTGCTCTTACCGCTGTTGTTGCTGCTGCTGCTGCTGCTGAGTGCTGTTGCCGTGTAGTGTTGTTATGTTTGCTAAGATCAACCAAGCCCATCCAGTTAACATTCATCTTTTCATTGTATAAATTATTTTATACTTGTATTGCACACTAGAGTAATAATATGGTCCCACCGTAGCAGCGGCTATCTGTACGGCCGGCCGTGTAAATCAGACATTGTTGGTGCGATCTTAGCTTTGAATTTGCTTTTGCCTCTATTCTGTTTAAGCTTCAAGGTTGTATATGTGTATTTGCCTGGACTCTGTATACATATATATAGTTACATATTAAATTCAACAGAGTATACGAATTCCGCTGCTCCAAAGTATTATCACAGCCACAGGGCAATGGAAAGCGTTCTTTCCCACGGTCTCATATCTGTTGGTAGAGGAAGTCTGCCACGCCAAACCGGCTCTGTGTGTCGAATGTTTACACAGAAAAGAACGGTGAAAGAAATCTTGAAATTTGCTTGCGCTAAAGCATAAAAGAGTGCGCTAATATAGCATACACATGCGAATGACCCTCTATTCGCTAGTTCGTGTAGTATAAGATGTCCAGCAGCTAAAAAAACAGAAAAGAAAAAAAAACACAGATATCCAGAAGCCCAGGTTCGGTGAATGAAATGGAAACAGGCGAGCCAACCCAACACACTATAAAATTTGGTCTGATTGCTTAAGATGGACAAAAGAAAAATAGATGCAGTTATATTTTCGAGGAAAAACAACAACGTTTATAAGAAAAGAAAATTGGAAAGAGGCATGAGCATGACATCAATAGATCTTTGAAATAAGAGCGAGTCTATCTATACATAGCAGAGTTAAACTTTTGCTCTATGCTCAGTTATTGTCAATCGCCTTCAGCATTAGAGGATATTTTGCACTATAAATTCACTTTAAAAATCCATCGTGATGCACGAGCCATGATGGTCGGTAATCATTTTTGAGGCATGACCTCCTTAGGGCGTATCGTAACTACTATAGACAGTATAAGATAACGAAATTTTTGCAAAAATCTCAAGATTGATTTTTCCCACCAATGATGCTGATGCTATTATATTTTATGGATTGACTGACTATAGATATAGAGTGTTTCTTATATATTCGATTTGAAGGAAGAGTTCGTTTTTTTATTTTTCATTCGTTGAATTCGGTTATAAGATAAATTTCCTAGCAACGTATAAGTAATTGACATCATGAGTATTGTAACACATACATTTTTTTTCTTTTCTTTGGTCGCGTGATTGAACAAGTCTTAATACTTTTTTTTTTAAGAATGTTTTTAACACCGGAAATTCCTGCGAGTATTGTCATCGTATTAAGTGAATTCGGATAGGTGATCTCTAATGTCTTTTTATGATTTATTGCAACAAGATTAATATTTTTTTGTCGTCAACCTTTTTTTTTTTATAAATTTAAGTTTATGAGGAATAAGGAATAGTTTCTTCATTAGTAGTAGTTTCTTTTTATATTTGTGTAATTTTAGCATAATATTCTTCACCGTCATCGCTCTGGTTAGATGGACGGACACACGCGGTTTCTGTGACATTCAACTTTCAAAAGTTTCATTCCATTCCATATAATTCAGTAACCTCTTTCGAGTACAATTTTGAGAATTCTGTAAAATTTACATGAAAAATGAAAAGGAGAGATTTTATCAAAATATTCCCATATTGGCTGCTAGCAGACTCAAAATAGAATGACTGTTGTACACAACTACGTTTGTAGACGTTATTGCTTCAAGCATTTTCTGTATTTTTGATCAGGATGGTTATGATGTTTAGTTATTAAGGCTGCATTGATATGCACCCCACTGGGAGGCTAGAAATATGTTCACGGCCTCAGGCCACTTGTAGCTTGTGGCCAATTGCTGAACCCAATTAAGCTACATTCAAGGCCACTAGCCAGAAGAAGCCATACATTTTATTATGCATAAATATACGTACTTGTTGTTAATAATTTTTTTTCCGTATTATTTTTTGGCATACAGACCAATATGTAATATTTCTCACATGTAAACAACTTTCGTTCTGATAAACGAAATTCCGAATAATTACAAATCTCCAGCCATATTCAAAAAACTCACAAACACCTTCCAAATTTGACTACAGCCACATTGTGGTCTGTTCATGTAGCCGTGAATGTAACTTTGGCAATATATTTCCATTTCCATTACCGGGTGCAAGTAAATTTTCCAACGTTTATCGTAGTAGATACATTTTCTTGAGGTGCAAAATTACATTTTTCTTGCGTAAACTTATGTAAAATTTTACTCCTCTTATCAGTAAGTTTACACAAGAAAAAAAGTAATTTTACAGTATGAAAATACGATAAACGTTGAAAATTTTTATATCAACGATTATAATAGTAAATTTATACAATTTTGTAATATTACTGGATTAAGGGGACTCGAAAGTATTTGGGAGATTAAGGCCCCCCCACTCCTGTGAACCGGCCATAATACAATCACATATTTTCCGAAGTCTAAAAATAACAAAAATTTTAATTGAAACTGATAAAATTTGCATAATAATTGAAGCCTAAATGATATTCTACCGATATCGCAACAGTATGTTGTCAGACTCAAAAGCTATCAAATACGAACATTGCATTTATCTAAATCGTCGTAGTATTTTGCATGTTTATTTGCTTGTCCATTAAAATATAAAGCAAAGTAATTCAAGTTGCAAAATTCTCTAAAAGACAAGTACAAAAAACTATTTTTTTTATGCAACACGTCTTTAACATAGTTACAAACTGTGAACCTCCAAACATTCATCAGAAAGAAGAAAAAGAAAAATCTTCCCGGCAATTGAAGTTACCAAAGAGAAGTCATATGTTACTTTTAATTAAGGCGCATGAGCAATGCGATGAGTACTTAAAAATCTGTTAACCTCGACACGAAGTCTCAGGCAGCAATAATTTCTTACAAGAATTGAACTGAAATGGGGTAATTTATTTTCTTTTGTTTTAGAACACTTCCTATAATTTATAAATTCATTTCTGTGTGTTGCGAAGAGTTTGCAATTAAAGGAACAACAATAGAAAGAAAGAAATATAGTTACAGCCAAGTATATGTATATAAGAAATTGTAATTATGTCTTTCTCATTTGTGGAAAATTCTTGTAGAAATTTTTATAGTTAATTGTAGGATACTTACCGGGTGGACATTTACACTCGTACGATAAACCATTTGATTGTCGACATGTTCCACCATTTTGACAGGGTGATGGTGAACAAGGAATGTACTTTGATTCGCAATTTTTTCCGGTGTAACCAGGTGCACATACACATCTGAAAATAAAAAAAAGAAAATTAAAATTTTGTATCTATAAATTCAAAACGAATATAAACTATAATCATCATTAAATTACAACACAAGCAATCTTCAAAAGTTGGTAGCGAAATTATAAACTCGTTCACATACAGATCGAAATAAAAAAGAAGAAAAAATAATGATGGAAAAAAGTGGTACATAGGAGAAAAGACATGCCATGGTGATGGAACTTCTATTATCGAAAATTGTTTGCCCTTCTTCCCCGTAATTGGAGGTTGTCACAACTTCCGTTTTAACGCCATCCACCTTTGACATCCACAGCAGCTCTTCTTTCAGCCCATACTGAGCTGTGAAGAGGAGACAGCTTACCGGTGTTCAGTCTCGGTGAGATTTGTTAGTTTATTTCATGAAAATAAAGTAAATTGCTACTTAACTCTTGCACAGTAGACAGTCAGTGGTTCGCGCACTTCAACTTTACCTAAATAATGGTAATTACCGTATCAGCGTATAGAAAATAAAGAAAATTACTTTTAAGTGCTTTAGTGAGATTTTTTAAGAGGAATTATTGCGCTCACATAATATTGTTGGGTACACTTATATGGGCCTAATATTTTTAAATAAAATGAAAATTCCAAGATTTACTTTGTGAGTAGTAAAATAATTGCATTACAACATATGCAAGTCAACACGCAAATCTTTTTTAGCATTTCGCTTTCAAGTTTCGCATGCGCATGCGAAAACAAATTTTTGATGGCCAATCATGGCTAGAAAGTTTATGAGCATAGTACGCCCGCGTTAATGGTTTTCTCATACAAAAATATTAGTAAGAGATGAAGACGTTAACTTAAATACCATTAGACTAATTGAATATTTTATTGATCTTCACGATACAGATTTTTTCCTCTTTTATACATGTTTATAGTCAACACTGCAATTTTTGAAGCAAACAATATATTCAAGAGGTTTTTCCAAATACTTACAGAGTATAAGTGCATGTGAAATATTTTACATATTTTCTTATAGTTCTTCTTTTTGAAGGAAATCTTCTCGAAAACTGCAATGTCTACTAAGGACTACTATGATGATTCTGAGTTGGTTTCTAGATAGCATCTAACGCTCTAAAGCTTCCTTTTTGAGAGTCATTTAATGAATATTTTGTCTTATCTGAAATTCTGAAGTCCATAGCTGGTCTATTTATTTATGGATCTAGTCTTATAGCACTAGTTTTGTAATGTTGTAGCAGATGCCGTAAGATGTAAAAATCTGATACTGTATCCGATGTAAAAATCTGACACTGTATCCACTGTAAAAATCTGACACTGTATTAACTATTTCGTTTCTCATTTCCTAGTCACCAAGGCTTGCTAGTGCTTGGTTCTTACGTTAACTTTGTCTTGACCTCAGTTGATGAAATATTTGGTTTTTAGTGATGCTGTACTATGCACATGTATGTATTAATATTGTTTTATTGATGTTGTCGAATAAGATTTTCTTATGGCCTTGTTAATGTTAAGACTAGCAGCAACTGGGCCTCCAGGTACTTGCGGACACCGCGACCATATTGATCTATTGTGATTTCCTCTAAGGTGGTTAGGCTAAATCGAGTCTTTTAATAAGCTCGATTATTGCTCTTGGGGTTAAATTGCAGACTTTATTTGATTAGATAAGTGTTCTTCCAGTAATTTTCAGCCTTAGACCTGCAAGCGCTGGGCATTCACATATAACATTCATCGGGGTTTCATCTTTCTCTCCGCACAGTCAACACACTTCACTGTCGGATTTGCCTATAATCTTTAATTTTTATGCCCTTATAATGATGTCAAAATATTTGGGATATTGGATGTAGCTTTCTACATAGACTTTGTTAGATGTTAGCTGTAGTTTACATAGGCCGTATATTCCCTACTCTTTCCACGGTCTTAAAACCGTAAATAATCTGATATTACATCCATTCTCTAGATTTGGGACTATTTATTCCCTACTTAGAATACTCGTACTTACAGAGGTTGTTTAATAAGCCAGTGATTTTGATAATAGATGGCGCTTGACTTTTAACATTTAATATTTCATTTAGGCATACACACAAAGTTGTCGATAGAAAATTTTTGGTAGCGTTCCAAGATGGATAACTTTTTTTTTGCAGCGTTCCAAGGTGGATAACTTTGTTTCTTTGCTACCTTGGAAACACTTGAATTCTATGTAAACTTATGCGTGGAAAAACTACATATGTATAAAGGAAACTGAAGAAAAGCTAAAAAAAAATATCATGGGGCTCTGCACAATCGCAGGGTATGATTTACAAGTATTCACTGAACTTTGTTGTTTGTCTAAGACCGACTAATCGTCGGTGACAATTGGAAGTTGATTTTATAAGGCAAATTTGAGATGTAGCCGGCCAGCAAAGAAGGCAAATTTGAGGTGTAGTCGGCCAGCAAAGAAGCCAAAATTGACGGAAAACACGAAGAGAAAACGATTGCATTAGACCAAACTTCATAAAAGCTTCGCAGTTGAAGACTGGAACAAAGTAATATGATGCGTGTCGCATAGGTAGAGTTACTGTCCGAAGCAGCTAATTTTGTTAGGAGATACAATGAACGTTTTAAAGACGACTAAGGGCGATAAAACACCCGCCGGTAACTATGATTTGGAGTTGCTTTAGTGGGGAATTTGCCAATCGCACTTAACAATGATAACTAGTGACTAAAAGAAAAGAATTGTTGAATAGGAGAAGTGCTCTTCACTAATACCAGCCCTTGGCTGTCTGTGAAGATTCCCAAATATATAAGAAAAAAAAAAAAACAATTAGTCAGACTAGAGAGATGGAGAGAGTGGTGGAAAGGAGGATAGCTCTGTATTTTGTCGAGGGTATGATACGTGCAGAACAATGTAAACCTGTTCTGGAAGCAACCCTTCTGCTTTATATTGACTCTCTTGCCTTCCAGCGGATCTTTTATTCATTTATGCAGAACAGTGATGGGGTCTTCATAACATACTACGAAATCTATTAAAGATTTCCTGTCTTCCAATATTGATGTTTTTCCTTGGCCTGGGACCTTTCCTGTGTTAAGTTCTATTGAACACTGTTGGGACTTTTTTTAAATCTAAAGTATAAAATTAGAGAGAAAAAAAAAAAAAAAAAAAAAAAACTTGCAGAAATATGGAAGAACGATGAGGATATTAAACAAAAATGGTTAACAGTTTTATTGAGAGTATGCAAAATAGAATTAAAGAAGTCATTAAAGCTTAAATTCCAAGTGTTTTCATTGATCATTGTAGATACATAACAAAAGAAATTGGAGTTTAAAAAAATTTAATTACATACTTGTAATTCAGTTCTTGTTAATACTTAATTACAATAATTTGTAATTATAATTGAAATATAGTACTTAACAATTATTTTAAATTCAAATTTTTCTGAACAGCACGAGTTATGGAAGCAGTGATAACCTGACAAATTAAACAACTGTCAAATCCGATAACACAATATTTTATGTAGTTGTCGATTGAAGAATCTTATCAAAGAATGGATTTACAATTATTTTGTACTAAATTCAAAATTTTTAGTTTTTTTATTTTTAAACAGTGCTGAATCTGCATGGGATATTACTAACATTATTTTTTGCTGATAGATGACTACACATAAGTTTGTGTCCATATCGTCTAAAGTACAATAGAGAAAAACATTTTTGCAAGCATGACTCTTCAAAGACACAAGAGTGGGAGAGCAAGGCAAAAAACCATTTCGGTTTAGAAAATACATTGCAAAATTAAAATTAATAATGAATTTTGAATTTTAGTACTTAGGTAGGATGCCTCAAACGATCCTGGCATTATTTTAACAAAAAATTAAAATTTCAGTGACAGATTTATATTTGTTGCCGCCAGTATGTTTTTGATTTACTTAACTGAGCTACCTATTTGTGAGAGCATAAGGTACGATCAAAATGGATTCTTAAATAAAAATATTAACAACATTAAAAAAAAAACTGATTTCTGATATCTGTCCTCCCACGTGTTTTCAAAATTAATATCCATAATTTATGAATTTATAAACAAACTTTCCCTGATATAACTATCAGAAACTCGTACCTACATTTTCTGTAAAATGTAAATGCAACAAAATGATTTTTCTTCAAATCCAATATTGTTGTGCGGAGAAAATATGCTACTCGAAAAAATATTGTGTTTTCTTTTACAATAAATTGTAGAAATTTGAAATTCCGCTTTGAATTATGCAAGATAAAAACTGAAAAGTATTTGTTACGTTGAATTAAGGAGTGTCTAAAAGACTATAGATTTTTGATTAGAATTGCTGTGTATGTTTATCTCAATCCCAATTCACTAGATGATTTATTCAATACTTTCTATTTAATATAAGCGCCGGACTATATTTTCTCTGTATGATAAAAATCCTTTGATTTGAACTCGTATGGCGTAAGTATAAATTTAACAGAATTGCAAAGTGTTTATTTTTAAGATACACTGCAACTGCAACTATCACAAATATGTATGTATACTCGATGAACATCTAACCTGCAAGATAACAAGTCAAAATATATATATGAAATCATAAAAACTTCATTCTCCTGCGGGCTTTATCATAATTTATATAAAAGAATTTTTGTGAGAAAGAATATCATGCAGTGAAAACACAGATTTTTTTTTTTATTTACAATTATATCACAGGGGACATATAAAATTATTTCAATGTGAATTCAACTTTCATCGAACCTGTTTTGTATATATAAACGTCGAAAGATATCCACCGAGTTCTCTTCATTTTTTTTTCTTCAAGTTTTCGGAAAGATGGGAAAAAAAAAAACTTTAAGTCGTTTAAGCACTTTAAGAAATCAGAAATTATTACCGATAAAAAATTATTAAAATTCCCCGGTAGAGGAAGTTTTATCTTTAAAAGTAATATGTGCAAACTGGCAAGTGATATTTTCTAAGCAAGTAATGCGTACAGCCTGGGCAGTACGCAATTGAGATAAAGATTCATGAGAAGATTTTTCGCTTATACACTTGTCGGATTTTGTTTACTTTTTCGCCTCTACTATATATGTATGCATACCTTTTGATGACTTGGCTTTCTAAAAAGGTGTCTCCGGTGATTTTCCGTAAATAGTTTAATGCCTTTTCAGGGTTTTGCTTTAAGAGAAATTGAAATACTCGCCAATTACCTAATTAGCTGATGCCAAAGTTTTAACATTATAAATGGAATCAAAGAATGCTACTTGACGGGACAAATCTGCAATAAATTTCACAAGAAGTTAACACAGCAGCATTACACAGTATCTACCAGGTGCCATTTACAGAATTTTTCTGCTGGATTTATGTTTTAAGTAATCTTTGAAAAAAGAAAAAAGTTTCAAGAAGAAATATGATCATCCGATCGGGTGGAATCATGCATTTTTAATGAAAATATTAAATTTATGCATGTGAGATATTGAATGGTTTGAATTATGTTTAGAAATCTCTTGCTTGGAAAATACATGATTTTTTTTTTATATTAGTTTCTAGGTCAGTCAACATTATATCAAAAGATTTTACAATAAGAAGGAGAAGTGAAGAAGATTTTTCTTGAATAAGTTAAATATATTAAAGTATAGTGAAAATCGGCAATGAAAGGAACTTTTTAAAATATAAAAGACTGATTTCTACATTTCCACCCACTTATGTATAATGTTAGCTCACTTCATTAATCACTGCGAATGTTTTTTAAAGGTAGCTAAAGCACCAGGAAGTATTCTTTCATCCATATGAATGACTTTGTCAAGAAGGGAAATCGATCAAAATAGTATGTAGTATTATGCTTAATTGCTGCTAATGGGGGTATTTTCAAAGAAATAAAATTTCACCGTAATTACACTCATTCAAGATTAAACCTTGTCCGCAGAGTAGGTAGAGACACTTTTTGAGTTGCACTATTACGAACTAAATAGGATATACATATTTGCAAAATCGACAAAATCAAAAGTCAATGGAAGAAATATTACTGGTAGACAGTTTTTGGACAAAATTTGCAATAAATAGAATGAAAACTTTCGAAGCAGTATTATATGCATCTTACTTGTAGAGTCTTAGTAGTAAAGGTCCAATTGATTGCGTTCAACATATTTCTACTGCTTTATTTATATGTCTGTGAGCTCTCTAATGTACTTTTTGAGTGTGTTAGATATTTGGAGTAAAGAAGTACTGCCCAAGAAACAGGAATTTTCTCTTAGGCCTTTTGCACATCGAAAGACGTAAACGAAAACACTGAAACGAAAAATTCACTTTTCTATCCCGCAACAGCGAATATTTCCAATTAAACTAAACTAAAAGGTCGAAAAATTCTTATTTTTTTCATTATTTGCAAGAAATTGTTAATTGTTTGTAGAATTTTTATAGAAAAATCCGAATTGATCACATGGGTCACATCTTTAACGCTCAAATATCAACCGCTCGAAGCCACTTCGAATTGAACGGAAATCAGCACATTATTGCTTCTGTTTTTATACTGTCTGTTTCAAGAATTTTGAAACGGTTACGCGTGCAACCGCTCCGCTTCAATCCTCTGCAGGCTGAACACAACTAGTATTCTTTTATAATATATTAAGTAAATTTGAAGGTAAACTACTGTGGGGAAAGTAGAGTCTAACTCAATACTGTTCTTCACATGGTCAGCACGCATTGTGTCTGGAGCAACAGTCTAATTGTGTTCAGTATTAGTGTCCTTTTAGCAGCCCCGTTAAGTGACGGATTTAATTCCTTCAATTGCTATGCTCTGACACTCAGATCAAGGTGAACCGATTTACGCTAGTTTTTTTGGAAATTGTAGGCAGTATGGGATTGAATGTACATATATACATATGTTTGCTATATAGATATATAGAGTTGTAATTCATGTAGCCTAGCCCCTTCTAATATTATGTACCTTAATAGCGTGTATATCCGTCTGGAGGAACATATTGGTCTCGTCGATAATGGCTGCTAATTTGAGGTCCCTGACCATATACTCTATCTTCCACAGTCAGGTACCCTCGTCAGTTTTGGAGCCACAATAATAAAGCTCCTGGTTATACTCTAGCTTGATAAAATCATAGGGGGTATATACTAAGTTTGTCAATCCGTTTGTAACACATATATGTACAAATAATGGTAGTACGGCAAAAAAGTAGTTTGATTTTTGCATGTCATTATTTAAATGATAAAATTACTAAATAATTTAAATGATAAAATTACCTAACAATGATTTCGATAATATTATTGAAATGAAAATGCGTTAAAAACTAGAGGAATTTTCCAAATCTAGAGTTTAGAGCGTGATCTATCAAATAAAAAGTCGTACTAATTTATATGCATAGCATATCCAGAGTTAAGCAACTATTAAATAAAAGTCTTATCTCTATAGGATAGATGTGGGGGTTAAAGAAGTTAACCTTCCCAGAACAATTTATACGGACAGGACATTGTTGACCATACCTTCCTACGTATAATTACTAATATTTGCTAAACTTTGCATTGAGTTATGTAGGTTATTCAAGGAATGTACCTTTACCCTCCGGGAACTATGATGTCTGAAGTTTTTTTTTCAGTGTTAGTAAGTGCCTATTTTTTTGTTTTTGTTTTAAATATCTAGGTACCTACTAGGGTTTAAAAAAAAACCGATAAAGATTCGCATGATGTCAACAAAGATTTTTACTTCAAATGTGATTATAGCAAAATGTTGGCGAATTGTTTATTACTTTTTGGGGAATAAATTTGATTTTTCAAAACTGAGTTCTTTAAAAACTTAAAAATATTTTACCGTTCTCAGGTTATATCTTCAACATATATACAGGCAATGCCTGAATTCTTTATTAGAAGGAAAGTAAGTGTAAAATTTACGATGCTTAGTAATCTAATAAAGCTTTTTACTATATTACTTAAAAAATCATCAATTTAATATATTTATTTAAAACATTAAGACGTCCATAACTCTTGAGGGGAGAGGAGTACGGGGCTAGTCGAGCAGTCGTGTGAAAGTCCATGAGGCTCTGTACTTACTTCTGTACTCACTTGACCGTACACCCTGTAATTTTTAAGATACAGGTTGTCTGGCAAATTTTCTTAATCAACCTGTAACTCCGAAACGGTTGAGATGCTGCCCCCTTTGCAAAACAAATTTTTGTTTGACTTACTAAAAAGTGTTTATACAAAAAATGTAGAGAATTTAGTCTTCTTCAAATTTGTATCCATTTTTGTCCTAGGATCAAGAATTATTTTGAAAAACCCAATTTTTTGTACCTTTATCTAAGATGACGGCCCGGGCAGACCCTCTCCAAAGGTGAAAACTTGAATTTTTCATCGGGGACCGGAATGAAGTTACATATATAAAAATCACAACTACCACCCATTAATCAGGGTTTCAAATTTTTTATTAAATACCAAATATAAAAAATTTAAATACGATTCCATTACCATTATTGGGAAATTAAAGTTTTGCATTACAATTACATTATATAGTATTTGGTATTTATAATTAAAGATTGCGAAGTAATGAAATGAAATATAGATATGTAGTAATTATAGAAAGTAATGAATAATTTATAATGCAATATTTTCTATTTACTTTTAATTACAATCATTAAGATTAGCCCAAGAAAACTGTTTTTCCTTAATTTTCTACGCCCTAAACTAAACTAAAAAGCACAAACTCGAAAGAGCTAATAGAGAGTTGTAAACTGCATGAAGATAGAATAAAAAAGTAGCTTGATAGACGTTTTTTTTTTTAATTCCCTGCATTTCAATTATATATAATTTCAAGATAATGGTTATTAAAACTATTAATTACAAATTGCAAGTAATAATAATTTTAGAGGAAAATTTGTAATAGGTAATGATGGTAACAACAGTACAACGAATGTAGTTAAATACTTTGGGGTTTTACTAGATACTAATTTCCACATATTTATGAAAATAGACATATGTGGATAATACTGCTGTTTGCCTTATTCACAGGGTAGAATGCGTTTGATCCCTAACATCAATATTGAGATAACAAATTTGAAACTCGTTTTGGGAATAATTATTATTTCATATACATATATATATATACTTATGCAGTTTAAAAAATATTCAATAAAAAGAAAAAAACTTACTGATACGATCCATGTGTATTAACGCACGTTCCTCCATGCCTACATGGATTTGATTGACATTCTTCGACATCCTCGGAACACGTAAGCCCTTTAAATCCCTTAGGACAATGACATCGAAAATTTCCACCGGGAAGTGAAGTACACGTGCCACCATTGCGACAAGGTGATGATACACAAAGATTTTGTTTCTCACAATGTTTGCCTATTATAGATTAAAAAAAAAATAAAAAAAAATAAAAAACATTTTTTACAAGTGAAAGTGAAAATTTATTAGTAAAGTCTTGCTGCGTATTCAGTAAGTACTATACCTGTGTATCCGACAGCACAAGAACATGTGTACTCCTCTAATGATTTTAGATTACATGTACCACCATTTTGACATGGTGATGAATCACATACATTTTTCACTGGTATTTCACATAGAGATTCCGTGAATCCGATAGGGCATCGACATGCAAATCTCGGTGTACCATCTCGAAAAGTTACCGTACATGTTCCACCATTTTGACACCTTGGACCTGGACCGGTATGGCAGGGATTTGGATATTCACAAAAGTCTCCTACATATCGTGAAGTGCAACTGGAAAAAAAGATAAAGAAAAAATTATTTTAATATGATAATAAATGATGCGAGAAAAAAGCATGAAAGTAATAAGATGTAAAGCAAAAATGCAACCAACAAAAACTTGTTTACTTTTTATATATATATTACGAATTGAACGAAGATTGGAGAATATAAAATATTTTAGAAAAACAATTTAGATAATTCGTGAATCATATATGTACATAATGTATGTAGGTAATAATGTTTGTAACAACTCGAGTGTATAAAATTTTATGCATTCACCATCACATCTCTTTGTGGTTTATTGCGCTTGCAGTATGCGAATTGCTTCAATTAGGTGGCTACAGAGCACCAGGGTCAATTGCTGCTTAATGCGTTTGATTAGAAAAATCAACTGAAGAGTCAAATGGGGTTGCAAAGCCTTGCGAACTTATTATAATTGCGGTCTTATATTAGGAAATAATTTTATGTTGAAATATTGTAATTCTTCTTTCGATAATTTCGTTAAAAGAATTTTATGCAAGGCAAAAATTAAATTTATGGTAGGCTGGATTACCATAATCGGTGCAGATTAATAATAAGTTTTTAATTCTCTATAAATCTATTCGGTGAGAGAGACAGCTTTTGTAACGAGATAAATTTTTACTTTTTCAGAGAAAACTAACTTCAATTCTACTTAATTAATAATAGCGTCAATGAACAAGAAAATTCGCTGCTTATTTTATAGCACAAAAAAAATTCTTAATACTCAAAACACTGCACAAAGGTGTAATTCACAGAAGAAATACTGATAATACGTGTACATCTGTTGACTATTTGAACACCAGATGTTAAATGCACCACATAACTCCCTTGTCGTATATCTTTTTGTCGCACCAGTTTTTCAATAAATGTAGAAAAATTCATGGAAAAATTAATCAATTGGTAAAAACTTCACTCATAGATTTTTTAGTAAAAGATCTTTACAACAGGCAAACAAATTTTACCACAAGTTTCATCAGTTCAGAGAATCGGAAAAATTTTAGGGGTGTCGTATCTTTTTGTCGCGGAGTGTAGACCTAAGGTGAAAATTCTTTGCAATAATCATTTTTTGACAAATAATAATTTGATTACTCGTGTGTCAGACTAAATTCTTTCATATAATCATTGCAGTCGCTTTTGCTATAATGACCTTCTACAGTAAGTTGGTCAGGAATTGTCCTTTTTACCGTCACCAGCGACTCTTGTGATAATATGCTAAAACTTTAATGGAATATTGAAGTTTTGAAGCTGTTTCTACTATAAAAATATTTTTTGAATATTCATTTTTGTCTCTTTTCAGCTCTGTCGCAGAATGCTCAAAAAACCTGGATCACCTGCTCTGCTTAGTACCAATGCGTAGATACTTGATACCAGGAAAGCACTTGGCTTCATCCACAGTCTTAAACTTGACTAGGAGTAAATTGAAAATGGATATTTACACTCTTCATGTAAAAAATCTAAGTTCGCGAGTCCAAAAAAAATGATCGCACAGTTCATGTGATTTCAAAGTAACCATTTCTAGGTTTGATAGGGCATTGAGATTGAAAGTCATATTGCTACGAAACAAGTATTTCCACTGCAATATTACGTACATTAGTTATCACTTATCAGATTTCTGTTTCATAAATCTCTAGCCTCTCAGCCATTTTATCTTTCTTCTTCGCTTTTGTATTGAATTTCCTCAATTCTATCAGAGTATTTGACTACTGACGACACTGAAATGCATCCGGACGTACAATATATTATTTATCTTTTCAATTAAGGCTAAGGCCGTCATATTTAATTATATACAATATAGTTAAACACACCTTAAATATCAGATAAAACTTGCTCTAACTTTGACTACTATGAATAACACCCATAATATATTTGCGTAATTTTGTTACTTTGCATTCGATTCTTTATTAATAAAAAATTAACTGACATTTAAAGAATGATTTAATTAGCACTCTATTGACAAGCCCATAGTCATATTATTATGTAATAAAATAAATCTTTTCTAGCTCTTGTAGAATTTCTGTAATCCGTATATAATTCAACATTATCCATAGAACTTGCAGTGCGCTCATGTATTACATAAAGAACAGATTACAACAAATGTAGCATATAGCAATTAATCGGTTATCGGTTCCTCTTAAATAAATTGTGTGAACATTATCTAAGGTACATTCATCATATATCTACTCGTAATTGTACGACCTTCCTCCGATCCCATTTAGATAACAGATAATTGATTTATGCCAATTATGAATTACTCATTTGATGATGCTAATGACTTTCCAAGTGAAATCTGAATCTTTTGTTTTTTTTTAAAAGTTTGAAAAGTATCTCAAAAATGAGCATATATGTAGAAGGTACATATAGATGTGTAAGTGTATAGATATTATGGGCATTCATGACTCAATGTATGTGTAAGGTATATTGTTGTAGGGTGGAACAGGACCGATCCCCCGCAGAGGGTCAGTTTTTTTTTTAACTCGCACCACTTTCACAGATAATTACTTACTAACTTTCATGAAATTTTCAAGAAACTAAAAATTTATTATGAGCAAATGTATGATTAGTCAGGCTTTCATGATTTTTGACTGACGGGATCAGGGCCGTTAAGATCTCAAGTTGAAATTTTGTGTTATGTTTAAGTGGATAATGTAAGGTAGAAAAAACGAAAAAAAAAAAATAAATAAAATTAAAAATATGTCTTCCAGGATATTCAAGGATAACGGATATAGTCCATATTTTTAATATCCCTTTTCGCATATATACCTAATCTTTGTGGCAAAAATTTGTGCAAATTTTTTTCTATGTAGCTTGAAATCCTTACTTTCAAATGAGCCATATTTCTTTATTCTAGCATGAATAGAAAATATGTATGCATTTTTAAAGAAGACCAGGCTGGTTGAGCAGTCCTTGGAAAGGTGATGAACATGATACTCTCTGTAGTAGTTAGCCAGATGGAAATTACGAGCATTCATAAACCACTGGAACCTAACATGGTTCTGTTCCGTTGTCCATTGTCCAAACCAGTCGACACCTTGCTAACTACCAAGAGCAAGAAACAAGAATTTACAAACTAATACTCCTGTTTTACTGCGTCAACTTTTTGCAATCCACCATGTTTGCGATTAAATGGAAGCCCTCCTATCCCTGTTGAACGTTCTAATCTAATTCGAAAGCAACGTATTCGTAAAAATGTAATTCTGGATAATAATTCTGTTGAGGTGAATCATTTTTCATGTAATCTTCTTTCTTATAGTCGCCAGCGATTACCACTGATTTAAAAAAGACGCTTCTGCCTCAACTATAGATGTTGTATGTAGCACTCACGTACTTATTAAGGAGCTGCTAAGTTACTTAAGGCTAGGTTACCGTTCATTACGATGAAAAATTCGATTTTTTTTTTTTATATAATTTTCATCCTTAAAGTGTTTAGAACACGAGCGTAAAAGGGTATTTTCATATCTAAAGTATTTTAGAAGTCACAGCCTGTTGAGAACGGAATCGTCCGCCGGCTGGAAAACAGGCGCTCGGGGCGTGATTGCTGGGGAGACCTTTTCTCGCTACCTGAGGTAATGTCAAAATTTTACCAGCATTTTTTTTTAATGTTCCGCGCATTAAAATGGTCAGTAAAATAAGTGGAGATTAATTTTTTTATTTTTTTATTTATATATGATAATAGCGAAATTTCACGTTTTACCGATGAACTCCGTACTGCACTAGTAAAATCAGCTAAATTTTTGCTTGCGATTTTACTAGCGATAAAATTTGTATGAAAATGTCACTTTTTACTCGAATTCGATACTAGGCTCTAAATACGTTTTTCTGGGAAGAACATTTTTCAGAGCTTCGACGGATGAACCGATTCACATAAATCTCTGCTTTGCGGGGCCATCATCTGGAAGCGATTTTTTTCAAGAATTGATTTAGAAATCGTTTTTTTTTTGTCCGTTGAAGCAAAAATTTTTGAGCTTTTTTTCAAACGTCTGCCATTTCGTTATTCTTTTAAAAACGAAAACCGATAAGGCCCCCCAAATTTGAAAATTATTAAACTAGATAATTTTCAACCCTATTTGTTTCGGATGAACTAGCAGAGCTTGCCCCGCGCAACCCAAAGCACGCCATGCACGATTTTGTTTGATGGAATCTTGAACCGACATTTTGGGATTTTTTTATAAATAAAATTGGAATTTACTCTACATTGATAGAAGAATAATATACCCTAGACAGACTGTATCCATAATGACTTAATTTAAAATTCATTCAAACAAACTATGGACGTAAATTATTTTATTTGGAATGTCATTAACAGTTGCTCAATGTGAGTAAAGATCATGAAAGAGTTCATTTGCATTTAATAGATGACAATTTTTGTTGTTGAAAGAAACCAAAAAGAGAAGAAAGCGGTTAGAAATTTCGTTCACGATGACTATCACTGCTAATTTTATTGGAAAAACTTTCCACTTTCCAATAAATTCAGCACATTATAATGATTTTCGGTGGCACTTTTACTACAATTTCACTAAATGGAGTAAAATTTGGTCCATTTGAAAATTAAACGAAATTTTACAAATGGTTCCTTGATGGACTTCATTTGTCTGACACACAGTACATTTGACTCCATTTAATTAAAAATTAAATCATTATGGAGACAGTGTGTATAGGGTATAAAAGCCGTTAAAGCCCATTTGTAAAAGTATTTATTTTATGTAAAAAAAAAATGCCTCTCGACGGTAACCTTTCCTCAAGTCTCTTCTTGCCAACAGGATCGCCCCAACACGACGGCAGTAGAACATAAAGTACCTAACTAACATATCTTCGATAGTTGTGTTTCTTACAGCATTATTGCTTGTCGAAAAATCAACTCAAAAAGTTTGAATCAGCTTCACCGGAATGACTAAGTTTCGCCTACCAAAGGTAAAGAGAAAATATTAATATGAAATTTCATACCTGAGTACAATTTTTAGTATTTTCAATGTAATGACCCGACTTTGCACTATGTTTGCACTATGTATAAGGTTTAAAATTACACTTGACATTTTATAAATTTAATCGAGACTAAATTTACATCCACTTCTACTACAATTTTATACTAAAATTCTTTTTACAATGTACGAAATGATTTTATTTATTTTATTAAAATTCAAAATCTCTTCAGCTCCAACGTCAAGTCAAGTCGGTGCTCGGTTCTATGAATACGAAATATAAAAGGATAGCAGAGCTATTACAAGTCTCCAGCACCTGGTTTTTTCATCAAATGTTACGCATTGTTACCGAGGACTAATGACCACATGCTTAGAAATTCCCTTTACAAAGACGCCATTGAAAATGGTACATATTACATTGATTATATTTTCGAGTAAGAGCAGCAGCTACCTCACTTGCTTAGAATCCATTATACAAGTGTAGAAAAAATAGTACCCAATGAATGCAAACAAGGTCGATTATTCTCGTAGGTATTATATATAAAAATGGAAAAAGAAGTTGTTGAAGATACTCCATGGACAGATGACAGTTTCAATAGTTTATTAAGCACACAGAAGTTAAAGTAAAATCAACTTTTACCATTTCAAATTGCAGTTTAATTCTATAAAGCTTACCAAACATGGAAACTTAATGAGGATTTTTCTAAGTCTGTTTTACTAAAAAAATGAACTGTTAGAAATATTTGAACTGCTAAGATGCGATAAAATATTATTTCTAATACGAAATTTAAGTTTGAAAAAAAAATAAAAATAATAATTAATACCTACACAGAATAATTTAATATTAGTAAGTAATGAATGTATTTTAGATGAAAACACAGAGGACAAGGATTTCAAATTGAGATTGACGAATATTTTAAATGGCATTAGTATGTAATTGTCTACTACAAATATTTGGTGCCCACTACTAGTAGAAAATTCGTTGAAGTCTAGTATAGTTTTCTAAAAATGGTTTCTTATTCCATTACAGTTAAAATAAAATAGATATTATTTACCAATTTAAAATGGAAACGACATCAATTGACTTTATGTATATATATTTTTTTTTTTTAGAAAGTCGATTGACTTTATTTCACGATACCATTTGCACCATTTAAATTATTTGTATAGGATGTCTCATAATCTTGATTTATAACAACGAGTTCCAGAGACCGAAAAAGATAGCAGCAAAACTCTGACTTACTTTTTTTTTAACTTTTCTTATTAGGTAGTTCCAGACCTTAAGTTTTTGTTTTTTTTTTTTTTTTTTTTTTTGAATTAATTCAAATTATAACGACCTCTGATGTTTAATCGTAGGTAGCAATTACACTTAATGTAGGTAATGTAGGTATATGTATATATATGTATTAGCTATATTGCACATTGCAGTAAAACACTGCAGTGCCGCGTTGACTAACAAGTTGTGTTAATTACGCCAAGGTAATGTGAAACAGAAGAAAAAGGCGACAACAAAATCAAACAAGGTAATGAACAACTTCTGCTATATCTTAGCGTTGCACAGATACAGTAAATTGTATAGAAGCATCAAAGAGTATAATAATATTGGAGATGAGATGGCAAACAACATATGAATGCAGCAGGACTTGTAACTGCAACTGTAACAATATAAAAGTCAACTTTGCGCTCGTCGAATTTCAATTAGTCGTCTAATGTATGATTGAACTCTCACAAATACGTTTGCACACCGCCGCCGCCGCCGCCGCTGCCGCTGAGCTGTGCCGATAAAAGACAAATTTTTCTCACTAATCGGGAAGTGCTCATTACTCACAAACCAAGTCACCATAACCACATTTAGGAGGATTGAATGAATTTTATCGGGGCTGCTGCTGCATTTAATGCAGTAAGCTCCTCTCACAGTAAAAACTGCAGTAAGTGCTCCATCCATCCCGTTCGAAGCCAGCCAACAGAGTAGCGGACTCATCTGTACACCACATGTCCCACTTCGTAATCTGTTTTTGCTTCCCTTGTTGAGATTAAGATCACTAAGTCAATTAAAGCTCAGAGCTAAATTTGAATGTGAAATGAATATAAAATCAAAGAATTATATACGGTCGTATAGCGGTCGTGTTGTGCAACTTTTTGAGCCTTTCGATAGAGGCTGATATAGAGATTCTATTTAATATCACAAACTGGCCTTCTACTGCTCTTGTACCGAATATATAGAAGATGCGGGGACACACCGCAAATTTCTGTGAGAAAGTTACTTAGAAATGAAAAATTACAAAAAAAAAAAAAAAACTATTTTTCTGGAGTGAATGGATAAAGTACTGAAGCAGTTAGGCACAAAGAGGTAGCACTCTCTAAACCAGCTATAGCTAGACAATCCATTTCCATTCCTTTTTCTTTATTTATCAGCAAATATCAAATAGTAAAGAACAAGCAAAGATGATTAAGTATGTATGAAATGTAAGCTATATGTAGACTTTTCAGGCATATACTCGTATATTGAAGATCAGACAAAAACGAAATTTATGATGTATAAATGAGTCATTTTGGTTATACACATATTTAGTTAGACCTATCGCTTACATACATAAATAGTTTGTAGACTGTACTTCCTTCTTCTTTTCGTTTAGAATTAAACAATGGAAAGACTATTCCGCCACAGTTCATTATTGAATTGTACCGAATTATTCATCTCTCAATTGTTAAGTTATTACATATTTATATGTATTACAACACATGTGAAGATCATTAATAGAAAATTAGGTCAGTTCTCTAGCAGAAGACAAACTTTACACATGAAAATCTCATAAATGCCGTTGCGCTTCGGCCTGTGCCGGTGTGTGGTAATTATTGTTTGTGCCCTTTAAGTTGATACACTTCGTATTTACATAAATATACATACAATAATTTAAATGTGTTTATTATTATTATAATATATAAATTCATAAAGGTTTCCCAATTTTAAATGTTGATTGGTTTTACATGCATCTTTCTTCGAGGAAAAAATAGGCACTGTGGAAAGTAAAAAAAAAAAAATGGTGACTACATATAATACTGAAACATTAATGAAATGCGTGTGCTATTGTTAACAAACAAATGAACGTGAAAACGATCAGTCCTAGATGTTTTTATTGTACTGACAAGTTCTTCAGAATACAAAATCCTATCAAATTGAGTTTTAATCATTTTTGTACTGTCCGACAAATCGTTTTAGAAATAGATGCGGAAACCAATTTTAACAATCAAACTTACACGGGAAGGTGACCATATGAAAAAACATACGGGCGTTAATCTAGGGTATCATATAAGAATTGGTCTTAAACCAATTATAGCTTTTTTCCTTGTTCGAATCTGTCAATATCAACAAACCATGATAATTCAAAGTATCGGGATTTCTTCGAGGCCTTATCAATAGAAATAGAAGATTTTGTTTTGAGGGCAATCTTAACGGTTATCCAGGTCCAAGGTGATTTATAACTGAAGGTTTTTTTTTTCAAGTATCTAACATAAACAAATGTACATACATACATACATACATATACGTGGTATATTTGAATTTTGAAAAAAAAACAAAAAAAAAAATCATTCCAAGTCTATTGTGGCATAAATGTGAATGGTATCGGAACTTGATATGCACTTGAGGAAGGGTGTATTATTAGCTAATTATATAAAAATTATTAAAGTCGATACGTTACGGATCACCAAAGATACAGATAAAAGAGTTATGTCAAGTACCTGCTACAAAAAACTCCAGTTATGAATTTCTCTGTATCTGCAAAACAGTTGAGATGATTCCCATCTTCTTTCATAACTTTATTTTGTTTCTAACAATTTAACCTATCACCTGTTTTATTTATGGCCACCAATTACAAATCACCCTGTACCTATATACGTAAATAATAATTTCAGGTCTAAATCTGAAAATGGAATAAAATCAGACAACTACGTCGAAGGATTACCAAATTAAAATTCAATTTTTCTTACGTAGGGGAATGTCGTCAGGGTTGGCCTGTCGTCTAAGTTGACAACTAGTGCCACCGAGGTAAAACTTTTCTCAGTGACAGCGAACTTGAACGTGACATTACAGATTTGGAGCAAGAACGTAAAATATTGGGTTTGTGCACTCAGTGGTTTGAAAGTATCAGTAGTGAATGCGGTCAGAAAATGAGGAGAAAATATGCAATCGTTAAAGTAAGCATTGTGAATGTGTTGTGTGGTTCATGATTGAAAACAAACCAAGAGGAAAATTCAATTCTGTAACATGTTTGGTTGTGGTGTTACGAGATGCCGTAATGGCGCTTATCGTCAAGGTTGGCCACTTTGTGTAGTCAGGGTTGGCCCAATTTGATTGTATGTTTCCAAGACGCAAAAAAAAACAGCACCAATCCCAACGAAGTCCGCCAATAGAACACCAGCTAAAGGAAAATGCCCACCCAAAAAAGCGCAGAAAAAGCCCTCTTCGGACAATGCTACAGAAAACGATTGGCCAACCTAGAGGGCACTGGTCAACCTTGACAGCATTTCACATTATTTAAATGCCTATAAATATTTTCCATTTTTCATCCAATCGATTTCAGCAAAAGTGTTTCTTTTTCCCAGACCTTTCCAAGATGTGCTTGGATTGACCAAATTTTTCCTTAAACAGGGGTGGCAAACCCCGACGACATTCCTCTACATATATACAGGGTGTCCCGGACTAATACTGCAACATTTTGCCAAATGATTCCTCTCGTCCAGACAAGCAAAAAATTGTATGGCAGGGGGGGGGGGGGCAAAATGTCACCCTACCGACTTACAGGGTGATTAGTAAAATATCCTCTTTTTTCACTAAACACCCTATATCTTAAAAAGTACAGGGTGTACGGTCTACTTGAAGACGGCATTGTATGCAGAACCTTAGGGTCTTTCCTGTGAATGTTAAACCACCCCCACAACCCTCCCCAGGTTAATCAATAGATAGGTTGACATTAATGTAATTGGTTAAATGTAACTACCTGCGGCAAGTGCAGAAGGCAAGTTGCAATGGTACTGCAGTAAAGCGTCTTTTTCTTTCATTGCCTCTTGTTTGTGTGCGATGTAAGCAGCCCTTTTAGTGCTTTAATTACTACATAATATGGCATGTGTTACCAGGTAAGTATTTTGAAATAGTAAAGGGATTAAGTCAGTTAGATAAAGACGTGAAAATAAAGGCTGTTTTACGAAGTTCTCGATTGTTATAAAGGTTATTATTCTCTTTCTGTAACCATTCTGTGATGTAATCAGGTATACAAATCAGCTATGATCTTCTCAGACAAAACTACGCAAAGGTGTATTAAAATGACTTGTTTTCAGTTACTAAGGCAAGAAATTCCATGTTTTTAGGCGGTAAATAGGTGCGAGATTAAGCGCTGATAACTCCTTAACCGTTACAGATAGAACATAAGTGTAATGGGTTAAATTAAAGAGGAGGCTCTGGGCTTTCGAAATTTTGTAACAAAAAGGTATGTTAGTGGGGGTATTTTTAAAATAATAACGGAAAACTTAAAAATAAAAAAAACCAATTTTTGACTTTGAAGCGTCATAACTCTGGAGTGTGGAGGGGTGTGGGGGTGGTTTAACATTCACAGGAAAGACCCTAAGGTTCTGCATACAATGCCGTCTTCACCTTGTACTTTTTAAGATATGGGGTGTTTAGTGAAAAAAGAGCATATTTTACTAATCACCCTGTAAGTCGGTAGGGTGACATTTTGGCCCCCCCCCCCTGCCGTACAATTTTTTGCTTGTCTGGACGAGAGGAATCATTTGGCAAAATGTTGCAGTATTAGTCCGGGACACCCTGTATATATATTGGAAAGTCGGCAGTAAATGATGCACTAAAATAAGTTTGGGTTTGCATAAACTACTACTATAATCAAAATTCAATTTTCGGTAATTTTACAATTATACGATCCTGCAGTTACGAAAGAAACAGCTGATTCATTACCATTATCAATCTTAAAAATGGCTTAGAAGCTGAAAGTATGATGAGAGATCGCTGAATAATTTTATTTGAAATACCAAGATCGCGCAAATCATTGCAGTGACACATTTCTTGCTGGGGTATCAAGATGGACAATTCCTGATATTACGGGGGCACGACGAATTGCAATCGAAAAAAAGGAGCCAGTAGCAAAACGATACTAATAACGCAGAAAACAAAAAAAAATTGTAGTACCATGGAAATGGAAGCGTCAGGAATTTTCGACTGTATGCAGAGAAACATTTACAAAACTCTCAAAAAACTAAGAATTAGAATTAGAAAGTGAGTACAACGAAAAGTAAATGTCCAAAATCAGGACATATTCTTGTTGCATTATTCGAAATTATTTCACAAAGTCTTTCATTTATACCCCTAAAATAAAATATAAATTTTAAGTTTAAGTCATTAAAAAGAAAAAAACATAAACTTCTTCGAACATAGAGACTAGATTATGATTAGATACATTTACATATGTGGTTGCGATACAAAAATTTCAATTTTCAATTGCGCGAAAGTGGTTAATCGGAGAAAATTTCGATTAAGAACTTTAGGGATTCTAATGTCATTATTTCTGTGGTAGTCTCAACGTTTCATAGGAACAAAGGTTTGTTTGGTTTTCTGTAAATTTAATTTTGACTGCAGCTATCGACACAATTATCATCGTCAAATCACGAAAAAATATTTACCCAGAATCATAAATTTTCTGTTGCTGTAGATATTACTTCTCATTTGTTGCATATTTTCAATGCTATTCTTAATATCTCAAATTTAAGGAAAATAAGAATGATAATTTCCTTTAATTTGGAAAACTGTAACTTTATCTATTTTTTATTTGAGGAATAGCAGTTTCGTAAGAAAATTAAGAAAGAAGAGTTTCGGTCAAATATGCCTAAAGGCCAAAACACAATGTGAGCGGCCGTAAAAAACGCTGTTAATTGGATTCTAATCAGACCTGTAAAATTTCAAGTACAAGTACCTGGACTTAAAATTCCAAGTACAAGTACCAGTACCTGAACTTGAAATATTTTAAGTACAAGTCCCGGTACTGGTACTTAAATACATTTCAAGTACAAGTCCAATGTATTTAAGTACTTTGCAGGTCTGATTCTAATAACACGACAGTGTATGGTGTAAAATACAATGTAGAAGATACCGTTCGACCTTGCCTTTTCTAATTTACTCCTTGACATTTTTTCTATTTTTAATTTAGAACACAGAATAATAGAATAAATTGAATTGAGGTTTGACAGCTCTTGTCGCTCCCATTGTATTTTCACGGACGTTTTTTAAGACGTGATACTGCATCAAGAATACTCGTATGGGATGGCCCATAGATTTCAAGATTTCGATAACGTAACACTTCATTTTAATTATTAAGTTTAATACCCAGATCAGTTATTTGATAAAAAAAATGGTGGAAACTAACTTCCACGAAACAAGAGAAGATTTTAACTTTAGTCTATCGAGAATGAGTTCGATAAGAATCGACCGATTATAAAGGATGTTTCGTTAATATGGCGTCATTCCACTGAGAATTTTTCTTCCTCACAATGTTGAACTAGAAACTAAAAAGTAAGTTAAATTTGACGGTAAAAACAAAATTAAAAATTAGAGCATGCAATGTATGATAAAGCTTAGGAATAACTTATGATTTTATTGTTTTATGCATACTAAATAAACATTAGTCGGGAAATAACACAGCCAGACACTTTTGTAAACTAAATAATCCTTAAGAACTCTCCTGAAGGAATCAATGGAGCCAGCAAATAATGAGTCTCCTGAGCTAAATTATATCATAAACGCGACGTGTGAACAGAATATGAGTTTTCAAAAGCAGATTGTCTGAAGTGAGAGATTTAAAATATTCTACCGTCTTTGTGAACTTTGAGGTATTATTCATTCATTTTCATTTATTCATTTTTTAAAAAAAAAGCACAGTTGAGATACAAAGCTCATAGAAGTGTGCATACTCCTGGTAAAAAAAAAATTACATAATAAATAAAAGTATTATGGCAAAGCAAAAATAAACTATCAAATAGAAGAGAGTGTATATATCTAGTACTAAACTATAAAAGATATGAAAAAAAACTGAAAAAGAGAGAAAAAAAAACAACAAATTATGCATCTACAGATATTATAAAAAATAAGTGAACCTAATTATTGTCAGCATTGAGCAAAATAATCCAAAGCCCCCATCCTGAAATCCCTCAAGCTCCGTGCGGTGCGCACACCCAAAGGAAGATATTCCAAATTCTTACGCCATGAATGAAAAAGGCGCGAGTGCTAAACAGTTTATAAAACCTTGGTAATAGTAATAATTGCGTTCGACGAGATGACAGAAGTTCAACGTAATCCTTAGATAGTCCGGAGCCATATTATTTAAAATTTTATATATCATTATGCATATCCTTAGATTAAGATACCTATTCAAATCACAACCCAAAACTTGTCGAGAAAAGACAGATATGTGATCATACCTCCGTAGACCAAATATATACCGTGCACAAGCATTAAATGCGACATTGAGCTTTCTCCTACATGAGGAATCCAAATTGCAATATACACAGTCACCATATGTGATTATTGGAACAAGCAACACTCGGACCAGACGTTGACGGAGTTGGCGTGGTGTGTACCTTGCATGACGCCAAAGTGTTCTTAATCCTTGGTAAACTTTTGAAACCGTAATATCAATATGCTTATGCCAGGATAACCTAGAGTCAACATGCATCCCCAAATTTGTCACTACTTCCGTGTATTCGATTGGGATGTTATGTAAAAATAACAACAGCAAAGAGGATATGTCAACGTATCGATTATATACTCTGGGACTTAGAAGGGTTTAACGAAAGTTTGTTCTCAGCCGCCCAAGCACTGATTCGAGCTAAGTCTTGATTAAATTTAAAAATATTGATAGCCATGCTATCAGCGAGAGAGGAGAGAAATAGTTGCACATCATCGGCATAAAGTAAAATCGAACAATGTGTAGGGATCAGAACTATATCATTGATGTATAGCACGAACAACAAAGGTCCTTATATTGATCCTTGTGGTACTCCTGAATAAGTTCTTAATACTGCTGAGCTGCGAGTTCCGCATACAGTGACTTGAGTACGATCTATTAAATACGAAATGATGAGATTAGCTGCAGAGCTACCAAAGTTAAACTGATTTATCAGTTTCTGGGTTAGAATACAATGATCGACTGAGTCAAAAGCTTTTGAAAAGTCAAGTAAGCATAGTATGGTGGAATTATGTTGTTCAATATTAAGACGAACAGCCTCAATGAGATACAAGAGCAACGAAATTATATTATGCTTAGATCTAAAACCAGATTGTTGTTTAGCAATCATACTATGAGTGTCAATATAAGTTTTAATTTGATTATAAAGAAGACGCTCCATTATTTTAGATAAGACAGGAAGAACACTAATAGGCCTGTAATCTTGTGGACTTGTCGGCTTTCGATTTTTTTTAATTGGAACTATTTTAGAACTCTTCCATTGTAAGGGGAAACAAGAAGTAGTAATAGCAGTGTTAAAAATATGCAATATTGGTCTTATTATGAATGGTAAAATTAGTTTAAGAAAACGTAAATCTATATTGTCTATTCCAATGGCATTTGATTTAAGAGATTTAATAGCAAGAATAACTTCATCAATAGAAACGTTTCTAAATGTGAATTGATCACCGTCGTTGGGATTAAATATCGAAAGGTCATTCAAATTAAAACGGAAAACATTGGGAATACTATTAACAAAGTAGGTGTTGAGCTCGTCAGGATTAATATTTGCTGTTTAGAGCACGAAAATATATTAAGAGGCTTTCCGAATATTAGTAGTGATAAATGAATATGAATACCATTAAAACACGCCTCCTCCGCTAACTGTTGAGTGAGCAATTGAATATGAGAGTCATGACAATAAATCTGATATGCAACATTGATTTTTCTTTTACTTTGTGAATGTAGCATAGAAAATAAAAATCTGTCATATTATGTGGACACGTATAGGAGTATGTAGTAGGTAATCTCATTCGGAGGATACGAGATAGAAGCCAAAGACTAATTAAACCGAGGTACGTCTTCCGAGCCGGCCAATTGGTGAGAGTTCGTAAAGTGAAGTCATACTGAACCCGTTTTATGAAATTTTTTTTTTTAGGAATTCTTCAGCAAATGATTTCCTAATGAGTCAGATTTAAGTAGTATAAGAGAAAGATTGTTGTTTTTTTTTGGGGAGAGTAACTAGAAAATTGCGCAACCTAGAATCACTATTGCCGTATTTCATTTCACTAGTAAAGTCACTAGGAAGTAAAAATGAAGCTCCTATGAATATTCGCTATCATGAAATGAATTCATTTTGAATTCAAAGTAATTCCAAATGGTCGGCTGAGTTACCTACTTGGATATTGATATAATCCCGGCATTTCATTCTAGAATCCAGTTTTATTTACTATATCTATATAGGAAAGAATATAGTTCTGCAGAACAATATTTGGATGAGCTGGTACATCATCTGTATTTGGAGTGAGAACCATTGAGACTGAGAGGAGGGTTCCACAAACACTAGTCAAAATTTCTAGCCAATGCACTATATATTATATATTACAGCAAGACAGCTGTTAAGTTGTCCCATTGGGCAGCTACAATACAATTAAAATCAACTGCATGAACTATATTGGTCAAATCATTATTAAATACATATAATAAATATGAGATGACCAATAATCGAACCCTGTGAAATCTATTAGAAAGAAAATTCTGGAGCTTCACTACAGAATGTAAAAATCCAAATTACAGTCAATTCTAAATATTAGGGCTGATTCGCAACTGTAATTGGTAAGTTTTTTATTATTCGGTGCCAAGCCAACAGGAAACCAAGGAAAGTTTTCATCTGAGCACACATTAATTATTATCCTTTCCAAATCATTCGACATAGGTCAATCGATACCCATACTCATGAGATATCTTTTCGAAGTAGGAAAGGAAGCACAATTGTGATCTTTAGTACGATTTGAAATTGTCAAATAAGAGAAATTTTGTTGCTTTACACTTTTCTCAAATCCTCTCAATTGTGCCACTGTCCTGGCGATATATCATCTTCAATGATTGTTTGTATGTTAATCTGATAGAAAACATATAGGCATTGATACAAATCTAGATTTATTAGAATGAATAATATACAGAGCCAAATAGACCCAGGAAAAAAAAAAAGAATAAGGAAGTAAAATTTTCACAATAAAATACGAGAGCTGGTCGCTGTGTCGCTAATCTTTAAACCACAAATTTAAAATAGGATGAAGGTATGTGAACATCAGCATACACATACATACAAACATACATATCTGATATATTGTTTAACTCAACTCATACTCTTACGTATATTTTGTAACATTCATTAATTAATATATAAAGCAAGAAAAAATAGGGCAACAACTAGGTACGCATATGTACATATATATGAACAAGCTGGAAGAACCGCAGAGTATGTATGTATGTAAACAAATTTAGTCCCACAAGTATTAAATATCATGTTGCGTGGTTTTTCTTCACCCACAAACATGTCTACATTACACAAGGGTTGAATGAAGACAAGATGATACCAAAACCAATATAATGACGTCGATTGTATAAAAATTATGCACAGCAAAACTACAGGTAGTTTTTTTTACGGCCGTGTCAATATCTTCCTTCCTGTTGATAAATATTTAGAAAATTAAACGAAAAAACAATGAATGAATTTTGAAAATTTGTTAATAATTTTTGTTGTTGTCTTCGGAGTTGTTTATACAATGTGAAAAGTTATTTGTTGAGGAGGCTCAGCTTGTTTTGACAATGGAAAATTTAACACTAACTATTCTGGTAGGTGTTTTTTTAACAATGGTAAAAGTGATTTTTGGAGCCGTTTGATTCTTACGGACGAGTTGGCTGTCTGGATATAATGAGGTAGTGAATTCGAAACAATAATCTATAGAATATGGAATTTTGGAACCGTAGAAGTAGCAGTTTGTGTTCCTTAGTGGAGCTTAATTGTTTTAAAAACAATTAGACCGGTTGAGAAGTGCGAATCAAGAAAACCAAAGCTTTCAGTTTCAAATATTTATCAAGCAAGCAGCCTAGCAGAGTGGGTCGAACCTCATCAGCCCAAAAATAAATTTAGTGCAATGGTTTAAAGCTACATGCAATTTCCTGGGACGATGCGACTCGAGCTTGGAGAAAGACAAGAAAAGGACGAGTGAAATCTTGTAGAATTAGAGATCTAACAAGGTGACAACGAAGCATTATCAGAAAGCCAAAGGTGAAGAGTGCCATAAATTTTTGCTATATTTGAGTTCACAAAACACAAAATGGAGTTCAAAGTTACAAAAAGATTACAAGCTCTATACCATATGAAGGGTATGGGAAAACCAGCCACTAAATGGTAGGAAGCGTAATAGAGTCACCAATAGTTCTATGATAAATAGCAGCAATGCACTGTGTCTTACATATGTTCTTGGGTTAAATCTAAGCTTCTTTTTCAAGGACCAGATGAAAATGTTCTGCAAATCACTGTTCACGCGTGCAGCACAATCATCGATCAAACTTACAGGACGACTTAGATTATACAAATGTATGTGAAAGTTGACGTCCTTATATGCTTAGTCAAACTGTGAATTTAGAGACTAAAATATAAAGGACCCAGAACGGAATCGTTTGCAACTTCGCAAGATAAAGAGAGTAAAGCGGAAGAAATGTTTTACCCCAAGGAAAGTTTGGTTATATTTGATCGGATGTCCTTTGTAACCTTCACGAAAGAGCTTTCATATTCAAACTAAGTATATTTTAAGGTCGAAATACAGACTACAATCGACTAAGGATATTATTCTGACAATACAAAAGGCTTCTCGAGCAGTTCAGTTTAGAGTAGAACAAAGAAAACTATGATAGGCCTGAAATTGACAGAAGTGTTTGCTGCCGTTTTCGTGGGAACCGTTTCAGAGTTACAGGGTGATTGAAAAAAAAAGGTTTTTTTTTTCACAAAACACATTGTAGGTATATTAAAACGGTCACCGTTATGAGTTAATAAGTCTACATACAGATAGCACATAGGTGTAATAGGTCAAATTAAAAATAAGAGTTTAGAGCCTACAGTTTGTATAAAAAAAAAAAAAAAAAGTTATGTCATTTCTGTATGTATGATATAAAAAAAATGTAAGAAAATCCGAAATTTTTAGTTGAGGAGAGGAGAGAATGATTGAGCAATCGTTGGAAAGGAAATTAAGCTCTGCATACAATGAGCTCTCAATTGTGACTGTACACCCTGTACTTCTTAAGATACAGCTTTTTTTGTGAAGAACTAGCTTTTTTTCTGCATCTCCCTGTAACTCCGAAACGGTTGATATGACTGCTCCCCTTCCTATCATATAATTTTTGTTTGCCTAGGTGAGTTCTATAACGTCCTGTTCTATGAACAATTAGGTGGAAACATACTGTATAGAAATCTCTATTATTAGCTATGTTCTTTTGTGTGTCTGCAGAACAGAGCAGGGCAGAACAAAAAATACACAAAAGAACGCCTCATACATTTTCATAGTAGATTTATAAATGAAGCTAACAGTACAAATAGTTCGCTCCAGTATATTAGAGTTCTAGAACAAGGCACACAAAAGACCATAACAGTTATGGTGTTCAGATTCTTTTTTGGCAATGTCCTGTTAACAGCTCTGTAAATAACCTGATTATGAATGAAATTTTAGAAATCAGGAATTTCTTTTCGTGGATGTGGTTTTATAAGAATAATTTTGATTGCCTGCACACTGGAGCCCTTACGTTATTTCCAGTGGATTTTCATCCATTTCGATAGTGTTTCTTTTGCAGCCGAGATCGGAATAACACAAAAAAGTATACCAGTTAATTGCAGAGCTGTTCTCTTGCTCAGCTTACCTGTAAAGCTTTGAAAAAGCTGGGGATGATTGAACTGCACATGCAACATTATTTAGATCGAAATTAACAGGTTGCCTAATTTCTAGGTGTATAGCCAAAGCTATTATGGGAAAAACTTCTCAAGGTACATTATATCAAATATGTGTTCGTGGTAGACATAATTTTTGCAACGTCGCAAATTGTTTCTAATAGTAGAAGGGCATAATCGATTAAAATTTAAACTAGTACAGAAAAATTATCTTATGAGTAATTTTTAGCTTTGTTTCTTAGCTTTCCAAATGTACCTATGTATATGCCTAAAAAAAAACAGCTGCAAGTTTTTAAAAGTTAATTTTGTTAAGAAATCTTTGGGAAGTTGAGAACCTAAGCTCAGAATTACTTAATGACAATATTTAACGATAGCTTAGGCGTCTAGACCCTTTAAAAAACAGCTTCATACATCATATCATGTATTAGTGAGAATGTTTGTTTCATGACTTGGAAAGTATTTCTGCTGGAAGAGGTTTTGGTAGATAGCTAAATCAAGTGTTGCCGATATCTCATATATGACAAAAATAAAGAATTTTCCAGAGTTCTTGCCAAGTATACTAATGTACCATTTTGGATTGAAATTGCTGCACACGATCATGTGTGACTTGATAACAACCTTCGGATCTTTGTTAAATTAATATATCTGTAAACATATTTATTAAATTTAACAGAGCCAGTGATGTGCGCGCCAAAACTTCAAAGTAAGACACCAAACGGTTGGCAATTTCCAGTATACCGGACTTTGTACATATTGATAAGTGGCCACACATTCTCCGGCATCAGGTTATCTCATATGCGGTGTAATTTAGATAATTGTCATCATCGGTTATAGTGATATTCTGGAGACTTTTTGCATATCTTTTCATGCAAAAATTCGTTTCCATGTATGGAGACTGAAGATTCAAAAGGCAATAAATTATACTTTTCATGACTGCATACCATCATACAGTTTTGGATAAAATATTTTGTCAGGAATCTCGAAATTAATTAAAGAATCTCTTTCCTCCTTAAGATATAATAGCAAATGTATATGTCACTCTACCGGATCGGATGTAGTAGTAAGAAGTCATAGCAGTGTTGTTGATGATCAGACTCACCGCGTGCTGATCTATAGCTACTGACTTTGAGTTTTGATAGTTTTGCATGGATTTTTCCTATTAGGACCGAGCATATGCATAAAAGGATATTCATTGATTCTTTGGCTACGTGTTTTGTAGACAAAGTTAAATAAAATATTTTCGGAGTGGAAACTCAACTAAAGGATAAAAGGATATTCATTGATTCTTTGGCTACGTGTTTTGTAGACAAAGTTAAATAAAATATTTTCGGAGTGAAAAATCAACTAACATAATTAAACAGCTGACTGTTCGGAGAGTAGATATGCTTTCAAATAGCGCATGAAATTTTTCTTGAGGGGTGTATTTCTGCTGAATATAAAAGGGGCCGGTATTAACCATGTTCAAGAACACACTTATGCGAATTGTGCACTTTTATCTCTATAAGCCACCATGTAAAGTTAACCGTACTGACCTCATAACTTTAATTTCAAAAACTTATTAAGTATACCTGTAGTCTGTGTATACCGTGCTGCCGTAACAATTTTCGAAGCTGGGGTGGTACAGAAAAAGACATAAATTCAAATTGTATAAAGAAGTCAAAGTGTGGCTTACCCTGGATATGTATCAGTTGAAATGAAGTGCGACTTTCTAATTCTATTGCCAAGGCACATTAGATAAATGTTGTATTGGTTGTGCGAAACGTGGAATTCATAATACGCCAACTGCAAGCTTTTGAAACTAGGTGCTTACACTGAAACTTAAAAATTCGCTGAAATGGATGAGTCTTATAAGAGAAGTACTTTAAACATAGTTAGTATGAACAAAAGTCGACATGTAAGTAAAAGAAACAAATCAATTAGTCGCATGGAATTATAGAAATATTGCTAATATATCCTTGACTGAAACCCATCGAGCAGGGTGACCGACCCAGAGCTAAAACCACTTTGATTAAGTAAACGAAACAAAGCTACCATTATCACCCCTTCCGTGCCTGGAGTGATTAGAAGCTGAATTTAATATTTCTTTTCACCCTGTATTAATTTATTTGTTTTTTATTGTATAGTCAGTAAAATCTAAAAAAAAAAAAAACAGTAACAAACCCAATTTTCCCCCCTTTGTAGGTAATTAAGCGAAAAAATTCAACAAGTGATTATCACATTTTTCATTCCATCGGATAATCTCATGTAAAACAAGAAATTTTTAACAATGTTTTATAACGCAATTGAAAGTTTATGAGAAAACAAAAAACACAGAAAAGAAGAGCACACACAAAAGAATTTGAAGTAAAGTCAGTCATTAAACCGTGTGCTCTGTAACTATGCTTTATGCCTATGACCAGAGGAGACATATATATATTATGTACTCTATGTATTATGTATATACGTACAATGGTTGCGCGGTTTTAATTGATAAACTATAGCATCATCTTTCATATATGATGTAGTTGCCGCTCCCCATTGCTTTAAAACCGCAGTTTTTCCATTGCAGAGCAGCACACAAGGCAAGCTTCAACAGACAAACTCGTATTCTCTCAGGCACATAAACCGCAAAATTTCAAAGAAGACAGGGCAGCATGAAAAGAAATCAGAGAGAAAATGAAAACATAAAAAGACTAGGCCCAAAGAATGATTTCAACAGAATCACCTTGTGCACGGGCACGGCATGCAGCTCAACATGAGAAAAAATTCATGTTATTCGGATAAAAATGTGTGTAAGATGGAGTTGGGGGCATTTTTATTGCACGGTAAATATGGTCGGGGTTTACCTATACCTAACTAGAGATATTCTGAAAATATACCCCGCGTTCAGGTATACAGCACCGCGTCTTTATACCTACCTCCTATTACGGGATATACGAGTTCATACAGATAAACTTGTGCAGTCACAGACGGGATCGCCGGATCGGGGAAAGACAGCAAATCAAATTACACTGGTAAACCTGATTCCAATGCACAAAATTATAGTGGATTGGAGTAGAGGGGTATTACGGGGTGATCTTATATGAAAGATCACTTGAAATATACAATCACACTAGATTCCTGTTTTTTTTTTTTTGTTCTTCTTCTTTTTTTCTTTTCTTGGTATACTGGCAATACTTACTTACCTCTGATGATCTGACCGATGTGATGTGGCTGGTGGGCAATCAGAGAGTGATCAGTGATCATGAACCCCGTGGCTCACACTACGCCATGTCTCAATATTATGATTTCAAAATGCTTTATAGTGCGGAATTGCATTAGTAGTGTTCTCCTCTTGACATGTATAAGTGGGACAATAGATTTTTCTTTTTCTTTTTAACTGAATGCTTTCTGGCCATTGCCTATTTCTCCTGAACTAAAAAGATCACCTATAAAGAAAGGAGACAAGGTAGCAAGGTTGCCACGCTTCATGGCTGTTGTGACAGAGCCCTCAATATACAAAAAAAAAAAAATATTACTACCATGATGCTATGTCCGGTGTTGGAAGGGTCTTATAATCTTTTTAAAAAAAATATCATGGTGGATCGCGAACGTAACCTTTTAAACGAAATTAATGTATCCACTAAAAACTTCTCATTTTACTGTTAATTTTACCGAATTTATGGAAGGTTGCAAAGGAAAAATTATTCTTATATTAATTAAGTACCTACGATGATAATTTTGATTTTTGCGTTATGATAAGGTGGCTAACTTAAAATTGAAATGAATGCGCCCATCTGCTTGCAGTAGTTCAACAAGTTCACTCAAGTGAACAAAAAAGAACACCATCAGTAGGGGTAAGTTATATGAGAGGAGACAGAATCATTATGGATTGCAAGAACTTAAGGGTAACGATCTTTACCCTCCTTGTGTGCTTTTTAGGCGGGCGGGGGATTATATTGAACATCTGTTCAAGGGAGGTTTTTTTTTTGAACACGTTAACACAGTAGAAGACGTGACGGATGTTTTTTTGTGAGTTGATATACTTATTAGGATCAGATATATGTAGTTACAATTCGTTTCAGTTTTTTCTTTATATATGGTAGAGGCTCAGCGCAAAATGGTATAATGAAATTTCAATACGCATATAGATTTGTATATATGTATATGCACGAATAAAGATTTACTAAATTGAATAATCAGAGCTGTCAAGTCTTTCAAATAAAAAAAAAAAAAAAAATGTAGGTATATATTCAATTTCAGGGCGTATTCCAGAATAAATCTGGTTAAGTAGGTACCAATTTATCACGAAAATTATCTAACCAAGCTAATGGGTCCATGATGAATAACTCTGGAATTTTGAATTTATTCATTATTGACGCAAGTATTTCATCATAAAATAATAAACCGTTTTCAAATACAAACTCTGGTATAAAGTGACAAAAATTAAAAATTGTGATACTCACTATAGGTGCAAGACAAGGAAATTTTTTTTATGAAGCAGATGGCTGTAAACGTCGTTTAATGATTTTGTGAATAATTTACCTTAACAATTTGAAAGCTGCAATGATTATTGATCTAACAAATTTTAAATCATCACAGGGCACGGTATGTTACATTCGACCGCTACGTGATTTAGATAACCCCGCCCAAATATTAAAAAATTTATGCTTATATTAACTTCAGCTATATAGAGTATGGTCAAAATCATTCGGAAAAAAAACTTTTCCAAGATCGATATGCCCAAAAACTCTGCTGAGGAGCCTTAGGCAGCCCGCTCAGCGGATTGGACGCTTTTCTGGAGACTTGCTGACTTTTCTTATGGAACGTTGAAACCGCAGTCTTCACAATTTTGGTGAGTTCAAAATCTTTGCCCTAGATATTTCAAAGGCCTTTGATAGAGTCTGGCATCCAGCTCTTTTAGCCAAACTTTAAGCACTTGGTCTTTCCTCTCCTCTTCTATTATGGATTGAAAGTTTACTATCTAGTCGCCAAATACGGGTTGTATTAGATGGTGTTATATCCAACCTCACCCTATAAATGCCGGTGTGCTTCAGGGTTCTGTTATCTCTCCAACACTCTTTTCAATTTTCATTACTTTCAATCCCATCCATAGTTTCCCTTGATTTAGCTTACTCCTTTGACACTCTTGCGGACTCCAGGGGGAATGCAGCATGTGTTAAACGAGATTGCATGATTAGATCATTGAATAACGATCTTAACAATATCCTCGCTTGAGGCAAAGCGAATCGCGTTGAGTTCAATGCATTGAAGTCCCAAAGTTGTCCCTATCTCTTTAAAACAAGATCATAATTTTTACACTCCCGTTTCTTTTGATGGAGCACTGATTTACCATACAGCGCCTTTATGCATTCTTGGCATTAATATTTCCCGTAAGTTAAACTGGCCAGATCACATCTTCTCTGTTGCCAAAGATGCATTGGAATGTCTTGAATTTCTGAAAAGATGTAAGAAATATTTCAGCCCATCGAATCTAGCGATCCGTTACAAGTCCTACATCAGACGTAGAATGGAATATAGTTCCCATATCTGGGCCACGGCTGGCCGCACAGTCTTGGCTTAATTGGATATTGCCAATTTGACAATAAGTTGTTATATCGACTCACTCGAATACAGCCCCAATGTTGGATGCCTTTCTCTCCTTTATCGTTACATGCATGGTCAATATTCTGATGAAATATCTAGTCTGATCCCTTATAGAATGATTCCAACATGCAATCCTCGCGCTGCAAGTCGCGCACATCCTTTACCCTTCAAATTACTTTCGGCCGTACAGACAAAATTCCGTGATGTGATCTTATTCCGAACTGTGCGAGCGAATGTGGAACAGTTTACCATCTTCTGCCTTTCCTCCGGTATACAATCTGGCAAGGTTTAAGTGTAACATACATCAGAACCACTACCATTCTCCTCGCGTTTCCTAATTCCTTTCCCTAAAAAAAAAAAGAGGTGGGGGGGGGGGGGGGGAACACGCTGTAAGCATGTTGCAAGCATTTTTGTAATGCCCGATATTTGGACGACATATTCATATGCTGACGACATGATAAAACAATTCGTTTATAATTTAAGCACTTTACTTGGGAGTATGCAGTGCGATTGCTCTTTTGGTGAGCGGCTTACTATACAGCATATGCATGATGAAAGTGCATAATACATGCACGAAGCATTTGTATCTTTGCTGAGTGGCCTGCCTAAGCCCTATTTGGATCTGTCAAACGAATTTAAGGAAATGTGGATGACACTCTTCAGTGTGTGGTTTTTTTTTTATTGCGTTTGTAGACCTGCGCAGAAAATTCTTCATTGTTTTTTACCAGACTTTATCGTCACAATATGATCACGTGCCTCTCCATCTGTGGAACATACATAAATTATACCTATGTTTATTGTAGTCATTTAAATCTTAAAAGAGCAGATGATGAGTGTTTATCACAAAGTGTACGATTCAGTCCCAGAAGTGTTGGACTGCAACAATAACCATTGTCGAAAAATCTTTTGCATATTAGGTAATAAATATGCAAGATACTCCACCCATATGGTATAATATTTTGCTTATCTGACTATAATTCCCTATTGAACCAATTTTTTCTTAGATGGATGTATACGCTACCATTCTGCGAAAGATTATACTATATGGGCGGGAATCCTGTATATTCATGTTCATAACATTTCGCATATCAATTCACAAGTTAGACCAATTACCATACATTATTTGTCTAACCTGGGAAAATTGATGTCGCAAAAATGGAATATCGAAAGAAGTCCACATATGGAATGTAAGTTGGACCCGACAGTTGAATGTTGTAATAATACATCATTCATTATACCAGATAGATACAAATAACTATTAGTAATATTTGACACTGCACTTTCTTATTAATTTGAAAAAAAAAAAAAAATATCTTTACATTTGAATCATTTATCTATTTTAGTTCCCACATACATATTTATATAATATATTATACATACATATGTATATACAATTTAAATTCATAATCCACCTAGTTAACATAGCAAAAAGCATCCGGCAAGGCAGTTAAAATGTTAATCAATAAAACTGCCAGAAGGTGTGATTAAGTTTTATTTAAAGAAAGTGCGAATAAACGTTTGAATAAATAAATATTTAATTATACTCATATATGAATGCATTTCCACCAAGATTTATTTCTTCTTTTTTTTTTTTTGTGGATACCATAATATATCAAATGTCGTTTAAAAATAAAAACAAAAAAACAAACACATAATTTACGTAAGCATTTAATATTTTTCATAATATTTTCTAATAATATGCCCATAATAAAAGAATAATAAAAAAAAAAAATGAAAAAGGGAGCGTTTTACTGCACGAAATTCTTCTGATCTTGTTAAAAAGAAATAAAACCTCAATCGTGCTGATTGCAATCTGGATTTAAATGAACTCTTGCATAGCTTTTAGAAGTTCAAATGCTGAAATTATGTGCATGACACGGACATTGGGCTAACGTTAACCGCGCATAGTTAAAATCATCAAAAGTCTTTTTAAGTATAAATTTTCTTCCAATCTTTTGTCGTTGTAGGTATGTACATACTTAGGAGATACAAAATAGCCTTAAAATTGTAGGCGAAATCATTAAATATATTTTTTAATTGTTTTTGTAATATGCGAACATATAACATAGGAAGAGATTAGATGTGTGTAAAGTGCAAAAATAATGTAATAAAATGGGAAAATGAGAAAAATCCATCACAAGTTTGTAATAAATACAGGCAAGTTAAAGAGTTACCCACACATTGAGCTATTTATGCAGTCCCAACTCAAGTTGACCCTTTATTACTTAATGTATATGCGTGTTGGAAATGTGCAGCAGAGTCTTAAAGTTCATAGCTGAAGAAATTTAAATCACAGGGTGATTTTGATTAATATTCTGCACTAATGCAGTTTGTAATGTTGGACAGATGTGGGTAAACTGCATTATTCGGGAGGTACAAGAGGTGCAAAAAAAACGCAAGTGTCGATATTTTTTGCACTGATATATGTATGTTTGGTAAATGAACAAAACAACATTTTTTGTTTATAAAAATGCTAACCAAGGATTAGGCATTAAAAAATGCGTGGTTCAACATTTCTAAGCAACTACACCTGATGAGTAAAATTGGCCAAGATAATGATTGGTTCTTCACTTCACACTTTTTCATTTCTTCTTTAAGTCTGGGTTGTTTCCTGACCACGGAAGAGATTTAATTCTGATTGATTTACAAGAAGAAAAAAAATTTATAATTCTAATGAATAATCATGGATACAGTGAACGCGATAATATAGGGCTGAACCGTCCTGAAAAATTGGATTCAGCTAACCTATAACTAAACTCTTCTACAGCAGGAAGGAAGCCTTCCTTGTATTTTTCCGCATTAATTGTATAGTTTATAATAATTATAAGCCCATCTACCCACACAATAATATAAGGAGGATCGAAGCCAAATACCTAGGGGTGATACTAGACTATAAATTAAATTGGAGAAAATTTTTTGGCAACAGATGGGGATTACCTAGGGATCAATTCATCAGGATTTGTATTGACAGCCAACCTGCATCAAAGGTTTATACTAGAGCACCATTAGATCGCGCTTAGTGCAACGGTGTCCCTGTGAGCTCGGGAAACTGGGTGTTAACGCAGATTTACTCCCTGATGGGTGCCTGGTCACAGTCACATACCTGGAAACCAGGCAGCCGATGCCCTGGCCAGAAAGGGTTCCGCTATGAATATATGTTTGGCAGAGGAACCCGTAGGTCGGCCCCTAGAATCAGTCAAGAGGATTCTAGATGTACTGGCAAATCGCAGATGAGGAGAACTGACTTCATGTGTGATTTCACGACAGCTTTAGCCCGCGATTTGTCCTGTGAAGACTGAATCTCTGCTGAGGAGGAACCTTAATGACGTACGTAATCTTACTGCAATTATTACGGGACACTGCCTCTTTGGAAAACATGTAGAGCGCTTGCAATCTCCATACAATGATTTCTGCAGAAGCTGTAAAGATGAGGAAGAAATTGAGCGCTGTGCGAATGTCCTAATCTTACTAAGCGTATAGGAGGAATACGCCTGGTGGCTACTTTTTCTGCGAGCTTGGGGAATTACCAGACAAAGAATTGGGGATCTAGTAAGGTTAATTAACTCTTGTGAATGGTTTCATCGCACCCCCTAGCTCTTAAATCTTAAATATCTTTTCCAGGTAGGGTTCCATTATTGTGGCATCACAATAGACGATAGATGATCTAAGTGTGGCTGATCGTTCAGTTCACCTTCCTTCGATGGCCACCACTCTAACCTAACCTAACCTATAGGGAGGATGCTTGACTGTAAAAAGTTTGATAGCTGTATTTTTGTCTCTCTCTTCACCTTACTCTTTTAGTTCTTCCATCAGGTTCAAAGAGAGAGAAAATAAAATTTTCCCAATCTCTTATGGTCCAGTTTTTTTTTTTTTTTCGCCCATTGTCTGTCTCCTTATTCTCACTGTAAGGAACAGGTTCTTGATTGACCAATATGATGAAAGTACCAACCCAATTCCTTTATAAACTATATCAAACAAAACAATCAGTAATTTCAAGGTTGATGGCTTCCTCAAAATGCGCCTGTATTTTTCAAGAAGTATCTTGTATATAATTGTAAATGCCCTAACAAGTGATTTTTACGAATCTTTGTCTTCCTTGGCTTGCTTTCCGTGACAGACTTTCAAAATTATGACTAATGTCGATAATAAGATGGAAAGTTACCTGCTCATTTCTGTATTATATTGCATTACTTAAAAATCAGATATATACTTATATATATATGTTTGTGCATGTACCTACCTACCGAACTAAATTTAATAATAATTATTATTTCCATCGTAGGTAATATCCAAGGATTCAAATTTAGTTTTCTGAGTATGAAATAACTTTCTTCACATACACTTATTAAGATGCATGATTTTTGTTACTTGTGTGTGTTAGCTAAACAGGAAAGATCTTAATAAAATGGATAAAAAAATGTGTCCCTGGCATATATACCAACATATACATATGTAGTTTTAAGCGCGCTTGTAATCCCAAATAATACAACATTTTTAATTACAGATAAAGACCATTTCCACGAAGATTCCACTCAAATTCCACGTGATAATTTTTACTGAAAATATGCTACTATAAAAAGAATTATTCGTACGTAATACCCTATAGCCTGTGGTAAAGAGAGCATAATCGAGAATGGAAAACCCTTCTGTCTTTTTTCAACCAGATCATAGTAATATCTTTTTCGTACATTATTCGAAGTTATGGTGCGTCTTTCACTCATCCTGGCGGTATGAACTGCAGCATTATCTTGATGAAAAATTAGTTTTCTCCTGCTATCGGAATTTTTCTTGGATCCTTATTTATTCGTCGATTAGCTGTATATAAAAATTTCTGTCTATTTTTCCAGAGATGAATCGTAAATACATCTTCCTTTTGTATCCTATTCCTTCGCAAATCCTTATTCCTCTTCCTCCCATTCGTCGCGCCTTCCGAAACAAATCCGTTTTCTATAAATTTCCTAAAATTACTTTCCTCCATCTTTTCTTCCACCTCAAATGTTCACGAGCAAACTTTAAACGTTCGTCCGTATGTTTTGCAGGTGGTTTTCCTATCAGTTTTTTTCGTTTGATATTTTCACTTTTTTTGCAAAATTTGGTGGAAATTTCTTACGTTTGTTGACACATCAGCTCTGATTGAAATTTTTCTAGCTCTAAACGTATACTGTTTGACGTCTCTCTCAGAATTGTTCGTTCCTCTCTTGAGGTTTGAACCGTAATTTTCGGGATCTTTCAGAAAATTTTCAATCACTTAACGATATCTCTTCAAAATTTTCGCGTTATGAGAAATACTTTGCTTTTCTTTCTTTTTTTTCTTTTTAATTTAAAATTATTTTTTTTTCGATCTCTTTTAATTACTTTACATTGCGCATTATTACAGGTGATGACGTAAATTGACGCAAAAACTTTCGAATAAGAAGTTCTGTATTAATGACGTCATAATAAAGCTGACCCAGAGTCAACATTTTTGTAGAAAACACCAGATAATTACTCAAAATTAATTAAAAAAAAAAACAATCTTATAGGTATACTAGCTTCTTTCAAAGATCGTCTTTACAACAGGCAATAAAATTTACATCTGTACCTGCTCGTTGTCAAGAAACAGGTAAAATTTATGGGTGGGTCATCATTTTGTCGAGCAGTGTAGTTTAAAATCGAGCAGTGTAATTTAAAAAAAAAAACTGCAAGAGCAAATAAAAGGAGGACTTTCCAGTTCAAAGAAAGTTAGAAAGCGAATCTTAATTTCTGCAATAACCTACCAATATAATTGTTCGTTCTGTGGAGTTGAGAAATTCTTTTGGTATATTATCTAGAAGAACCTAAACACATGGCCTTTCTAAATATGTTCCTTGCACTAGGTATATGTATAGACCATATTTATAAGTCGAGAAAGAGGATGTAGGTATATGGCAAATCCATCACCTTTGTCATCCGATTGTTGTGTTGGTAGCTTTGAATAAAAAAAAACAAATGGATGAATTTGAATTATGTTCGCTCTAAAGGACTATTTCCCTTTCCGATAACACCGTACAATGCATTAAAGGATAAGAAAAAAATGTTTATATGTATGTATAAGATATTATTGATGCCACTATTAATTTGGACGCGAAACATTAATTTTACTTCTATAATAAAACAAAAAGCAATTGTGAGTCACCATAGTGCAATCGCTACCGGTTTAGTGGGTGTCCAGCTTTAGAAAAAGAAAATGGAATTAAATTTATTTCACTTTACGCTTCAAAAGTTTTCGATTTAACCCCATTAAGATTAGACATGCTACCAAATTGCGAAACTATACATACTAACTGAAACTGACAGGAAAACTTGAAGTCCAGGATCTTTTAAAATGAATGATTATTGTAGATCAATGTTCAATGGAGGAATATCGTTGTAGTCCTATATCACTCCAGAGATCAGAAAAGATTGATGATGTAGCAACTGTTAATACGCAGCATAAGAGAAACATTATTGCTGCGAATTTCATTTATTGAAATGTGACCGAGGTAATATGCCCAAAGATTCAAAACAAGATCGAAACAGAGAAAAGCTGCCTTGTTTTTTTTTTTCAATTATGTGGAAGTCCGTATTTAGCGTAGCACACAGCAAAGCACAGTAGAGCAGATTTTTAAAATGTGTCATTGCAGTACAAACATGGATATCTACTGCTGATGCTGGTCGATATCTTGCTTTTTATGTAACGATCATAGCACAGACTATAGAGAGTACATTTATATCTATAGACCGAGAGAGAGAGAGAGAGAGAATCATTGAATCTGTTTTATTGCACAAAACGTTGACTTAAGTGAATAAATACCTCGAGTTCGAAATCGGCAATAAAATTGTGCAGAGTGTTCATATAATAGGATCGAACAAGTGCGTGTATGGATTTCTTCAACTTAAAGTCTCGCGCGCATATCTATGGCTACAATCGTGAATATCTATCTACCGCAAGCAAGTAAGCGATACCATCAGTTTCCATAAACGGTTCTTGTGTCTGAATAAGTAAGAAGCAATGCAGGAGCAGCTCCATAGAAATTCACTTCAATATGAGGAGTGACTTTTTGATCTTTTAGTGCAATCAGAATATTTCTATAGCAATGAAGCGTGTGTGTTGTGTTCTACAAAACCAAATTTATTCTTTTTATTTTATTCATCTTTGGTTTTTGATCAACTATATACTGATCTTGTTGCCCAATTAAAGATGGTTAATTTCCATTGTTTTATGAATGTAATTTATAGGAAAACGAGACAATTTAATGATCACTAATAAATAATTTAATGCAATTTACGCCAACGAATATAATTAGGTATATAAAAAACACACCTTAGTGCGATACACATATTACTACAAATGTGCATGTTACGCAATTATTTTAATATTTCAAAATATATATGAAGGTGTTTTAGAAATGAGACCTTTTTCACTGCAAGTATTTTGATGTGAAGTAAACCCCCGCTTTATTGTAAAAAAAACAAAAGTAAGTATAAAGCTAAAAATTATTTTATACATTTAAGGTGGCAACAAAAATGTTTACTTGAGCTAGGCTCAATCGAGAACCGGTTTTAGGGTTTATTTGGTAAATCCAATTTACTAGCTGACAAATTAACTGACAATTTATGTCTATTGAGTATGTCTATTTTGGTAAACTCAATTAAATTAATGTTGGACACTGTTACAAAGTTATAGATAATTAATGGTGAATTGCTAGAGAATTAGGTGCGTTCGAAAAGTAAATCCTACATTGTGTAGTCTGAAATGAAGCCTCGTTTATTATGAGCGGTAAAACGACATCGTTTTTAGTTGAAATACATGAAATATGAAAGTAATGGTAGTCAAATTTGATAATATAAATTTTTATTGCGGAATTCTGATTTAGTTAAATTTTATAAATTTTTTGCTTTGTATATTTTGAAATGGACAGATTCTGTCCACAGCTGTTTTTTAAAAAAAAAAAAAAATATTGCAATTTTTGGACCTAAACTATGAAGTATGACTACAAGTTTTTTCCGCTAATAAACTATAAAATGATCTCAAGTAAGATCTTCAATATGGACGAAACAGGAATCACTACCATTGCAAATAGTCTAGGGAAAATTTTGGCAACTAGGAACAGGAAACAAGTGGATCTCTATCAGGACAACTCCTGACTGTGGAAATCTGCATGAGCGCTGATGGCTCATATATGTCACCAATGTTCATTTTCGCAAGAGAGAGAATGAAGACAGAGTTTATGGACGGAATGCCGCCCAATTCGTGTGCTGAGTGTAATAAAACCGAGTGGATAACTAAGGAACTGTTCTGAAAATGATTCAAGCGGTTTTTGGAATGGTCGCAAACGACAAAAGAGGAGCCAGTTTTATTGCTTTTAGATGGGCACGCACCTCGTAAAGATCATTGAGCTCATCGATATCTACAGCAAGGGTAAATGGTCATACTATGCTTCCCAACACACTGCACTCATAACTTGCAGCTCAGATCTCATCCCGGAAGAAAGGTAACGCATTACCAGGTAGGAGAGTTGTTTGGCAACACCTATTTGCGAGCGGTTATAAAATCGGTTGCAATAAACGGATTCCGTAAAACTAGAACATGGCCGGTAGGTCCAAACGTATTCCAAGAGCACGACTTCTTGCCTGCCGAAACTACAAATATACCAGTAGAAGAAAAGCAGTGTGAATCACCATTTCCAGCTCAAAGCGCCAGTAAAGAACCACGATTACAAACGCAACTGATGCTTTTGAATTCCGGAAGCTCATCTGCTACGCGTCCCAGAAAAGACTCTATATCGAATCTATCCACATCATTGCTGTATGAAACCATGCCAATTCCCGGTTCATACACGTCATCACCAGGCCCATACATACCAATTCCAGGTCCATTAAAGCCAACTCGAGTTCCGTGTACACCATCGACATCTTTCCAAAACTTTTCGCCTCTTACCTATCCCTAAAGCACTTACCAAGAAAAGAATACAATTATAACAAAATAACCGAAAGGCTAAGCAAACTAACATAAAGACACCCAAGACAAAAGAAATTGAGTCCATCGAAAGCGCAGATGACGAAGAATGCCTGTATTGTGGAAACCTATATTCCCAAATCCACAGAAGGGTGGTAGAGCATGTGGCAAGTGGGCACATTGATCTTGTTCTGGGGAAGAAGACAACGACGACGTGTGCTCATTCTGTACCAAATTTTAGATGCATGCTCATTATGCCCCGGCGCAGGGACAAAATGAGCACATAGAAGCTTTTTTTAATTTTTTAATAACTATTGTTCTCTTTATTTTTTAGCTTTTTTATTGTTTTTAATTTATAAATGGACTTGTGAATATAAGAATTTCGATTTTTTTATTTTCTTACGAAAATCCTTTAAATTTTAATAATGATAATCCTTTAGGTGTCCGTTATGCCCCGGGTTCCCCTACTACTACCACATAAACACACAAATCATATAATAACAAGGTAAATAAAGTCAACAGAGATTTGTAAGGTAAAACTGTTTTATTAAAACGAGTTACCACTAGATTGTTGCGATGTTGTATTTTGACAAATTTCACATCATTCCTGCATTCTAAAATCATGGACAAGAATTTGGTAAGTCATTGATGAAAAAAACAAATTAAACAACAATGGACCTAAAACATATCTTTGGGATACAACGCGTATTAGAGGCAGTGCAGACCATAGAACATAACTATCTTACTATACACCTACCATATACACCCCGCCAAAAAATCTCTGTCATAGGAACAGCTGATGTACTGAAGTTAAAGTGTGTGAAGAGGTTTTGAAGAAGTCTTTGAATGTATAATAGTCAATAGACTTTAGAAAACATCCAGGACAAAACTAGAGCAGCAGTAAAATAATCAAGATCCATGAATAGCTATTATGACCCATGAGAATTTTAGATCAGCAGTTTCATAATATTATGGAATGAGCTCCTCACGGATCGATAATACAGTCTATAAATTTCACAATGTGTTCGAGGATGCTAAGGTACATCTCAACACTGATGATGTACAGCCGGTATCTTAGTGGATATAGAAAAAAAAATAAGTTTGATCTAGCTCCTCCAGAAATGACCTAGTATTAAATCCGAACAAAGTACAGTCTATTGTTTATCCCGCACGGTATTGTCTTATCCAAGTGAATTTATATAGTTTTTAAATTCTTCCAGTAGCTTTTGTAACATGTTTTACAAACTGAACTCACTCCTTTTTTGTTCAAATTTCTTGTCTATTGAATTCCTTACTTACTTTGCTTCCTCCCCCGTAGCTTTGATAACTGGACATAATTTACATGATCCCACTAATTTCTGGCAATTAATAAGGATTGTTTGTCCATTCTGGACTCAATGGTACATCCTCTATGAACTCACAGGAATTTCACGAAGTAAGTTAAGCCTTTTCGATGGAGCTTCTAAATTGCCATACCTATGAGTAGATTTTAAGGTCACTCTCAATAAATCCATCGACTATACATATGTGTGTGTATGCACCGATATAAGCTTAAAATGTAAAAAGCGTTTTATGTTTTAATAGGAGTATACAGATATTTTCTTTGGGTGATTTTTTTAAAAATTATAATTAAATCCAAGGTAAAAGCTTAAATGCCGCAGATATGTTTACTTGTTCGTGCACTGAATTTGATATATTCCTACATCAGAGTTACTTAAACTTTTCTTCTAAAATGACCACAAACATAATTTCACGTCTCTGGTGATGCTCTCTTTGTGGTGTTTACGGATTGATCATAAATTCGCTCCGAATCACACTTGAAAGAAGCCGAACTGATTTTATCTTCCCATGACCTAAAACAAATGAAATGAGAACATTCATTTGGTGGTAAAACAAGAAACAATTTTTTTTTTGTTAACATTTCCCTTTTACATATCAGATAGAGTTTTGCTGTTGTTTTTAATGCTAAAATGTCCCAAAAAGAATTATGTTCTTAACGATTTATTCGTAAAATATTTTCAGTTGTCTGTGGTCCAATTTAAAAATATTCCAAATGGTAAGGTGGATTGATTGAGTTACTAGGTATCTACATGTACATATGTACTGTAAAACGACGTTTAATTAATAGTTGGTTCCCATCCAATCTTAAGGCTGTGCAAGGTTTCCATCCATTTTTTGTTAATATTGAATCTACAAGATTATATAGAATGGAATGGAGCCCTAAATGATTTTCAACTGATGTTTCAACAGAAGATCAGAATGACAAATTTCAATTGCAGCTAGGAAAGGTTGAATAAAGGTACTGAATCATCTCAGCCTATCAGGGCTACTATACTGACTGCCATTTAAGCTCGTTAAGGCTTATAATTATGCTGACTAGAGCTCTGCCTTGTCTCAGGGAGAATTTGGTGAACCTACAATGGAAACAGCTCAAGAAAGAGAGTGCTAGACTTATAGTCGTTGGATACCAGGCCGATTATGTTATTCCCCACCTTACACATAGCCCATCACTTCCATCTCTTTGATGGTTACGTACTAAGTACAATAATTCAGAGTTAGAATTTTTCATGTTATCACTTGGGCGATCCTCAGAAAAGCCAGTATCCAGATATATGATTACAGTGAGACACCCTATGATCCATGTTGTTAGCCAGTTATCGTATTCTATCGTTCGTTGCTACATAATACAGGTATTTTCCTTCGACTACAGGTAGAAACTATTACACAGAATTAGCGTACGAAACCAGTTTCTACTCATTGCTCTTGTAAATGGAGTTTAGCACTATATGGAACTTCCTTCATTTTGTCCGACTGAGATTTCCATATGGAATCATCTCGCTTCGATCAGCTTTCATATAGAAAGATGTACAATGTCATAGGACGCAAATACAATGACAGTGAGAGGAAGGACAGCATAGTCCAATGGTAGACCTTAGTATAGCAGTCCACTGGATGAATACCACTGCCCAGTCGAAGATAAATCATAAAGCTGTAATTTTAGGTACTCGGATGGGATTCGATCATCAAAGAGAGAGAAACTGTTCTGTCGAGTCAAATATATGTGGTTTTGAAGAACTTTGCCAAGGTGTGGAGACCAGTGTTGGGCGTAATCTGATTGCAGTGTAATTTAATTAATAATTCCATTACAGTTTAGTCAAATTACAAAGTAATCTAATTAAATTGTATTCGATTACATATCAATCAGATTACTTATGAGAGAATATGTAATCTATCAAATGTGTAATCTGTTACAATATAATTAGATTATTTTGTAATCTAATTACATTGTAACAGATTACTTTGTAGATTACTTGAAAGAAAATAGTATTGTTCTCCTACGAAATTAGTTTTAGGAAGTTTTATGAAGAATTAGAATACAAATATCACATTAATTAGATTAACATGTAGTGGGATTAACTTGTAATCGATTAATGTGTAATCAGATTAACTTGTTATCACATTACACGTTAATCGATTACATTATGTAATTATGGAAATGGATTACATTAGTAATCTGTTACAAAGTAATCTGATTACAGATTACATGGTTAATTGTAATTGTTAATCATTAATCAGATTACATTTTGCCCAACACTGGTGGAGACTAACCAAATTTATTAGAGGTCTTTCTCAAGCTCTTCATACAACTACAATTGAGGTAAAGAACCACACTCCGCCATTACAAATGTATATCTCCAAAGAAGAGCGAAAAAGTCAGTCGCCTGTATTTGCAAGGTATGCATGCACGTGTACATATCTTTATACTAAAGTTCGTGCACATGTGTACTAGTTGGTAAAGTTCGTGGACAAGTGTTTTGTCTACACCCCATCAAACATTGAGATGAAAAATCATCAGCGAGATGATTGGAAGATATCTTCCAGATGATTCGAAAGCAATTCATCAATAAGTCTTGCATTTAAGACATATTCCTTCCCGAAAGACGTAACGTCCGCAATAAGAATATGTTGCTCGAATCATCTGCGTATCATCTTGTAGGGTATAAAAATTAGTGTTAGGCTGTAAGTAGATGAGGGTAAGGTTATATTGATGTAGGGTTGGCGTGCAGAGCGTGTTCTAAAAATGTTTTAAAACATCCATCGTGTAGACAAAACAAATGTACACGAAGTTAATAACTCCATATATATGTACATGTGTACCCGAGCTTTATTTCTAATAGTGAATTCCTTTCACCGGAACTGAACCGTACCTCGTTCGGTTCTTAAACCTAAAGTATTTTCTTCACCACACTGAAACAGAACTGGTTCCGCACGTATGTTCTTTTCATAGCAATTCTATGTTCGGTTTCTGCACCGGTTTGGAACTTTCATGTTCCATGAAAATTTGTAGTTATGGTTCGGAGCTAAATGTCAAATCGAAAGTATTTGTTATTAAAGTGGGGATGTGTGGACATTTTGTGAATATACAATTATTTTATTAAAATTATAAAGGACAAACATTTTCGGATATTCTACTTACTTGCATTCTTTTCAGCTTGTCCCCGTTCGGGACAGAGCTAAATTCGGTGTAGATCTGATAGATTCTAGTTCAGTTCATTGCCTGTTCGATTTTGTTGAAAAGAATTCACCATAAGTCAATCCTGTCTTGACCTGTTCGTGTCCAAAGTTTTGTTTGAGACTTGAACGAGACTTGAACAAGACAAATGCCGTGTTATTGCTTAACCCATATTTTCATATTTTCTGGTTTTTTACTGGATATAGTTCTCAATCCAGCTGGACTACTTCATTATTGTGAGACTATCTAAATAAAACTCTGTAAATGGATGCTTAGCTCACCATAGATGGGGTAATTTAACAATCACAAGTGTTAACTATGGCTCGAACAAAATAAATCTTAATATAGCTGTCCTAATTGAAACAATAGTAAAAGATATACGAAAGATAATATTATTGTTATTATATGCTATTTTATATTTAGTAATCATGCGACGCTGCAACGGAAAAATTTAGGCATACTAACCTTAATTTTTTGGTAATCTAGTATAATTTAATATGAGACGTTTCATCGGCATCGACAGACTCACATTTCTATAGAATTAGATTTAAGATTCACCTAAGACAGATTCTGTTGTCAGAGATTTCTCAATAAAATCATATAAGATGATGAAATTTTCGAATATGAGTCCAGTACTTGTCTCAACAAACATGAATTTTCTCTATTTATCCCCATGCATCTTACAGACAAAATTTCAAAAATTCTTCCTATAATAAATCCAGTCTTTTATCTGTAACGCGGTTCTCTTGGCAGCATTTGGATCTTCTTTATACCAACAAACAACACAATAAAAGCTTGGAGTGCAAAAAATCAAAAAGAAACAAAAAATATAAGCAACAAAAAGGAAAAGAGAGAAGACGTATAGCTCCAAATTCGCCATAATAGGACAAAGGCTATTTAGAGATCACATCGAGATTTTAATGGTGGCTCTTTCTTCGTTCCGATTAAAAAGTTCAAAAAAAGAATATCTTTTTCGGTTTTTATCTTCTATTCTCCATCAACACAAAAGGGCTAAAGATTTTTTTTTTCTTGTTATTTTTAATGCGGCGAAACAATGGGCTCAGTGCACTTAAAATGCAGTAGATATATGTAGACATAGGGCACACGACGTCTTTTTTAAACTGAAGACTGGTTTACATTTCATATTTATTTTCAATCAATATCTTTGGCTTTTGTTAATTGTATGTTAAAAAGTAGCGCTGTATAAAAAAACAAAAAAAAAAAAAAAGAGAGAGCAAAAAACAGATATCAAGCTTAGCGGATACCAATTTTCAATTTTGTCTCTCTGTTCGCTATGTTGCCTAATTTTTGGGTTTTTATAAATCTTCTTAATGGGATAAAATCTAAAGTTTTTTCAACTTGAATCTTCAAAGTTTTTAATCTGTGGATATAGGAATATCAGAAACCAGATCAATAGATAGATAGAGAAAATATGTACATTTACATTTCCGCAGCTAAGCACTGAAAATGTGAGGAAAGCTAACTAACATGTTTGCATGCAAATTAACTTCGGTATCAGACAGAAATCTTAAAACATTCTCACTGATTAGCATATATCACAGCTATAGAAAGATAGTTATGGACACCAAATGGCAACGATTTAGGAAATATAAAAATAAAGTTGAAATGTGTGAAGTTCGTATAGTTAATCCAATTTTTTATCACCAGTAATTCATATATCTAAGCTACTATCATTCTTTACCATTAAAATTAAAGATTAAAGAAAATGACTCAATTAGATTCAGAAAAAATTTATTTTTCCCAAAACAAAGTCATTAAACTTAAGAAAGATGGAAGAAAAGAAGAAAAAAAACATATTTGGTCATCAAGTTGTAGAAATGTCAGCTGATTTTTAATCTTTTAGAATGTGTTGACACATTATTGGTATTTTCTTAAGAAAAAAATCAAATCAAATATTATCACTAATTGGTGAAAATATTTGACATCTTTAAAGCCCCCCTAACTAAACTGTGAGTTAAATGATTGGCAAAAGTCATTGCGCTGATCATCGTCGTAACACAGTCGACATCCTGAATAGTTAACATAAAATTAACATATAAAGATTTTATTAATTTGGTGTGAATGAATTACAACAATGTGTTCCAATTCACACGGTATTTATGTATTTCAATAATTTTTAAAAAATTGCTAAATTATGTTTTTGTTTTTTTTTTTGCATTTTTAAATTGTAATAAATGGATAAAAAAAAATCATATTTTTTAAGCTATTATATGTTAAAAATTTATTTAAACTTCGGTTGTCAAGCCACCGCCAATACGGAAGATTAGCGAGAAAAATAACGCTTGATGAACGTATATCAGGGACCAATTGCATAATTAGCAGGACGGCTTAATACGGTTTGGGCATTGTAAAAAGTTTGATTATTTGTACATAGTTTTAGTAAATAAAAAATAAAAACAAACACAAGACCATAAAAAAGCAGAAAAAAAATCATTAAATGTAAATAAAAAATAACAACAATAAACAATTTAAAAAAAGAAAAAAAGAAAATAAAATAAAACTAGAATAATAAGTTATAAAAAACTAACACAGCAACGTGTTTATAAATAAAAGCGAAGAAATTACTTTATTCGTAAAGCAGACCTTTCAATTTTGTCGAAGTTAAGCCAAAATCAATGAGGTCTGAGTGGTCATTGAAGGCTCTCAACATAGAGCACATAGGCTCATTATAACCGTAGTTGGTGCGATGATGAGGTACATGTAACAAGGCATACGAGTCATTCCTTAAAGTTCGTGGACGAATATTAATGTTAATTTTAGATAAGAGCTCAGGAGCATCTACTGCACCAGTAATTATTTGAAACAAGAAGACTACCTTAGTTACCTTACTTTTTCTGATAAGCGTAGGTAGCTTAAGAAGATTTAATCTCTGCTCAGAAAGAGGAAGCGTGAGAGGATTATCTCATATAAAAAGGACACCAAACAGGGATAGCATAATCAATAAGAGGTCGCACAAAAGCTAGATACAAGCTCGTTAAAGTAAAATAATTAATAAAATCAGGCGTCCAACTTCTTAAGAAGTCGAATGCGGCATTAGTCTTATTAATTGTCTTGTCAATATGTGGTAGAAAGCTAAGTTTGGTATCTTAAAGTACATCAAGGTCTTTGACTTCATTAGTTTTGTCAAAGCGATACTATTGATATGGTATGTAGTCAGAAGTGGACAATTTTTAAGGGTAAATCTAATGGCTTTACACTTGTCAATAGTTAGGTACATAAACTTTTTATTATACTAAATGAAGAAACTGTCAATATCACAACCAATAAAGCTATCGACCGTCTTAAAAATTTTAACATCGTCAGCATATATCAGAATATCAGATAAATTAACAACGTTTGGCAGATCGTCAATATATAAGATGAAAAGAAGCGGGCCAAGATGGCTACCTTGAGGAACACCGGAAGGTACAGGTATTTCACAATAATACAACAATTTTCACATAGAAATATGTTTTATGTTATAAATGACTCTCTAACTGCCTTAAACCTCGGTAATACGGAATTAGGCTTTTGGGCGAAGAAGGGGTCACTCGTGTTACAAAAAAAAAACCTAGGGTGACAAAAAGAATTATGGGATTGGTCATCTTTGCTAGTTGGCAGAGAATGGTGGCCATTTCATGTTGTAGGTATCTAAGAATAGCTGGTGGAGTTTTCCATTGCTATGAAAAAAATTCCTTTTTCTAAACATATTTAAATATTGGTTGAGAACGAGACTGCCATAGAGGTTTAAAATTTCTGGTCCAGTAATTATATTACAATTTCAGATGTAAATACAAAAATGAAGAAAATTTGGCAACTCCTTCGTGTGTTTGCGATACAAAAATATCGATCTTGCACGTAGGTACATATGTATATTTGGATACTGGTTAAGAACACCCTTCACAGAGACCTCCGAGGTTAGGTTTGCAATTATTATATTACGATTTCAGGAGTAAATTTAAAAATGAACTAAATCTCCAGCGCCTTTAGAGATTTACCTTAAAAAAACCCAGACTTTTTTATTGAACATTTCTTCTTAGGAATGGAAAAACCTAAGAAATTGGTTATGACCATGACCGTCCAGCGAGTCGTTTTACAAAAAAAAATGCAAAATAGATAATCTAACAAGCACATTTTCAAGAAGAGGGGTGATTATATTTACAGGAATTTATCTAGGGTATAGGCAGGATTAGTATATTAAACCAATTATAATTTTTTTCCTTGTAGATATTAGCATTTAACAAATAAAAATGCTAGAATTGGTCTAAGACCAATTCTTACAATACAAGATGAATGTCCGTAGGTAATTTCGTATGGTCAGCTATCTGTGCAAGTTTAATAGTTGAAGTGGTTTTTCGCATTTATTTCTCGAACGGTACGTCAGACAGTAAAAATGATTATAACAAATTTTATAGGATATCATATTCTAAAGAACTTTTCAGTACAATAAGAACGTCTAGGACTGATCATTTTCACAGCATACGTAAAAAACTTAAGCTGTGCACGATTTGTATCATTTTCGAAATTAATTAAAATTTGTTTTCTAAGCCCGTGTGGAAAATTTCATCACTCTAAGTACAAGGGTCTCGACCGACAGATGGACGGACGGACGGACAGACCGACATGCAAAAATTAAAATAACTTTTAATATTATGCATGGTGGTTTCAAGTGTTGCCTTCATATTTATACCTATAACTTGTTTTTGTCTAACTACTATTTTTTTCAAAAAGAAAAAAAAACACGTGATCAACATTAGTTTTTCATATCGGCTATAAGAAGCCCAAATCTGAATGTACTGCAAGCAAATATAGTGTTTTCTATGACTTTTGACCATCTTTCTTAAGCATATCCAAAAATTGAAAAACAAAAAAAAAATTTATTAAAAGAAAATTGACTAAAAAAGATGAAAACAAAAACGTGGAAATAGTGAATATGAATAGGTGAAAGGCTTTTATCAACCTAGGGCATATCATTCAGGAGTCATAGGGTGATTCATATAACTAATATAAAGAAATCATTTTTAACCCATCCTATCTACACCAAACGACGGATCTGACCCTCTTCGCCAAATGTTTTTTTTTTATTTAATGAGATAAATCAGCTGGCAAGATATTGTCATAATAATCTGGAATACCCTGTATGCCATTAATCCTTTCTTGAAGAAATCCACTGATTTTCATGAAAATATTTATTTTGAATTAAGTTTGCTGTTGTTGAATATTTCTTATAGCAATTTATACCGACATCCGAATATTATGTCCAAAGACAATTTTCAAGCCTCACCTTTTAATGATTAAAAAATCAAAACCTTTCAAAAGATAATAGCAATAACAACAACAACAACAAAAAACGTGAGTTGCGTGACGTTAATTGTTCTAAATACTCTTTTAAAAAAAGTGACAGCGAAATGTTTACAACACGAAATGAGAAACCATCGCGTATGCGCATATTTCAATTCAATACGAGACAAATCACATGCTTGGAAATGGAAATTATAGTCGACATTTAACTGAAGAAGTTTGGCCTAAGTTCACGCCATTATTTGTCGGATAGCTTTGCTGATGACACTTTCGACAGGTTTAGTGCGTTTTGATATATTCTTCAATTTCTCGGCAACTTGGCAGCAGCATCCGTTGATATAATCATCGAAGCTTTCGTTAAACATGAAGAAGAAAAAAGAGATTGAAAACGCTATAGAGAAGGGAAAAACGCACCATCAACGAACAAGACAAAGAAGAAGAAAAAGTGCGTGGAACCTACAAGTGCAATATAGAGTCGTTTTTTTTTTAGGATTATACACATTATTCCGGTATTTTTCAGATTTATCGTATACACACATTTTTTTTGTCATTATAAATTTTCTCGCTGGTGTATAGTGAGACTTAATATATCGACGAGTTTCGTTTTTAGGCCGTGAGAGTTCTTTTTTTTTTAATGTAAAAAACAAAATATTCGATCAACCGGAATTCATAATAGGGCTACAACAGAGTGCATAGTCACCGCGCGCCACTTTATAAAAGCAATTCAAATGCACAAAAATATTCCAAATTCTCGGAATGGTATCATCATTCCTAGGAGTTTGTGTCGATGCATTATTTATAACATAATTAATTTATACAAATCTTATTATTCATTAAAAAAAAAAAAAAAAATACCCAAAATTTTACTTACTTGCAATAAGATTTTCCATTCATTTTTTGTACACAATTTCCACCGTTCTTGCATGGTGATGGAGCACATGATATAAATCCTGAAATTAGAGACAAAAAAAAGAAACGATTAGAAACTGTCATTAGAAAAAGAAATAAAAAATTGAGTAATTGAATCACAGCAGCGGTTACACGTTAATTAGCATAATATTAAGATTTGCACTGTAATATAGCCATATAATTTTGAAAGTGAATGGCAATAGTGCTCGCGCAGCTAGAAATTGAGAAAGTGAAAATTAGGTGACTATACTGGGCTGCTGTTGCTACTGTTGCTACAGACTGTACCTATAGGAAAAAAAAATCTTCACATGTATCTAATCTAGGTACCTAGGTAGGTATGCAACACGAAAATTATTTCTTATATAAAGCAATGAATTGGAATTAATTAGAATTTTGTGCATAATTTTAACATAAAATTCACACGATTTATCACTTTTAAGTATAGAGTAGAATTTTGTACACGTATTTATATGTATATGTAGAGCTGCAATAATATTTCAATGAGAGCAAAACAAAGATAATTTTCCATTAATTAACCGCGAATATTGTGCATCACTCGAACTTAAAGCCAACTCAAAATTTTTTATTATTGCAATGAGATGAGGCGGCACTGAAAAAAGTTTGTATTTTTATTTTTCGTGCGAACAATTAGTTGGAGATGAAATATTGTGAAAAAAAAGAGGAGATGAATGAAAAGTAAAAAAAAGAAAAAAAAAATTTAATTTTGTATCTCGTGTTAAGTTTTATGAATGAAACATTGTATATTAACGTAGGTAGACGTAAGTACACAAAATATGAAGAAAAGTGATTTTTTTTTTTAGAAAATTAACCTTCTACATAATTCCCAATATTTTCCATTTTCCTGGCAGCTTATTTATTCCATTCAAATAAAACTTTGTCCATTTTGATGCATAATATTCCTCCAGAATCTTAGTAGACACATTTTTTTAATTTGTAAATGTTTTTCCTTTAAGGAAATTCGGAAGGAATTGAAATAGGCTATAATTTGAGGTTGTCAGGTTGGAAGAGTATAATAGCCTAGACACACAGCACGATCTAATGAATCATCAGTACTAAATATTCATTAAAATGCCGTGTGTCACATAGTATACGTCAATATGACTCGAAAATCAGATCATAATGAAGTACACTAATGAAGTGTTTTCTTCCTTCATTATAGCTATAATGAGGAAAAAGGTGCTAGATTTGGCATTATAATATAAATGTGGAGCTTCGCTGTGCATCTGTCGATTTGAAAAATAAGAAGAAGAAATGCAAATCATAAATTATATTATCAATATTGTTTTTTAATACTTTTTTAATAATGTTTTTCTCAAGTGTAAATTGTTAAATTGAAAAATAAAATAAATAAAAACAAAGTTTATCGCGTTAATTCGATCCATATTGCTTCTTTAATGTCATAACCAGTTTGGTTTGACAGTACAACTTAGGAGTTAGGAGTTACAAGATGATTAAGAAGAAAAGCTAGTATGTCACAAAACATCCTGTATTTTAAACAGTACTCAGCGCACGGTCACAGTTAAGAGCTCATTGTATGCAGAGCTTCATGGCCTTTCCAACGACTGTTCAACCAGCTCCATACCCCCTTTTCTCAGGAGTTACGGGAGTATGAACAAAATATTTAGGATTTTTTTACTTTTTTTTTTGCAAAAAGGTTATAACATAACTTTTTTTTTTTATAAAAACTATAAACTGTAGCCTATCTTCTTTAATTTAATCTATCACACCCTATGTGCTATCTGAATTTGTTAAAGAGTTATTAGCTCAACACCTATTCATGTCATACCGAAATCAGCAGATATTTTTTTTAAATGACGTGTTTTCAATCACTAACGGAACAAATTTAGGTTTGAGAATAGCTTTCAGAATATGTTTTTTAGCTAAGAACTCTTTAACGGTTCCAGATAGCATATAGGGTGTAATAGGTCAAATAAAATACGAGAGTCTACAGTTTATATAAAAAAAAAATTTATGTCAACGACCGTTTTGTAAAAAAGAAATAGGCGTCAAAGTAAAAAAAAATGTAAGAAAATCCAAATTTTCTAGTTTAGACAAGCATAACTCTTCAGAGGGAGTACGGGGGTGGTTGAGCAGTCGTTGGAAAGGCCATGATGTTCTGCAATGAGCTCTTAACTACGAACGTACGCCCGGCACCTTTTAAGTTACAGGGTGGGTGTTTTGTGAAAAACTAGCTTTTTTTCTTAATCACCCTGTAACTCCTAAACGGTTGATATTGCCCCCCCCCCCCTGCCATACAATTTTTTGTTTGCCTAACTGAGTACTATAATCTCCTGCTCTATTGACCTCCTAAGGGGAAACACATTATATATTTGCGGTTTTATGCAATAGTTCGAGTTTACAACCCGGCTAGGCTCTTAAAAATAAATGCTGCTCTTATTCTAACTGAATGTATTATTTAGGGTAACCGACCCTTGAGTGTCGTCAGCTCTGAATAACTCTTTTATCATTCACTAATCCAACAATATAAATTTAAAATCATACAAATATACCTACATACATATACATATTTCAATGAATTAAATCAAACGTAACACGTGCCCGAAAATGCAAAGACCTCTATAATTAAGGTATTTATCATTCAGGTGTTGAACAGATGGTAAATTATGATATGAATGAAAATCATTCATGAAATTTGCAATTTTTATGAACATCCCAAGTACCTACATACCTATCCACATATTAATTCTGATAAATATTTGCACAGAAAATTCATTTCCAAGAATGTTTCCGCCTTTAAAAGAGCGTGTGACTGACGTGTGCTAGCATGAATGAACATGTCAAATCAAGTCCACTCTGGGACTAATGATAAGAACTAAGCTAAATTCATTTTAATTACATAATCATTTGCCCCAGGAAATCTCTTGACATCCTAAAATATATGTATGTAGTATGTGGGTACATGCATTTCCGTACAAGAAATTTCTTACTAAATTAGATTTACTATTTGAAAAATAGGCAATATACATAGGTAAGTACCTACATGGATTTTCCATTATAAAAAAATTTCTATGTTCATGCTCATGCGTCGTGCCCTCAAATTAGTTACTTCACTTTGCACTTATAATCTAAAGTCATCGAACAAAAGAATTTTGAAAGATTTCTATATATACCTACTCTCTGTAGGTCCTGTTTTCTGTTTTTTTTTTTAGTATATGTTGCGGTGCGGTGCGAGGCAAAGTAAATTGTAATTATACCTCCAAACGATTGTTGTCATACATGCTCCCATAGCATTGATAGCCTTGCAAAACAACCGATGTACCAAGTATACAACCAACCAACCTCCCAGTTATGAGTTGTTTTAATGAGTCCGTGCCTCTGAGATTGCTACAATGCAAATTCACCTTATTACTCCAGCTTCTGTTCGATCGTGGCTCTAAGGAGGCATTTTGAATTAATTGGAATACTTTTACTGAAATATTGCAATCCAAGGTGGATGGTTGGTGTCTTAAACTTTTAATCGACATACACATACATGCACACATAGCAAACAAGTGAGTTAGGTATGTATGTATATGTATGTAGAAGGTATAAGAGAATGTTCATTGTGGCAACTCCGTGTCGCATGATTTTAACATTTTTTTGATTTGTTTTAATTATTTACAATCAATTAAGAGAATACATAATGAAAAGTTTTACTGTCAGAGCTGATACATTTTTTTTTCTTAGCTCAAAATCTTTTACACTAGATTTCATCATTTTTCTTTTATATAGGTATATATTTTTTTTTTAGATCGCAAGATCATTTTTTAGACATTTTGAGATTTTATACCTTTCTTTATAATCTTATTATAAAGTCCTAGTCATCAATTTAAAAGAGAAATGTTAATAAATATTTTTAAATTCTAGAAAGTTTTTTTTTTTTTTACAGTTCTTATGCAGAAAAGAGATCTGGACTGATTTAGTAATGAAAAACAAAAGTTTTTTTATTTTTACTTTCTCAATATATTGTGTTAATACATTTGTTAAATCTTACAACAAACTTTTTTAAAACTTTACAAAAATTATCTGCAAAGAAATTAATTACAAATTGAAAATTTTATTCTGACCAATGGGAATTTTTTATTATTTTTCATTGGGCAGGAGGTGAGATAGTACTCATCTTCGGAATTACAGGGTGATTAAAAAAATATGCTATTTTTTCGCAAAAGAACCTGTATTATCTGAAAATGTACAGGGTGTACGGTAACCGTCAAGAGCTAATAACTCTTTAACGACTATAGATAGTACATATGTAGGTATAATCGGTCAAATTAAAGGAGTCCACAGTTTACAGTTTTTATAAAAAAAAATTATGTTAATCACCTTTTTGCAAAAAAAAAAAAGGCTAAAGCAAAAAAAAAGGCCAAAGTAAAAAAAAAAAGGTAAGCAGATAAATCCGAAGTTTTTAGTTTAGACCACCATAACTCCTAAGGGGAGAGGAGTACCATGAAGTTCTGCATACACAATGTGCTTTTGACGGTGACCGTACACTCTGTACTTTTTCAGATACAGGGTATTTTGTGAAAGACTAGAGCAAAATAGGTTGGACACCCACGCAAAAAGTTAAAAGTTGGTGTTGCCATACAAAACTTTGGTTTTTTACTATAGTATATCTACTATTTGGAAACGTGTCGACGTGGAGAGATCAAATTTTGTACACGGCGTCTTCACAAAAATTGCAGATTCAAAAATGGACTAAATCGGAAAACTCTTTCTTGGTGTTGCCATACAAGACTTTAGTTTTTCACTACATTAGAGAACGCGTTGACACGTAGAGAGCTGAAATTTTGTACACAGCGTTTTCAAAAAAATATTAAAAAAAATGAACTAAATCGAGACACCCAATTTTGGTGTAGCCATACAAAACTTTTTGTTTTCACATTATTAACTTTTATTTTCATCTGGGATAAAAAATATTATTGGTCTTATAGCAATTATAACCTCTTCTCTTGTTGTTCTAATGTTAATGAATGTGGAATCTATCGACAGCACAGCTTCCTTATAATTGAGGATCTTCTGGACCTAATTTATACAATCCCCACAAACAGCTTGCAATATAATGGTAATCATGGCTTGGACAAGATATCATCCACTTCGAAACTCAGTGTATTATATAAACACACTCGCACGAAGTGGTGCTTCATTTGAAAAAAGCATTTTGTATCCCTTATTCTTTCTGCTTAAAAAAGATGATAATTGTTCGCATGAAATAGAAAAAGGAATATATATTTCAAGAAATTCATAATTAATTAGGATCGATACGCGCTGAGTAAGGGAAACATTACTATGCTTGAAAAATCGACGAGTTTGATCAAATCCTCCACGAAGAGTAATTAAAACGACGAGTGATATTTTTACCGAGATGTAGATGTAGATAATCTAAGTCGGAATATTTTACAGTAAAACACTGGAATCAACTGTTCCGACAACCACAGGTGAAGAGGTCAGGAATGAAAACATCAAGTCGTCGCGTCGATGAACGATCGTTTTGGGGGGAAATTTAAATGCTATTTTTTTAAATTGTACTAAGACATTGTATAAAAAATGTGAAAAATATATCGAACTAGTTGGACTTTATATACATACATAAGTGTATCGAAAAATTAAAACATATTTCATTTTTGTAATCAATCTTTAAGCTTCTCAGGTTGAGATCAGTCTACCCACGTACATACTATGTATATGTATGTAGCAGGTAGTTTTCTTTCTAAAGTTTTTACCAGTTAATTAAGGTATATTTTAACCGTTCGACTTACTTTCCATTATGAAACTTTAAACCCTTTTGCTATATCTACTAGAATGAAACTTATCTCGATTTTCGACAAGTTTTCAAAAAATTGCTTGGCGGACAGATGGTAAAATATTGTCGCAAAGTTGATTTAATGAACTAACCCTTAAATATTGTTCATTGTAAAGAATAGTTCATATTAAAAATGGTGTTTTATTTCCTTAAATGGACCTTAGAATTTTTTTTTAAATAAATTCATTTCATTTTATTCTGATTTCTTATTTTGTTTTCATTGTGAATTCATTTTCAGATATCGGAATGAATTTCTATCTTATATTCATTTTGCTCTCAATATTACAAGATTTTAATATTAAATACGGATGGGGGGGGGGGGGGGCTTGCGCGCTGGTTGAAAAATGTTTATCCTAAGTACCTTTGAGTGTCAGTAATGTTTTGCGCTAAATGTCACTAATAGCGAATATCCACAGTAGCACAAATACCAAGTTTCATGTTATTAGCATCAGTATGCTTTTAGTAAGTGAGCCGTAAACATCACCATGTCTGAGTCATCCGAGCATTGCACGAAATTGGAGTACAGAGCTATCATAAAATTTCTCACAAAGAAGAACAAAACGCTGACTGAAATATTTGAAGAGATGTTTATGGGGAGTCTGATCCTTCATTTGCCACTATAAAACGTTGGAGCCAAGAAATCAAGCATGGCAGGGAGTCGCTGGAAGATGATCCTGCCGTTACCGACGAAAATATTACAAAAGTAAAAAACTTGTTCTACGAGATCGACAAATAAAGGTATGGCAGCTGAAACTATTGGCATTAGCAAGGAACGAATCGGCAACATTTTCATAATCATTTGAACATGAAAAAGATGTACGCGCGATGGGTTCCCAGAAATCTCGTTCCGCTGGACAAGCAACTTCGCAGGAATTTTTGGACATCTGCGGCGATAATCCTGACAACGCTTTTGCTTTCATTATCACTGTTGATAAAAAACATGGATCTGGCAGTACGCTGCAGAGTTAAAACAATAGTCAATGCAGTGGATAGAAAAGAGAGAAAAGCCGGTACGGAAAATCAAAGTAGAAAGATCGCCATCCAAGCTAATGGCCACTGTATTTTGGGATTGTGAAGGGATTCTGTTCATCGACTACCTTCCTAAAAAACTACTAAGTATGAATGCGGATTACTACGTCGCATTGTTGACAAAAGTGCGTCAAGTGGTTGTCGAGAAAAGGAGAGGCAAATTGGCGAAAGGAGTTCTGTTTTTGTAGGAAAATACGCCCGTGAACACTACCCGAGTTGCAAGGCGTGCCCTGTCCGAGATAGAATTTTGAAGAAATCAACCACCAGCAATACAGTCCAGACCTAGCCCCCCCAGTGATTACTCCCTATTTTCCAATTTGAAGAAAGACCTCCGAGGGCGAAGATTTTTGAGTGATGAAGAAATGAAGGTGGCAGTAGACGAGCGTTTCGAAGGCAAAGACGGCGAATATTTTTTCACTAGGTTAACAGTCCTTTATGATATATGCAATTAGTACATTGAAGTAGAGGGAGATTACATAGAAAAATAATTTTTTTATACATTTCTATCAGCTATCTATTAAAAGTTTCCACCCCGACCTCGTATATGTATTTTCAAAATCTCACTAGGGAATCTGGCTAAAGATCACGATGATTGAAAAGCTTAAAAGATGTAAAAATAAAGCTGATATGAATATTCGCTATCATTGAAATGAATTCATTTTAAATTCGAAATGTGATGTCGGTTGAAAAAATACATAAGTGCTTAAGAAATTTGTATACAGTTCAATTATAGAGATAAAATCAACCATTAATGTTTCAAAATGTGGTACAAAAATTTTAATTTTAATTTTAAAAGAAATTTCAAGTTCATATTAAAAAAAAAAAAAAAAAAATCAAAACGATTCAGTTAATGTGCTCTTCTCAATTAATAACAAGTTACCATAACACAATCAAGGCAATTACCTTTTTTTCTTCTGTGTTATGAAATAAAAAAAAAAAATCCATTGGCAAACAGTAGTTAAAATCCCACATCCCTACACTATATTCCACATTTAATCTCTTTTAAATTATTTCTAATCAAAGAGGTAAAAAAAAAAAATAATTAAACTGGTAATGACTTTATCTAACAGTGGCCGAGAACTTAAAAAGAAAATAAAAAAATGCAAACGGAACTCTGCTAATTGAACGATTGATGTTGACGACTGATCTGCAATTGTTATAGGAAGGAGACCTCTTTTTAATGCTGCATGCTGAGCTGAGGTAAGCAGCTGGTGTGCAGCGATTGTCACTCTTGGCTTGCAACACATGAACAAAACAATCGCCGCCGCACAATTTATAGTCGATTAATCAATTAATCGTTCTGAAAGGCTAATCATCGTGTTATTATGAAAAATTTCACGCTCTGATACTCCCAAGCAATGTAAATTGACATAAAATAGATATAATTAAAGATGAGAGATTATTTTATTGAAGGAAGGGCTCGTGGCAAATAAAATGCGTTAAAATATGCAACGAATGTGATGTAGAGAATGTGCAATTTCTTTCTTATTTGCGCTACTAATATAAAACAAAATAAGCATAGCTTCGGTCGACGAGAGACTATGACCGATAGACGGAGAAAAGATTGTGATGTTGCTTTTGAATGTCGTCGTCGTCGTCTGCGAGACACAACAAGGTTTAATTGGGGTCAATTGTGCAGAATAAGCATTTATTTCTTTGATTCTAAAAATTTTGTCGAGAGGAAGGAGGGTGTTATAAAATATTTCTGTAAATTAAAAAAAAAAAATCCAAGTAAAATCTGTCTGTATAATATACACACAAGAAAAATGTTTCATTTTAAAATGATAGCAAGCGGCATATTGTACATAAATCAAAAAACCACATAAAAACAGGAACAGAGATAACCCTGAATATTGTGCCCTAATTTGTATTTTTGAAGTGATATATACCTACTTTGAAAACAAAAACAAAAAAATACAAGAAAAGCCCCAACATATTTTACTTAGTAGTCGTCGTATAAGGGGGTGAATTTTCCCACGAAGCTATCAACACGAAAGCCCCATAACCTTCTTCCTGAGTGTAATGAAATCGGATTCCAAACCACTTCCCCCTTTAAGTTGATTAACAAAACACCATAACCAGAAAAATACTTGACAAGAAAGCGCGTATATCATTACGCGGCAGTTAGGCTCATTGAACGGCTGTATTTGCTCGCGCCCACTCATCTGTACGAGATTTGAATATTTTTGTTGTTATTGTTTTGAATAGGTCCAAGTCATCTCACACATACTCGTATGGAAATTATATTGAGATGTAAGCTGCATTTATACACCCTGCAGAGATCAGCTTCACCACTTATATATATATGTAAATACCTACATAGTTACACTGCAAGTGCATATTGTGCATCTGTGATATTTACGCTGCGCTTATGGGATCGGATAATTTCATTTCAAATTCAAAAGCAGAAAAAAAAACAACAACACTTCTCAACTTAGGTTTGGGTAACGCGCGTACACTCAATTCAACAACGACAGCAACAAAAATTGAGGGAACAAAAAAGTTTCTCTTATGCGCCAAGAATGATGACAACAACGACAACGACCCGATAGCAACGATAGAAGATTTTGACGCAAACCACTTAAATGCTGCTTCAGCTCGTCATGTCTATCTATGTTGTTCGTGTACACATTTCTAAGGAAGGGATTCTGCGGTTTAGATAATTCCCACAGTTTTCATTAACACGAATGTTGCTAGCTAGCCATGTTATATAGAGACTCTGGTGCGCTATCAACTTGAAATATTTTGATGTTATACATTTCCCCTTTCTATTTCCGATCATTTAACAAAACAATTCCGGTATATTAGGAGGGAAATTATTACACACACATTTTTTTTCTAATATTGAAAGAAACAACATCATTAAATTAAGACATCTCGTATACCACGAGAAGATTTTAATGATCGTTAGATTTTATAGGTTAAGGTATGGATATGACTAAAATTCCAGTTGTATGTTGGAATGCTGTTGCTATAGAAAATTTTAAAACTTTAACCAAAAAAGTGTCTATAATGTGGAATATAGCAAGAACAATATAAGCTTAACGGAATATGCGAAAGTCATTAACAACGACTATAAAAAAAAAATGCTTTTGGTGATGAAGCATCATCATTTAATTTTGTATTCAGGTGGCTTAAGAAATTCTATTTTCTATGCTTCTTTAAAGGACGAACTCTGTGTGAAGATCATCCTGTAACAGCTGTCACTGCAAAATTTATAAAAACAAGGGACATCTTTTGAGAAAGATCATTGAGTCACGAGCCGGAAAGTAGAAACAGTTTTGGGTACTGTCATGAGTCAAGTATAAAAAATTTTTCACGAGTGCCTGGATATCACTAATGGATTGACAAGGATAACTAAGCAAAAAGTAGCTTATGTAAACTAGTGTAAAAACAAGTAAAGAAAGCTAGAATTGGTCTAAGACCAATTCTTATGATATCCCTAGATGAAATTTTGTATGGTACCCATCTGTGCAAGTTTAATTTTTGCAGTAGTTTTTTGCATCTAGAACGGTTCATCGGACAGAAAAATGATTATAATCAATTTTATAGGATTTCGTATTCTGAAGAAGTTTTCACTACACTACAAACGTCCAGGATTGATCGTTTTCACTTAAAAATCCTAAATTTTTATATGGCAACACCAAAAATGTGGCGCCCGATTTAGCCCATTTTTTAAATTATGTTTAATATTTAACTGAAAACACTGCATACAAAATTTCCGCTCTCTATATTGACGCGTTCTCAGGCAGTGTTCAAATATACAGGGTGTTTCATAATTGGTGCACCAAACTCAAGGGTTTGATAGCTGAGGCGGAGACAAGCAAAAAATTATAAGTTGAAGGGGGGGGGGGGGGGGGGGGAAGACGCGTCGTTTCGGCGGTAGGGGGGGTTTAAGATTTTTAGTACTTTTTCCACTTTACACCCTGTAACTTTCTTGATATACACCCTATCAAGGTATTCATCTCAGATGATATCAAACCGTCTAAGCTTTCCAGTGAATGCCCAATCAGCCTTCCTGTCACCTTCCGTCGGAAGTATGTATGATACCTATACAGTTTTATTACAATATTTAGAAACCCCGGAATGTAACCTTTAATTTGACTAAGCACATGTACCTGCCTAAATGCAACCGTTTTTGAGATATTCCCGTTTTATGATGCATAATTTCATTAATAATAATAGAAATCGCGTCTAATTTATGCATTTCCACGCAAATTAGCAAAAAATTCATGAAATTATGCATCATAAAAATGGGAATATCTCAAAAACCGTTGCATTTAGAAAGCTATCAAACCCTTGAGTTTGGTGCACCAATTATGAAACACCCTGTATAAGTGAAAGCAGAAATTTTTGTATGGCAACCCTACCAAGGAGTTACCCGATTCGTCCCATTTTCGAACTGCATTTAATTTTTTATTTTTTTAAAACCCGTGTGCAAAATTTCAGCTCCCTAAGTGAGTTATCGTGCGGACGGACAGACAGACGGACATGCAAAAATCAAAATAATGTTATATACCATCATTATTTCTAGGTGTTACAAACGGATTGACAAACTTAGTACCTATACCCTATAGATTCACATCTAGGCATAAAAATGATATTGCAACAGGAGACAAACGAAACTGGAATTTATTGCAAATCTGCATAATGAGTTTTCCCGAGTGAAGAAAAGTGAAGCCAAGAATATGGAAATGCTTACTCATGAACTGCTTATGATGAGTGAGCATTGTAAATTACTCATTTAAATGTGTTTTTAGCTCACTCGTGAGTTGTGAATTAAATTACATTTTTTTTTTTTTTCATTTTAAATGTATTCACTCCCATAAGTCTATGATTCAATGACTAGTTAATGTTGCTCATTTTGAGAGTCATGAGTCGACCAATCAATGAGTTCTGTTTTAGTTTTAATTTAAATAGCATGATTTCAATTTCACAATGTCCAATCTAGTTTTGCTCAGTTCTATTTGCTATTACTCACGAACGAGGGTGATTCCTGCGTCCTGGTAATATTTTTCAGTAGAAAAAAACCAGAATGCGTTGATCGTGTCTTGCGTGCGCGAGCAATAATCTGATTTGCTCATATAACATAAATGGTCACTTATTTTAGAACAATGAGCAAGTTTGAGTAAGTAAGTTGTAAACTCTCATTAGCGATCATTTCTGTCACTCCAAAAAATACTTACCAAAATCACGGAAAGTTGAAAAGCTGAAAAACAAATTTTGTTTATTTCTACTTTGAGGGACGCAGAACAGTAAAACCAAAATATAGCACATGGAAAACTGTTTGTCAGACGTCCTGCAAAACATACATCATGATATCAATGTACATTGTACATACAACCGAAAGAACACGGAACTTTTTATAGGCTTCTCATGTTGAAATATGTCATAAATGTTACGTAGGGTTGGGTGGAGTAAAAAGTGCCAACTTTATTATTATTTATTATTATAAAAGGGCATAAAACAAGAAATTACATGCAAATAATGTGCTTGGCATGGGGTCAAATTCGCCACATAGCTAGTTGCTGCCAGACATTAGGTAACAGCACACGTGTCATAGTGCTATTAATTTGGCAAAAAGTAGTGAGTAAGTAGTAAGTTTCTTGCTGAATGTACTCATCATTTTTAGAGGAAGTAAGTATCTTTTTATTATTATTTTCTTAGTGAGCACAAGGATACTACTTAAAACTACAAATTTTTTGTTGTCATTGTGTTCTATCTCAAAAAACATGTTCTTGTACCGTTCGGGGTAAAAAATGCCACGGTAGCAAATTTTTGGTATAAGACAAATAACAAAGGTTATAGCTACCTATTTAAATATTAATAACAACCGGAATTGCAATGCTTCTATAAAGATTTTTCCAAAAAGTAAGTATGAAAATAACATTTTAAAGTAAGGCTAGACTATCATATGAAATTAGCATGCTCGTTTGTGTTGAATATTTATTATTAGTTTTGAAGTTCTGAATAAATATCGAGAAAACGTAATATATTCCACTTTTTTATTCTTTCTTACCCGCGAAGTCTTGAGACACATTAATTAATTAATTAATTCGAAAACGACCTTATGATGGAATTTTTATTTTATCTTAATGAATCGCTTTTGATTCGATATCGAATCGTAATGCTTGTTATAGTTACCCCCTAAGCAGCTCTCTACGTTGACGCCTTCTAAGACAGAGTCAAAATAAATAGTGAAAAACGAAATTTTTGTATGGCAACCCCACGGAGAAATTATCCGATATATTCCATTTTCTAACTGTCTGTCCGTCGTTCTCACGAAAAATAGAGAACGGGTTAACTTTGAGAGTTGTATATAAGTTCGAAAATGGGACAAATTGGGTAACAAGTTCGTGGGATTGCCATACAAAAATTTCGTTTTTCACTATATATTTAGACACTGCCTGAGAACGCGTCAACGTAGAGAGGTGAAATTTCATACACGGCGTTCTCATAGAAATAGTAAATATAATTTCAAAAATGGACTAAATCGGGCAACCCTTTCTTGGTGTTTCAGTATAAAAAACAATTTATTTTTTTTTCGTATACTGCGAAATGATAAGTCCTAGATATTTTTATTTACTGAAATGTTCTGCAGAATTTGAAATCCTATGAAATTGCTCATAATCATTTTTACTGTCCGACAAACCGTTTTAGAAATGCATGCGAAAAACCATTTCCAACAATCCAACTTGCACAGAGAGGTGACTATACGAAATTACATACGGGTGGGGTATTCATCTAGGATATTCTAGCTTTTTACTTGTTTTTAATTTATATTGAGTGAGTAGAACCGACAGTGGTAATTCACGCAATATTTCAGCGCAATCGAAATTATAATTTTAAGGGGCAGGCTCTAATTTTTTCGCATATTATCCTCGAAACCTCAATCGCAAAGAACACTCTCACGTTATTTAATATCTTCTTTGTTCTCGAATTCGTATCGCCGCGCGGTACATACGAAAATTGCATTTTTTTTTTCATGATTACATATTTTTATTTCTCCTTTTTCTGCTTGTTGGATTATTAGCACAGAAATTTTTACTTGTTTTTGACGATATATTTTTATTGTTATAACTGTTCGTTTGTTCCGATGACGTTTACGCGTTGTAAAGTAAAGGATTTCGAACTCGAAAACACAAAAATATCAACAAATATAAATATAGTTTTGTGATGAAAATTCCTATACAAATTTTTTAGGAGGATAATTTCTACAAAAAAAATCTAATTTTTCTTATTTTTAAAAAAGCATACGACCTGTATTTTGGATGTAAAAGCTTCGAGCTTCCTTGTTGAACTAGCTTAAAATTGAGTTAGCTCGGCTGGTGAACTAGTTCAAAAGTCAGCTAGCTCGAACTGGTGAGCTAGCCCAAAAGTGAGCTAGTTCAAACTGGTGAGCTAGCTCAAACTGCTCTACGTGAATTAATTAAAGGAAAAAAAGTTGATATTACAGATCTTATAAATTTAAGTACGACTGATGACATTTTTATTACAATGCCAACACACATTAGATGCGCAAGTCATACCATAAATAATATTTGCACGTCCGACGTTCAGAGATCTTTGCAAGGCGAATTCAAAGATAAGTTCAATAAAATAATTGCAAAATGTAAACAAATTTGGAAACAACAGAATACGTCTACATTAAAAACCGATTTCATTAAACTAAAGTTAGGCAAATACTTTATTACACCTGGAGCTGCAAGGTGAAATTCCAAAGATATTTTAAATTCTGTACAACAACGTAAAAAAAAACAGAAGTTTTTGCTATAAACTCCTATTTGAAATTGAAAAATTTTCCGATCTGAATATCAAATTTCTTGAAGACATTTGTAAGGTACTGTTATTGTATTAATTATTATTGATAGTATGAAAATTCATAAATTGTTACGTTTTCTTAAGCGAAAGAAAAACAAAATAATATATAATAATAATATATAATAATATAATATTTCCAAAAAAAGACGTGAGTAGCGAGCAAACATGAAATTATCTAATACTAACTAGAACTTAGAAATAGAACAGGATTCTTTGTTAAGTTTGTAATATTTAAAAAATTTTTTTTTTTTTTAATTTATCGTTTTTTCTATATATTATTTTAATTTTTTAAGGTTTTTTTATTTTTTGAGGCCAGCCCATTCCTTTAATTCATACACGAATTTGTCTGTCTGTACATTTATATATTTCTTTTTTACTATTTTCGACACTCTCGTAGACCCACTTTTCGTCATCACAGCGAACTGAAATTTGGCACACAGGTTCATGTCGCGTGACAATTGAACTGGAAATTTCCATGGCAAACCCGGAAAATCGAGAAAAATTATTTGAAAATTTGGTTAAAATTTTATTAGTGATAAATCCGTTTCCGGAATTTTCCGACTTTTCCAGTAAAAAAGTTTTCTAAATTATGCAGGATCAAGTTCCCTATCAACTGGCATCATTACTTTCTCTTCGACAATGGTGAAAACTTGCAGAGAAAATCGAGGAAAATTCATGTAAAACGCTTTTCGGGAGTTTTTCCGACCAAGGAAGCGTTTGAGCGTTTTGCAATCTAAGACAAAGTTGTAGAACGAAATGAGTTGCATAAAGTTGCTTTTCTGGAAAACTACATGGAAAACCCGGAAAAGCGGGAAAATTATCGGAAAAATTTTCATCGAATGATTAGTGATAAATCTGTTTCAGGAAAAATGCAGATATTTCCAATTTTTCTGGAAAATTTTCCGACAAAAAAGTTTTATAAGCTATGCGGAATCATTTTTTTTGCGCCCTACTGGCATCAATACTTTCTCTTCAACAATCATGAAAACTTGCATGAAAAATCGAGTAAAATTCATGTAAATTTTTTAAAAAAAATTCATAGTAATAGGAAAAGTCTGTGGAAAACATGGAAAATCGGGAAAATTTGATTTGATACTCGAATAAATTTTTTGAAAAACCGGTAAATCAGTGTCTTTTCAACCATTATAAAATGCAGCACGTAATAACAATTTAGTGAAAAAGGCAGAAAATAAAATAAGTAAAAAACGAGTTTTCAAACAAAACTGAGGCCAAGCCGTATGAAAAAGTAGAAAATAAACTTTTCTTCACACACAGAGTTGGACTCAGATTTTATTCGCTGACAATCACCGATATATTTCAGTACGATTAGTCAGAGATAATAAGAAATTTGATTCATGCAGAGAAAAAATATTCAAGAGAAATGTCCCAATCAAAAAATCTGAGTCCACCTCTGTATGTGAAGAAAAGTTTATTTTCTACTTTTTCATGCGGCTTGGCTTCAGTTTTGTTTGAAAACTCGTTTTTTACTTATTTTATTTAACATTTTATATTTTCTTCTAATTTAAAAAATTAATTTATAATTTTTTTTTTTTTATATTTCTGCAGTGTTCGAATATGACTCAATCAGAACGTTAAACATTTTGACAGTAGACGGTTTCCATTAAAGGAACTTTTTATTAAATACAATACAGCTCTTCCAAGCAGTGCTTCTGTAGAGAGATTATTTAGTATAGGAAAAGCAATTTTCAAGCCAACCCGGTGCAATATCAAAGATGAGCATTTTGAAGCGCAGTGGCTCCTACATATCAACAAGAGCCATAGGTATTTCACTATAAATTTATTTTGCTGTACAGATCGGTTTTTTCTCTCTCAATAGTAATACACACATTTCTGTTAAAAAAAAAACTGTAAAATAAATATGGATTAATATATTATATTTGCCTTAATAGCTGTGTTCTTTTGTGTCCGGAGAACAGGGCAGAACAAGAGATACACAAAAGAACGCCTTATACATTTTCATAGAAGATTTATAAGTGAAGCGAACAGAACAATTTGTTCTCTCCAGTCTATGGTAGTTGTAGAACAAGGTAAACAAAAGAACACAGCTAATATTAAAGCTGTCAATTTTCACTTAAAATTATTTTATATATCCACAATTGGCCTTTTTCAAATTAATTTTCTGTTAGCTCAATCTGGTTAACTAGATAACAGGTGACTTAAATAAATAAGGAACCAGTTTAGGAAATATTCTTAGTGAACTATTTCAAAGTGAGTTAGCTCAGAAGCAAACAGGTGAGCTAGAGCTAGCTTTGTTGTACCAATCGAATAAACTAGCTCATCAATTTGAGCTAGCTCTTCCATGTGAGCTAAAATGAGCTTGAAAAGCTCAGCTGAGCTAGCTATTTTACAACCCTGATTTTTATGGGCTTTCAAACGCAAAATGCATTACCCTAGTTCTTTTTAGATGTTACTTCAAAGTCAGAGATTAGATTTTTTCTATTTGCGAGTTTCGAACACGAACTTTGAAGTAGACATTATCCTAAGCCAAGTAATTCTGAAGTTATTGGATAATATTCTATACCCATTAGTTCTTATTTTTTGGGAGAATTCGTTGAAACACATAGTGTATAGCCTGGGTATTTCGAACACCTTGATTATTAATATGTCATACCTGTCAAAGTATTACTGAGAAACACCTCCACAAGAATTTGGTTGCAAAGTGTGCGTAGACACCCCGTATATAGGCGCTATAAATGTCACTTCAATAATTTATTACAATGGACTCGCTTAGAATATCGAACCACAGAAACTGATCTTAATGCGAAGCAGAATTACGCTGTTGATTGTATGAAAATGATCTGTCTGATCGGGATCCTGAGTGAAAAATGCAGCTAAATGTTATTTTCTAAAATATTTTGATTATATTGCTTGTTAAATATCGGGCCAAGCAAATTAGGTAAAGGGTTTTTCAATAAGAGGTGTTATTTTGATATTAAATAAAAAATGCCATTTTTTGAGATAAATGATCGGATCTTTATTTCATTATAAAGAGGAAGGTATGCCGTTAATAATGGAAAATAACATCAGCCAAATGACCAACACGACCACGCCTACAGGACCATATCCTTTTCATGAAATTTTCCATAACCAAATCGCAAAGTGGCTGTCCTATGTCCTCGATAGCCTCACGAATTCCATCTTTGAGGTCTTGAATCGACGCTGGGCTGTTGGCGCAGACCTTCTCTTTCACGTGGCCCCAAAGGAAGAAGTCGCAAGGTGTTAAGTCACAAGATCTCGGTGGCCAATTGTGATCGCCTCTTCGAGAGATAACACGGTCCGGAAACAATTCCCGTAAAAGATCAATGGTTTCGTTGCTTGTATGGCACATAGCGCCGTCTTGTTGAAAGTAAACGTTGTCCAGATAAATACCATCCAATTCCGGCCATAAAAAGTCATTAATCATCTGTCGATAGCGCAATCCATTCACCGTAACTGTTGCTCTAGCCTCATTTTCGAAAAAGTAAGGTCCAATGACCCCGCGGGACCATAAACCGCGCCAAACAGTCACACGTTGAGGATAGAGAGGCTTTTCAACAATAACTCTTGGGTTTTCCGAGCCCCAGGTGCGACAATTTTGCTTGTTGACGAAGCCATCGAGGTGGAAATGGGCCTCATCACTCAAGATGAGTTTTCGATGGAATTCCGGATTTTAATAATTTCAATGCGTTGTTGAATCGTGTATCGTTCCATTTTTATTAATGGCGTAGTTTCTACTTGTCAAATGTCAAAAAATGACAGCTCCAAAAGTGACATCTACCGAAATAGAGGGCTAATTAAAATAACACCTCTTATTGGAAAACCCTTTACTTTAACCGAGCAATCTTAGCTTCGTCTAAACACTTTTATAATATTTAAGCTTGTTATGCAACGACACTATAACAATGTTAATTTATCTAAGGCAGGACTTAAGAAAAAAAAATCTAACTTTAATTAATTATGTTTTGTTTATTGAATAAAAAAAATTATCCTTCACTTATTTATTATGCGCATCTACGTCTTTATGTTACGCAAATATCTGCACTAACATTTACATATTAATCAATTTTAGTAAATTTTCATCATCCTGTTACAATACTATTCTCTGTATTTCTGAGATCTGGTATCATATATAATATGTACGTACTCAAGGACCATACAATCAAAGTTCTTCTTCTCTTTTAAAACGAATAGGTACTATACATACATACATATAGTATACGAGTGTAATTCCACACAAGTATGGCACGATGCTATTATCTTATTAAAGACAATTGAATGAAAATAAGTTTGGGTTGATTGCAGGGTGAAACTTCATCGAAGCAACGGCGTGGAGTGCAATTTATTGCAAGCAACGCTTATATAAAATAAAAAACAAACAAACAAACAAACAAAAGGAATATAATCACATGAGCCGTATTTAGTTGTTTTTATTTTGTGAGTTTAAAATTGTGGCTTGCCTAAAATATAAATTGAAAATTGTTAAATATACGAAGTATGTACAAGGGTTGGTCAATAAATTAATGCAAATGGAATTTCTTCAGTTCAGTGACCTATAACTGTTTACTCTATATTTTTATGCAGCGTCGGAAAAAAATTGGTTTAGGCTTCGTGTTACCAGTGAACGTGTTTACGACAATTTCGCGGGTTTTATTTTTTAGTATAAAAATTATATTGGAACATTCACGTAATTCATAATATATGAATGACATTTAACTCGATGATGATTCGGAGAAAAAATAATATAGGTTCAATTAAGCAATTTATATATATGAAAAAAAAAAAACATGAGTTTTCTCCATCTATAGTATGACCAGAGGAATTTAAGTGAATTGAAACAAAAGCACCGGTGATTCGTTGTTCCTCATACAAGTGACGCTTTTGGGAAAGAGAATAAAATTTATGACAGTGTTAATCATTGATTCTGAAGGAACAAATTTAATTACCTTTTTGATTCTGAATAGGTTTATGCCGGGAGTGTTTTTACATTACATTACTCGCAATAATAGTAGTATCTGTGAAGGACTGATGAGTGCGTTCATGAAGTAGGTTGCAGCCGGCTATGGGAGCTGCAGATGTGGCTATCGTCGTTCGGAAATGAATTATGGCTTAAACACAGTTGCGACGGCCGACGATTATTGCAGTAATAGCAATAATTTTCTCTAGGAACGTTTTATGGATTGAGTATTACATAGGAATCTACAGTGACCGTCGGCCGTCGACCACTCTATTGAATTAAACCAGTTTCGACGACAAGAGGGGTCATAGGCACAATTTTCTCTAGGATAGTTTTATGGAGTGTATAATTGCATAGGAATCTGCAATCGGCCGTCGGCCACTCTATTTGTCGCAATTGTGTTTAAGGCCCAATCTAATTCAAGAGCTACACGCCATAAGCTACACAAAGCTATATTTATTAATTATTATTAATTATTATTGTTCTAATGCTCTACATAATTAAGGTCAATGGTCTTATAACTATATGTTGGTAGATGTAAAAATAGCTATATTTCAGCGTATTGCTATGAACGTAGTCAATTATGTAGCTAACTACATCATGTAACTTGAAGCTCTCTATGTAGCAGTTTCTACGATACGCCATATGTGCAAACTGAAATTTGTAGCGTGTAGCTAATTCATGAACGCGCTCGAAGACCCGACCCAGGAACCTAAAGGCAAAAACCCATCCAGTGCTCGAGACGTTGTCAAAATTTCCATTTTTAAATGAAGCAACACAAAACCAAGCCTAGCAGTTAGCCTCCAGGACTAACCGCAAGGCGCTCTTTGCTCAGTGTTGGAAATTTTTCTCCCTCAGGTCTACTTCCTTTTCTCTCTCAGATCAGTTGACGGAAATCAACAGTTTTTTTTTTAAATTTTGTTCTGTCAAACGAGATATTTGACAAATAAGAATCACTTGAAATTTATAATCAACATTGACAACCGATAATAAATTATTTCTGCTCAGAATGTGAAGGAATTGTCGCAAATACTATCAAAATTACAATTACAGTACCCAGCTCGGTGGTGTCAATTTTGTTTTCAATACTCTGAGGCAAGCCTGAAAATGTCTGTCAGACAAAATTTCCATACATCTATAAATTATTGAGATTGCCATCTATTACGCTCTGAAAAGTTGATTTTTGACATCTAATTTTTATATTTTTCTTTTTGCAACCCAGCAAATTCAAATACAACAACAAAAAGTTTTGGTATTTATTATTTAATTAATATCCAGCTGGTTTATGTTTTTCTGTCCGCGTATGAAAAAAGTACACGAGCACTTTTCCTGCAACTTCGTAAAAAACAAGAGGAAGAAGTGTAGTTAATAACATTTGCTAATTGAGTTTTGTTTATTTTTTTACCTTGTTGCACTATTTCAAAAGTCCCAGGAGAACATTGAATAGTCAACCCATCTTAATTCGACCTTTTAATTGTGTTTTAAAAACTTTTAAGAAAATTAAAAAATTGAACTTTTCATATGACAGCTGTCAATTAACCTTGCAAGAATGGGGCAGTAGTGGACTTTCGGCCTGTCATCGAATGAGAGTAGACGCGTTGAAATTTGGTGAAATTAAAATTTGTTTAAGATATCAAAGTTTTTGAAAGTTTTTGTAGTTTTACAACTTAGCATTGACTAGGTGCACTAAGCGTATTGATTTGCTCGTTCAAATTAACCTTTTAGTGCATTAATTGGCATTATCCGTGACGTGCAAAGCAAAGAGCCGCTGAGCGCACACTCCAAGCACAAGTGAATTTGTTTAATGGCATTAAAACCCAGTAATGGGCTCGACAAGTGACGGCAATAAGGGAGAGCTTGTGCTTCCCTCCAAATTACTATCTGATCGTGATAAGGAGCTAATCAAGAAAAAGGTGGAAGAAAATTTCGCCACATGGCAAGCGTCTTTGGGTAATGCAGACCCGGGGAACAATATGGCCACCAATACCAAACAAGTTTTAAATGGCGTCCAGCAAGACATTCAAGAGACGAATCAGTGTCAGAATATAGAGGGCAGCAGCTCACGGACAAAAGTGAATAGCAAAGTGGTAATGCAGACCCCCTTGCAGAATTCTTCCGACAAGGGAACACCTTTGACAAATGTTAATAATAACCCAAGTCTCCAGCTAGCAGCAGACGGATTTATTAAAATTCTAAAAAAAAGAAAGAGACTCAGTACTGAGGACAGTATATCAAATAAACCCAGCAAGCAGCAGACGATGAACTATAACAATAACAATAATAAGTTCGCCCTACTAGGAGACTTAATGGAAATTGAATTTGAGGAAATAACGAGCCAAGGATCAGTTAATAAAGACGGTACTGTACACGATTTTGCAATTAACTCTAACATTAATAATAATAATAATATTAACAATACTAAAGTAGCTAAGCCACCTAAGTTTTGCCCTCCTATTTATATTTTTGGTGTAAATACCAGCTTACTTTCAGAAATAATTAATAAAAAAACTGTGGAATTAAATTTAGGCAAGGTTGATTTCTATTTTCGTAATCTTGATTACCTGAAGACAAAAATTTTTGTGAATCACGTGGGTTTACACAAAGAACTAGTGGAATTTTTTAAAAATTCGCCAATAGACGCTTTCTCCTTTACGCCCAAGGAGGCTAGGAAATCCACCATGTTGATCATGGGACTTGACGGTGACGTCAAGCCCGAAGAGATCATGGAAGATATTAAAACACAAGTACCTGACGTAAATATTTCAAAAGTTTGTCGCTTTTCCACCCCAAATTCTCGAAGAATAGACATACCCCTAAACATTTTTGTTGTACAAACGGACACGGAAGAAGAGATGAAAAAGGTAACGAACATAAAATATATTCTCCTAAATAGGATTCACTGGGAAAAGAGAAGATCCAAAGATATAGCCAGGTGCTTCAGGTGCCAGAGGTTTGGTCACACTGGAGTCTATTGTGGGTATGAACTCAGGTGCGTGGTTTGTGGGGATAAACATGACTCCTCAATCTGCATCGCACTAGAGAAAGAGAAGAGGCCTCCACCTAAATGTGCCAATTGTCTGGCTAGTGGTCATCCGGCAAGCTATAAGGGATGCCCAGAATTCCAAAAATATAAGACCAAGAAAGATATACTAAAAAATAAAATCAAGGATATTAGAGCAAACCAGTCAAGTTTTGTTACTAATGTAGCTAAAACTAATGTGGTTAATCCAAGTAAATCCTACGCGGAAATCTTGAAGGGAGGCGGGAGGCCACTAAACTGCCAATCTGTTTCCGACGGCAACGTCCTTAATGATTATATGATGGAATCGCAGAATCTTTTTAAACTGCCATTCATTGACCTAGTAAGGAAGATTAGGGAGTTCTGGCCTGCATACAAGCTAATAAAAACACAAGATGAGAAGATAGTTGCCTATCTTAATTTTACAGCCTCCTTATTAGGATGAATTCACAATCTACATTGAAATTACTGTCCCTGAATGTCAATTCACTAATCGCCCACGAGAGAAGACTAACTCTTCTAAACCTATTAATCGACCTAAAACCCCAGATCGCATACATCTCGGAAACAAGATTAAATGACAGACACAGGCTAGCCCTAAATGGTTACAACTCTGTAAGAAACGATTCTGGTAGGGGAACGGCTATTATCATTTCGGAAAAAATAAAATACGTAAAAATCCCTTCTAACAGTAATATCTTCTCGGCTTGCTTTGCCTCAATCGAGTTTACTGATATCCAAGGCCAAGTCAAAAAACTTCTTGCAGGAAGCATGTATGTGCCAAGCAATGTTGGGTCCTCCTTGATAAATGATTTAGAAAATCTTTATTCCCTAACCCGTGACTACGACTTCGTCATTATCGGTGGAGATTTCAATGCGAGACACGTAAATTGGGGTGACACGCAGATCAACCGGAATGGCAGAACAATTGCTAACTGGCTACAAAGCGGTCCCTTCTTAACCTTGGATATTTTGGCTCCCACTGGCCCCACGTTCCCCAGGTCAGCTTCTACACTAGATTTCTTCCTAGTCTCTTTTTCAGTGATTAACCTTAACGGCAACAATAACAGCACACTTTGTTTCACGATTCCCTCTCCCTCTGACCACTTTGGACTAGTTGCCCAACTAAACCTTGGAGGCCTAGCACCAATGCCACTAGCGCCACGTACTTACGTTAGCTATGAGGAAACCGAATGGGATAGTTTCAGATTTGAATTAACCCGGGAGCTAAACCATATTAGGATTGCCGAGAACGAAAACATATCCAACGCCGAAATCAACGGGTACATTGAAGACATATCGGCACTAATCAAGCAGAGCATGGAGAGACACTCTAAAACCAGAAAAATAATGAATTATAAATACTCGCACATCTCAAGAGAGACCTTAAGGCTAATCCAAATAAGGAAGGCATGGCTCAGAGCCCAAAAGAGGGTATTTCACCGTCACCTAAACAGGGTAAACCGGGAGTACACGGAATTAAATGCTAGAATCAAATGCTTAAACCAAATCATAAAAGAAAAAGTCAAGCTGGAATTGAATAGTGCGTTCAAAAACAGATTAAGAAACATAAATCCTTCCCCAAAAGCGTTTAAAGAAATCGATAGAATAACGGGAAGAAAGCTTTATGGCACCAATATTAATGAGAGTCCTCTTTATTACCTAAATCGTCAACTCAATTCTACCGCGGAGAAGATTGAGGCATTTCGCGAGGCTTCAACTTAATAATAAGAAATCTTCTGGCCATGATGGCATACCTAATTATATTTTGCGAAAATGCCCGTTCACTTTAGATCGCACACTGGCAGTCCTCTTCAACCACTGTATTAACAATGGTCACTTCCCCAACAAATGGAAAATTGCTGAATTAATACCAATAGCAAAAGTGAGGAACTCAAAACAAGTTAATGACTTCAGACCAATATCACTCCTTCCCACAATTGGAAAGCTTTTCGAGAGAATTATCTCCGAGAAGCTTGACAAGTTCCTTGAAGAGCGTGACATAATTCCAGAAAACCAATTTGGCTTTCAAAAGTTACATTCCACGGACCAGGCTATCTTAACTCTTACAAACAGAATCACTCATAATTTTCGAAAGAAGATATGTACGGTGGCACTTGACTTAGACCTTGAAAAAGCATTTGATAGAGTATGGCATAAGGGGTTGATTTTTAAGCTGATTGAAGCTAACTGTCCGACTGCAATAATAAGGTTAATTCAGAGCTTTCTGACTGACAGAGTTACATCAATCACCATCGCAGGCCAGTCATCAAATCCCATCCCAGTTTGCTCTGGGGTTCCTCAGGGATCAATTTTGGGTCCAAAACTCTTTAACTTCTTCCTACACGATTTCCCCCTCAAGAAATTTAACTCCGAAAACCCAGCTGCCATCCTGTACGCGGACGATACGATGATAATAGCTGAGGGAGAGAGGCCTCACCAAGCTCTAATTAAAATTCAGGAATTCATCCCCCCCCTCCTGGAGTATTACCAGAGTTGGGGATTCAAGATTAACGAAAGGAAAAGTGGGCTTATTTGCTTCCGTAATGCTAGTGGAAAGGGGCACCACTTGGCGGTTCGCGAAAGCAAGTCACTTGCTCTAAAAGTAAATAACAGAACGATACCCCTGAAAGAAAATATTACTCATCTCGGCGTCAACCTTCACAATAGGCTAAAGTTTAACCCTCACGCAAGGAAAGTGCTAGCTAAGGCTAAAGCTGCTACCTGTATCCTCAGACCGCTCCTAAACTCTAGGGCGCTAACCAAGGAAACGAAACTATTGATATACAAAACGCTAATTAGACCCATTCTAAACTATTGCTTTGCAGCCTGGTTCCAAATAACTCCCAGCGTTGGTAACGAACTCGAATCCTTTGAAAGGAAAATCATGAGGCACTGCACAAGCAAATTTCAACGTCCTAATAGTCATAAATGGTATTCAAACAAATTTCTCTACTCTGAAGCAAATATCAATCCACTATTAATATACCTAATCAATTCAGCTGAAAAGGTCCTAAGGAGATCGGAAAACCACCCTAATCCAGTAATAAATTCCATAATTGAAACAAACAGGAACGATTCAATCATGGATAACTACTACCTTTCCCCTGTAAATATATTGCATGAAAGTTCCTCGGAGCTCTTTAAACCTAGAACGACAAGTTCCCTGAAATTACCCTTCTATGAGAAAGCGTCTATAGGCAATTACAGAGGATAACCTCCCCTAAGTATAAACAAATCTAAAAATGGAGACAAAATACATCTCCAGACATACCGATAGTACACCTTTACTTATCTTGTTTAAACCCACTGATGAGGCAATCTTTGAGCCCAATAAGTCATACTATCAGTAAACTCACATGATAGACACAGTCCGAAATAGTTTACAGACTTTAATTTTATATGCAAAAATGAAAAGATAAAGATAAATGTAAATAAAAATGAAAATGATGTGATAAAATAATAATAATAATAATATTATTAAGAAATTTTTTCAGGATAGTCATATTAACAGCTAAGCATATGTTTAGGTGGAACTTCCACATTCTTTACTTTTGTTACAGATACTTACATAGTATTGAGCTCCGCTCTTTGATTTTATTTAGTTTATAAGTTAGGTTAGGAGCCACTGAAGGCAACGTTGTTAGTATTCCGGGAGCAAGTATACTCGTAGGACATATAAGAAATAGAACGAAATCAAAATATTAAATAATGATCTGTAGTCATTTAATAATAATACCAGCAGTAGATAATTTCAGACATATCAGCAAGTCGAACATACCTTAGGGATAATAGATACGTAAGTCATGTACTAAAACCTCCATGTATTCTTGGCCTCAATAAAATTTACTTTGACTTTGACTTTGAATGGGGCAGTAGTTAAAAACTCCATGTAAATTCATGCAAGAGGGAAAGAAGCTGTGACATATGAAAAACTCGTGCAATTTTCTTGGATGAGAAAGTAAACGAACGGAAAATGTGTAAGTTTGGGCAAATGCATTGTAATGCATTGTCCCAAAAATAAGTACGCGAACAGATCTATTGTGGACACCTACTCCTGTTGGGCGATATAGATCTGCTACTGAGTCCTGTTTTTTAAATGTGAGCAGTATTTTTTAGTCAAAATAATATACGTTCTTGAAGATTGAAAGGGTCCATTTTAAATGTTCGAAGATTTGTTTATTAATAAACAAAATAACAATGCTTATTTTTATCTATAAGAGAATAATTTTTCAGAATACTCACTGTTCCAACTAGAATAGTACCCGTTCCATCATCGGGCTGAATAATGACAGCAGGGAAATTATGAAGTATACTAACAAACAATAGTGAAGATTGTCATTTCTATAAACTACGATTGCTTCTGACTTTGAAGCGTTAAGCAAGAGATTATTACTTTCAGCTCCACAGCAAATAGCTGAATGTCATTATTCATCCTCCATGCATACATAAAGCATCCGTTGTCAAACGTATAGATATTAAGACATATAACTACAAATTATCAGCATACATGTATAAATGACAATTAATATAATACAAATGGAAAACAACAATAGTCCTAAAATATACACTTGTGGGACACCAATTTATTACGTAGAAAACTGGAGTAGTATTCCATTACAATAAACTTTCTGTACCCGACGCTGAAGGAATGCACCATTTCTAACCGGGAATCGAATTAATAACTATGAAATAGGCCTTCGTGGCCCAAACTAGAGAAATCTAGCAAATTTAGCAAAACAAGAATAAATATAAAGTCATAATCAATTGCGTCACGAATGTTAATTGAAACTTTTACTAACGCAGTTATGCAGCTATGTTCCTTCTATAAATACTGACACTGGAGAGCTCCGAAGAGAAGTGACCCGACAGATACGGATGCTCAATAAGAACGAGACGCTAAACGGAATCCAAGCACTTCCGCGTCGCTGGCAATCGTGTATAGGTAAGGGAGGAAATTATATTGAAGGCCTGGAATGACTCGTATCTTCTTCAATAAATATTTTGCAAGTTAATAAGCTTCAGGATGGATATTGTATACAGATTTATCAAACTCCTACAGATATCGACAACAATGTTGTTGATAGGTTGCAGAGATTAGGAATTGTTCGGAGATATTTTTATATCAGGTACGCGACTAGTAAGTAAGAAGCCTCTATTCTGTAACGCCATGCAAATGTTCGAACCACAACCTTATGACTTGAAAATTTTGAAACGTTATAGATGCTTGAGTAGACCTTCTACCCCAATTTATTTTATCTTAAAGAACAATAAAAATGTCTATTTCATGTCGTTGTACAACTTTTCTCCGATATCTGCTGGCATAGAAAATTAATACTGTTTAGTTAGCAGACATTAGTGCGACCATCATCACTCTGCTAACAGATTACTTACTTTGTAAAGCTATTAAACTACGAGTAATATTTCACTCAGCTGTATCCGGGGTCCGCTTAAATCTATAGGACCAATTACAAAACTGATCAAGAAACGGATGAATTCCCTTCATCTGTCACCATGTTCTGCAAGAGATTACGGCAGTTGAAAGAAATAAACAAAAAACAGATATCGCCGTGTCAATTATGTCTAAAAAAAAAACTACAGGTAGGTATTTACAGCTTCTCTAAAAGTAAAAAAGAATATACTGTTAGAATTTCCTTCACTTATTTTTGCTTAAGAATTATAAATTTTTTTTTAAGATTTAAGAAATATTTTTATGTAATAAAAACCTTATTTTGTTATACGTTAACGGATTTTTTAATTATCTCGTAAATATCTTTCAACGAAAATAAAGTTAAAATCAAATCATCTATGTAGGTACTTATGTATGTATAGACGCCAACCTTTATAGAACAATAATTTCAAATGAAATGCTTGACAAATGGTCCATAACCAGATTCTGTTAAAGGAAATCAGTCAACCGTGTAATCTAATAATGATTACAAACATACAAATTCAATTACAATGACCCGTTGGAAGTTATCTTTAATAGAGGTGCGCCCATATACTGGTATTCGGACACAAATAAATCAAAAGATAGCTTGTATAAGTCTTTTAAAAACAGGGGGGGGGTACTTAGAGCCTTACAGCCAAGGTATATTTTTTGTTCTTGAATTCTCTATAAGAAATATGTATGTAAATTGTAAAAATGTAAAAATTTGCTCATCATCTCTAAAGATTTACCTATCAACCACTTATGTGATGCCCTCACCGCGAAAATATATTCACTCACCACATACCTATGTGACAAGACAAAAATCTATTCAATTTACGAAGAAGAAGAAGAAATCATAAGATGAGCCTCGCTTTAAGTTGAGTTGAGAACTCTATTTTGTGTCACCTCAGCATAAAACTACATTTGCAGATTGCAGAGCCAAAGATACACCCTACTTTCACGGATCCGCTCGTGTGTTTGTTCCGGTTCATCACATCCAGCATGATGATAAGGTACAAAGTTGTGTGCGCATAGTTTAAATGCGCGTACTCGACGAGCTATGCGCAAATACATATTCAACCATGAGGGCATTATCTCCCTAGTGTCTATCATCATGGCGCGTTGAAAAAGAGCAGCTGTTCATATTGCAATAGTAAAGGTAATTTGTATGCATGTATGTATGAATGTAGATATGTAGTTATATGTACAATAGAAATAACCTCCTGACGGCGGCGATGACGGTTGATCTAACAAAATGGTAACGACGAAGTGCAGGGTGGGTTCATCATGTTCATGCCATTCCATGCCGCCGCTAGTCTCTTTATAGGAGCAAGTTTCTAGTCGAGCAAAGAAAGAAATAATTATGAATTTATGTTCAAAACATATATGTATGTATGTAGGTATCCGAGTCTTAATGAAGTAGGTTCAGGTTTTTTGGAGAAATGTATATAATTGTGTTCTTGACAAGGCGCTATAAAGTTTATGAGTTTTGATTTACAAGTGAAACATTTTAAAATTTAACGCCGACGAAGGGAAACTTGATTTCTTTTTTTTTTATGTATGCGGAAACTAGTTATGTTGGGACGCTATTAACTTGATTAATTAAGACATTTCTCTTAGTTAAGATAGAATTATGAGTGTTAAAATGGTTGTCGATAAAATTGCAAAATTCATATTGAAATTGGATTTTCATTTTAAGCTAGTTTCCATGAAGTTCTTTTTTTCCTTCTTTGTGCTTACATGGATTTTATTTAATTTTCGTAATACTCTTATAGAACTAAGGCACCTCTTAGGCGGCGGTCACACTGATAAAGTATGAAGTATGCAATATGCAACACGCAGTATGCAGTATTTACTTTAGATTGCAATGTTGTTCAAATTGACGCAGTAGGTATTGAGTGCAGCACCAGTATTAAAAATGTCTACGTCGGAGGAAGAAGCCATAACATTTTCATGCTTATAAGACGCCGTAAGCAGTTGCCATTAATTATACTTTTACTATAGTCATATTTTATGTAATCCCACAAGCAATCATTTTTTCAACCAATTACACAAATTTTATATTGAAAGCAATATCTTCAGCCATTTCCCAAAAAAAATCGCAAAATGACGAAATAATTTGTATTCTTGTTTCTTTTTATTTTTTAAGCAGTAATCGAAAAATAAAAAGATCGAAAGTATTTACTTTTCAGCACATACTGCACTAGTAAATACTGCATGCAACAAGCACCGGCAGCTGCATGCGATTTCTACTGCGCAATTTTTACTGCTACTTCGTCAATGTGACCGCTTTTCATCGTGTTAAAATAAAATGTATTGCAGAACGCAATTTCAGTCGCAATGCAGCAAGTACTGCATACTGCATGCTACATACTGCATACTTCATACATACTTCATCAGTGTGACCACCGCCTTAGAGATACACCTAATATAATGAGCATTAACATTTCAAAAAATAAGAAAAATTAAAAAGATGCATTTTGAAATAATCAAAGATAAAAGAAAAAATTGTTGGTACCCATAAATTTTTTCTTATAAAGGGCACTTTTCCTGAAACATTGAACGTTTCTCTTTAAAATAAGCTACAGACAATATTTCTGTGATAATTAGGACCAAAGTCATAATTTTTTTCATATAGCTCAGCAGATCAGAAATCGATAAATTTTAAGGATTTCAAAGTCTTTTAATTCATGCAGCATGCATTATTGGGAAAAAAAAATATCTCATTAGTAGGTGGTACCTATCAACTTAACCCTTAGCAGCAAAAGAGTGAAACTGGTGATGGTCGGTTTGGGAAAGTGTAAATTTTGATAACTACCCGAATATCAGCCGAACCAGAAACGTATTAAACTGTAGGTATATAATTGGACATTAGACCAGTAAAATAGAATGTTTTTTTTTTTGTCGGAAATCGTAAACTTTCTTCGGAAAATAATGTTTAAAATTTAAAATCCTTTAAAATTTCCAAAAATGTACAGTAGCTTCAGCTACATGCATATAGCAAATTTCATCCTAATGGGATAAGAAAAGCAAGACATATACGACGAATTTTAATATTGGTTAATTTAAAATTAAACTTCCCCTCTCCCTCTCTCCACCCTACTTTTCCGTCCCAGTCAGGAAATCTAACTATTCAGCGAATGAAAGAGAGTAGATTTCTTCGATGAAATCACCGTGTAAATTTTCCTCTCAAATATTTACCCAGGGTTTTGTCCACTCATCGAACAAGTTATTCGAATTTATGGTAAACCTAGTGTAATGGAGTTTCTCTGACAGCTCTCATGGGTATATTTAATTGTGAAAAGTTATTTATAAAATTGGTGAAGACAAATTAGATGTGCTCTAACTATTTTTCTATTTCTTTCTTCTAATTTTTGCTCAAGAAATAATTTATATGCCCCAATCAGCGACAAATTACAAATAAACCATTATCCCAAGAAATGTTTAGTGTAAGTTCGGGGTAGCCCTAGGTTTTTCAAAAAACAAGATAGTGTAGCGCTAGGGTGCACTAGATTTTCCCGGGGCTTTCATCGAACAGACCTAGTATGTATTTGTTAACGGTTTTTCAAAAAAATTAACATAATCCTTAATATAGTTTTGTCAATTTAATTTATTTTTTATTTTAATTTTTTTTTTCAAAATAGCAATTATGTTGAAATTTCGAAATAAAATGGCCAATCTAATAAGTAAAATAAAGCTCTACCTAAATATCAAGTTTTTTTCGAATCGAGAACTGTGAAAGGAAAAACAGAAATGATATTGTTTTTGAGATCACCCTTTCAGTTCATACCCCTCGTCGGTGTTATTGAAATTTGAATTCTTAAACACTTTCGAACTTTGAGACCACACATTTTTGAAAATATTCGAAATTAGAATTAATAACTTAAACTAACTTAACATAATGTTTCCTGAAATATACATACAAAATATATCAAATATTGTATAATTCATTTGTATGGCTTATCAGTGGAAAATATGCACAACCAAAATAAAAAAATCTGTATTCAGCTAATTTGTTAGTATTTCAATTCACTCACTTTTGAAAATAAAATGATTTTCCTTTAAAAAGGTGAAGTGAGTAGTTTCGAAAATTAATTTCAAATGTCAATTTCACAGCTTTTAGGCTTTTTTATGCGCAAAAATGAACGCGGCTGCAAATTATTATCCTCTAAACATTTTATACGGATAATAAGGAGGAATATAATATAACATATCGCAAGTATTTAAATTTTCAGCTCTTTCCTCCCATGCATTGGGGTCCTTGTGCACTAACAAGCTCCCCCTCTAATACATCATAACTTTATTTTCGTCCATCAATTAGAACTTTTTAGTCTGTATCTGTAATACAATTTATTAGTGATAATTAATAACTATATGTGCTTACTATGTATTTCTAAAATGAAATCACTGCTCGATGATTTCACTCCCATCACTCACTTGTGAATGAATTTATTAGCAGAATCTCAAATTTGCAGAAAAGTGACTCACTTCACTCCGTTTTTGCCAATTTTGACTTAGCTGAATACCAGTACTGAAATTCCCGAATGGAATTCACAATTCAGAGTAGAATCGAGTTGGTATCCTTTTTTTCGTCTCGTAGTAGTTCATATGGCCATCTCTGTATGGCTCTGAGACGTGCATGAAAACAGGTTCTACTCCTATTTTCACGCATCCATTTCCGAAAGTTTACGAACTGAAATTACGAACTACTAACATTTAGTTGGCGTAACAAAACAAAAACTCCATAATTTTATTTTATAACATGTTTTCATGTTATTTCATAATTTAATATTTTTTATGAATGATAACAATAAAACAAGAGGTATTTTTTCTAATCTTCATGATTTAAAAACAAAAAAAATACGTTAATTTTTAGCAGGATTAAGTAAATATACAGATAACGAATCGAATCCGAAAATTTAAAACTTGAAGTCAGATACATGTTGCGAGTCAATTAATAAAATTTGCAACGTCTCGCTCAAATATAAAATCGACGATGTATCGACCTGATGTAGGAAGGCCTGAATTCGTTATTAGAAATTTACTGGAACTGCATTATTGGATGCTGACATCGGCCGACGAAATAATAAATTTCTAAGAAAGAATTGAGAACTTCGCTACATCAGGTCGAGGCATCGTTGATTTTATATTGGACCGAGGCATTGCTGTCGGCCTCGACAAATGCATAAAAAAAAATTCAAAGGAAGAAATTTTCAGCAAATTTTAAGGAACAATTGTGGCCTTCCGTTCATCGGGTGGAGGTATCGTTGATTTTATATTAGAGTGAGGCAATGTTGGCATACCTTTTGGCTACGTCATCAAATGCAAGTCGAGACATCGTCGATTTTATATTCGAGAAAAGCATTGCTAATTTAAGTCTACTTGCCCAGCCTTTGTATGCAATTAGTTTGTGTATGATAAACGCATTTCTGCCTTGCTCTGGTAAAAGATAGAAAGTTTGTTGTGTGCCTGAACATTAGGAGCATTTTCTGTTAATAACAATATTTCTTAGCTACAATTTTCGTCGTAGCTAACTAGCTGGGTTACACGAAATATTGATAAGGTTTTCATTTTTTTGATATGCGTTCTTTATCTGTATATTTACTTATTTGTGTTTTTAGCTAGTTTCGAACCAATCTGATGGTGCAATCAGGTGACAACGAAAGTTGTTTGCTTGTTTCTAATTTTGGCGTTGTTAATTATTATGGTGGTTTGTTATGTTAATTTCAAAGTTTGAACATTGTGAACACGTTCGTTCTGGGGCAAAATGTTGTATCTGTCGAAAGTTTCGATATTCGATCATTTTTCGAAAATTTCGACAAGCGGCAGTATGTTTTGTCACAATTCGACTGTCGAAATTTCGATAAATTATCACTGTATATTTTAGCAAACGAAGTTCCGTCGGAAGCTAAATTAAAATTTCTAAACGAACTAATCTGTAAAAAAAATAGTTAGGTACTAGGTATAAAAAGACATTTTCTGTATGAATTATTCAATAACAAATAATCACCAAAATATCTTTATATATGACCTCACTTTTAAGGATAAACGAACTAGTCACAGCAGCGCATCAGTTCAACATAATTTTAAGTTTTATAGAGACTAATCGCGAAATGATTACTGGCGCGTCTGTTAAGGCTTCTTCCTGTCAATCCTTGGCTGACTTGTGGAAAAAATTTTAGTGAGAAATTAAATGCAGAGGGGCCTCCATTAAGAGAAGAAGATTAATGAAAAAAGGTGTTTATTTTTTATTGAATGTTTCATTACCTTATTATTATGTTCTTAGTTATTCACAGGTGTGGACCAACTTAAAAAATAAAATAAAAACGAATATTCGAAGGAACGATTTTGAGGTTGATGAATTTATCACAATTATCACCGTACCGATAATGTCATTTATATATATTCAAAAACGCTTGTCGAACGAAAATGCTACAACATAGTGCCAATGGAAATTTTCGATGCGACAGTCGACAGCATTTGTTATCGAAAGTGATACAGCAATATCTTGCGCCTGGATTCAAAACTTATTCTGCTCCACTATGCATTTTGAATTAGACATAAAGGTGCATACACGGGCACCCTTTTCCAATAAATCTTTAGATACTATTCAAAATTTAATAGAATTTATCATTAGATATTGGTCATATGACATCATAAATTTGTGAATCCTGAAGTTCAAAATTAAGCGACCGCAGAATTCATTTAAGTGAAAGTAGATTTTGTAAAAGTTAATCAACTTATGAGGAATGCACATGCGCACACTTGGGTCTGTACATACTTTGGGTAGACTTATGTGCAAATAAATCTGCAAGGCCCTTCTAGATAAAAGTTTGTCCATAAAATCACAACATATGTATGCACTTAGTGTAAACACTTCTGCACTATAACTTACGATCATTTGGATATTGGATGTTTTCAAATGTTAGAATGGCAGAATACACATAATTTCCGGGCAGATTAGTTTCACTTCAATTTTTATATGAAAGATTGAGTTTAAATATTTCTTGTAAATAAAAAGTTCATTTTGCAACGCGAATTTTACTGTTCACCCTGTTTGTGATGAATAATAATAAGCATGGAAATGATCTGTTTCGGATTAAAATGATGGAGAGATGGAAAAGCAGCTATTATGTTCATATATTATAAACCTTAACATAAACCTGCATATATGTACATATGTAGGTACTCTGATATTATTAGGATACAAAAAGTAATATGAAACAATATTCACTAATAAGCATTCCAACAACAACAACAACTTCTTTGTTCTAACAGACGACAATGGACGAACACATTAGCAAGAATAATTTACAAAAGATATCTGCATGCCCGCCCGTATAGATTAAATTACACAAGATATAAAATTATCTTCAGGAGTCTTCATTGTGGCAGCAACTAGCTAACTTAGCATTTTGTTGAGATCAGCCGCAGATAAAATAAAGAAGAAGAAAAAAAAAACAGATTGCAAAATATAAAATTCTATTCATTTGCATGCATATGCAATTTATTAATATGTATATAAACCCAAATGGGCAGGAATGTTGACACTTTTATAAACGAATATGTTTTTAGATTTTGCATTGCAAAAATTGAACTTTTCCAATTAATCCAGTCGTGAGGCCAGGCGATTTGATGTGACTTGGACTTGACATTGCTCAATGAAATGTAAAGAAGAAATTTTCGAAGAGGAAGTTTTAGTGACACCACCAACTCTCTCAGATCAAATTCCATTCGGATGGAGCGAGGAAGGGTAAAACAAAAACTGTAATACAATGCGCACACCAGAAGCAACAGCAGTCTTATAAGAAAGAACCATAGCACCTCTAAAATTGCATTTGCTATATGCAAGCAAACCCCTTACTTGAAGTTCAATCGACTTTATACCGGCACCAGATGCTTGATTAGTGTAATAATTTGAAACTTTCTGGCCGTAATAATGCGCCTGCCTGAACGCCACACAACTTATAACCGGTAGAGGAGAGCAGAGGAGAGATGTTGAACCGGATTTTCAAGAAGCCAAACGCAATGACGCGTTTATTTCGCTCCTTGAACACTCATTTTCCTCCTATATACCTATTTGTAGTAGGTAGGTAGGTAGGTAGGTAGGTAGGTAGATAGGTACTACCTATATATAGTTATGAGGGATTCGCCAGATTTTTATTGTGATTGGAAAATAAGCAGCCAGAGGTGAATAGATTTACGCACATTAAAGAATTTGTTGAAGGGTTGAACAGTGTATACAGTGTAGCAGATGAAATAATAATTTGAATTCCTTGAAGGCAGGCGCATATGATAAAAGTAACGTGCTGAGATAAATTGTATTGTATACAAGATTTTATATGCTGTTCGAACACATACATATATATATTATAGTAATATGTTAATTCAAAGGTGATTTCGAAAAGAATATAATATGTATGCATGTATGGAAATTTTAAAATTGAGTAAAAGTCCTGTTCTTAAAAGATCCAGCCGGCCGGTAAGGTCAAGATGGAACAATTGATTAATAATTTCATCAATATTATCATCGCATCGTTTCGAATGTAAGATCAAATTTGACCGCTGATCTGCATTGTTATGGGTCGACGAAAAGGACACAGCGAGCATAGCAATATTGTTGTTCTCGTATTTTACTATATATACCTATACCTTGCTGCGGTTTTACCTTCTGAAGATATCTAGATCAAAACATGGTAAAATAAAACTAAATTATGTAAATTTTCAACAGAGTCAAAATAAAACAGAGCTCTTATTTAAAATTTCAAAGTATTGATTATGATTTCGGAGATCAAAACTTGACCTATTATAGAACTAGGAAAAGAATACACAAGATGCCGAAACTTCACCAACATACAGCCTATGATGTACCTACATAATTAGTTCGACTGACACACGGACTCTAAGAGATCATTATACAAAATGTACCTATCTACTCTGTGAAAATAATTAACAATCAAGAAAAAGAAGAAGGACAACATGCTGCATCAAATTGAAATGCCTCTAGCACTTAACCAACAATTTCCTATTCCTTGCATGCTGCTTCCAACCAGGGTGACCGTTTGGAAATATTTTAGCGTAGCAAATTGGCGTAGCACTCAGTAGCAAAACATTCTGAAAGTACGTCAATTAAGTTGGGACCGCCATTTCATGGTAGAAAAGTTTTGAATACGTCAAAATTTAGGGCTCAATTAGGGCTAATTTAATGCCACTTCCACGAATTTAATGCTCTTGTATTTTTCAAAAAAATCCATGGATAATCCAACTTTATTAAAAGTTAGGACCACCACCACTGAGAATAGGTTAAATAATATTGTTACAATAGTGCGCACTGCATATTGTTATAGGGCTCAACCAGGGCTAATTTAATGCCACTTCCCCGAATTTAATGCTCTAGTACATTTTAAATAAATCCATGGATAATCCAACTTTATTAAAAGTTAGGACCACCACTATTGACAATAGTTTATGTAGTATTGTTACAATAGTGCGCACTGCATAATATTTTAGGGCTCAATTAGGGCTAATTTAATGCCACTTCCCCGAATTTAATGCTCTAGTACTTTTTAAAAAAATCCATGGATAATCCAACTTTATTAAAAGTTAGGACCACCACTATTGACAATAGTTTATGTAGTATTGTTACAATAGTGCGCACTGCATAATATTTTAGGGCTCAATTAGGGCTAATTTAATGCCACTTCCCCGAATTTAATGCTCTAGTACTTTTTAAAAAAATCCATGGATATTCCAACTTTATTAAAAGTTAGGACCACCACTACTGAGAATAGGTTACATAGTATTGTTACAATAGTTTACACTGCATAATATTTTAGGGCTCAATTAGCGCTAATTTAATGCCACTTCCCCGAATTTAATGCTCTAGCACTTTTTAAAAAAATCCATGGATAATCCAACTTTAATAAAGTTAGGAACACCACTACTGAGAATAGGTTAAATAGTATTGTTACAATAGTGTACACTGCATAATATTTTAGGGCTCAATTAGTGCTAATTTAATGCCACTTCCCAGAATTTAATGCTCTAGTACTTTTTAAAAAAATCCATGGATAATCCAACTTTATTAAAATTTAGGACCACCAACTTTAAAATTGAAAGCGGTTTTTGAGACCCCAAAGATCGTAGGTTTTAATGGGTATCTGCAACAAATCAAGGGCCAAGCATGGTTAGAATTTTAAATTCTTATGATACACGGTAATTTAGATCAAATAAATTTAGTTTGCACTGACCACTGTGTAAAGCTACAAAAACTTAATAAATTGCAGAGAATAAATGTAATTAATCTCTCCACATAAATTTAACCTAAATTCTGTTGTAATTTGACAAATAGCGAAAAGCGTTTATCAGGATTCAAAAACTAATCTTTCTCATGTTTTTCGTTATGAAACTCAGCAGCACAATGGAGTATACTCGTAGAGAAAACAGGAAGTGTGGTAACCCAAATTTACCGTAGTGAAATCCTATTGGTGTTCAAGGCATTGAATCTCAATTTCTAAGCTGGGCACCAATTTAGCATCTACATTTCGCTGTTGCAGCCAGCAATAGTTAACCGCTGATTCATGGTTTCTTAGTTGGTTTGTTGGAGGTTAGGCATAATAAATACTACAGAAAAGCAGTAAAATTAATTCTATTTTTTCTCTACATTTCTGTGGATAACGCCTTACCAACCTTTATCAGTTCGGAAAAGATTAGAGTATTAAACTCCTTTGCAGTATTATATGTTGCTCAAAGATTTAATCTGACTGAAAAGCACAGTATTATTAAAATGTTGACAGCAGGTAGGTTAACATCGATGGAACATTTTGTTTTTTAAACTTTTGCTTTTATGGTTTCTTGGCGTCAATTGATTTCTTACTTTCGGAGAAAACACATTAAATTGGCCCTAATTAAACCCTAAAATATCATGTAGTGCACACTATTGTAACAATACTATTTAACCTATTCTCAGTAGTGGTGGTCCTAACTTTTAATAAAGTTGGATTATCCATGGATTTTTTTAAAAAGTACTAGAGCATTAAATTCTGGGAAGTGGCATTAAATTAGCACTAATTGAGCCCTAAAATATTATGCAGTGTACACTATTGTAACAATACTATTTAACCTATTCTCAGTAGTGGTGGTCCTAACTTTTAATAAAATTGGATTATCCATGGATTTTTTTAAAAAGTACTAGAGCATTAAATTCGGGGAAATGGCATTAAATTAGCCCTAATTGAGCCCTAAAATATTATGCAATGGACACTATTGTGACAATACTATTTAACCTATTCTCAGTAGTGGTGGTCCTAACTTTTAATAAAGTTGGATTATCCATGGATTTTTTTAAAAAGTACTAGAGCTTTAATTCGGGGAAGTGGTATTAAATTAGCCCTAATTGAGCCCTAAAATATAATGCAGTGTGCACTATTGTAACAATACTATTTAACCTATTCTCAGTAGTGGTGGTCCTAACTTTTAATAAAGTTGGATTATCCATGGAATTTTTATAAAAGTACTAAAGCATTAAATTCGGGGAAGTGGCATTAAATTAGCCCTAATTGAGCCCTAAATTTTGACGTATTCAAAACTTTTCTACCATGAAATGGTGGTCCCAACTTAATTGACGTTCTGAAAGTAGCACTAGCAAAGTTTCCATAGATGAGATTGTATTGGTCACATTTGTATTGCTTTAGATATTACTATAGAAGACTGATATGTTATGATATCGTCGGTGATACTGCATAACTGCGAGACTAGCAATATCATAACCGCGTAACCAATTTTGAAGTTAATGGTACTGTAGCTATGAAACTACAACTTTTTTTTTTTTTTAAATCTTATGTCTAAAATCCAAAAATATGATATTTCTCGTCCTATCCTAGAGTTCAGTAGAAATAATTTTATCATTGTAATCGAAAAAAAAAAAAAGAATTTTAGTGTTTTTATTTTGACTTTAACTTACGCGGTAGTGATATTAATAGTCTCACGGTTATGCAGTATCACCAACGATATGTATAGGTATACTACGGGTTTATTATATAGTCGTTCAGAAATAGTGTAACTAAGCTCTACAATTAAAAAAGCGAATACTTACTTTATTTTTTATTACATTTAAATGCCAGAAACATCTTTCAACAGCTGCGCTACTGTGAGGAAGTGACAATAAATCGAAGGCGAACTTAGCCAAATTTGCAAACATACTATTACCAGCAGTGTTTTTATTTTAATTATATATTCCCAAAAAGTTACAGTATTTGTGAATTCGGTTTCAGTTAGATAATTTAATTCTAATAAAAGGCGCATTTCAGAGAATATTGTCTCAATATTTTCTATTCGAAACTTTTTAAACCGATCAGATAGAAAGGCTAAATCTGTTGTTACTTCAGGGATAGATTTATCTTTTAAATATTCTGGATCAAGAAGTTTCAATGCATTCAATACAGGATCATTAAAATTTATGCGTTTTTGGATTTGTACTGTTAATTCTATATAAAAGTTTTATACATTTTTCGCAAACTTAAAGGCTTCCTCTCTGGTAATTTCTGAAATAAAGTTAGGGCATCAGCTCCAAAATAAATTTGTTTCGGTTTCTTAAAATGATTTTTATCTCTTGGATCAGTCAGGTGTAAAGCAGAATTGCTAACATAACTATCGGTTAAGAATTTTTTTAAAATAATACGAAAAGCACTTGCTACATCTCGTAACACAGTATATGAACCTTTGGCGATTCAGATTGAAAATTTAAGTTTTCAGATCGATGACTAATTTAAAAAACAACACTATTTTGTTTATGAAACAAAGGCTAAAATAAAATAAATAAATATGGTAAATAATAATGTCTTCCAAATTGAATTTTTCAGCGCTTGTACCTTGTATTGTACTGTACAATGAATTAAAACAGGTTCCAGTCAATGAAATTAGGAATAATCTTGATTGCCGAATGCCGGTGGCTAGCACAATAAAACTTAGGTTAGGGTTTTTCTTGAATTTTTCGACAGAAATTCTCTGCTATACAGTTGTAGCAACTCAAAACACTTATTTTATTTCGAAATTGAATTTTTCAGTGCTTAGCTTGTACGTGTACCTTGTATTGCACAATTTACAATCACTTAAAACACCTCTTCAAGAAAATCAAATTAGAGTTGTGGTGAGTGAATTGTAAATGTATGTAAGTAATGTGTTTTAGACTCGAAACACGAACTTTATGAAATGAACAATGAAGTGAAGTAAGTGAAGCGAGTTACGTTCTGGAACGTAGGAGGGAGTGGGAGAAAGGACGCTCACCGCTCCCACCAAACGAAGCGCAGTCAAGAAGCTAACGCCGCCGCCACGACATATCGCCATACTTCTTTTGTCAAAGAAAATTGTTCTTAGCTAAAAACGAATGTGAAATTAAAAGATAAAATTAGAGAGTAGCAAAATTTTTTCAGGGGCGTAGCACAATTCAGAGGGTAGTGACATTGTAGCCCAAACAAGCTGATTGTAGCATTTTGCTACCATCGTAGTAGCACTTCCGGGCACCCTGCTTCCAACTAAGGTAGTCTAATTGACAACTGAAAATTTGGTATTGACTAAGTTTAAGAAATGTTGACAAAATCAATCACACGTCTGTGTGGCTAAAGAGTAATGTCTGATCATCATCAAGCCCAAGTTGATTATGCTTTTGTGCATGATGGTGAATTTAGGCAAAACTAAGATTGGTTGGCTAAACGTACACATCGATAATAAGAGTTATTATTATTTTCCGAAAATTAGGTTGTCGAACCAAGGAATGGCAGCTTTGCATTAATACCACGGTTTTCATGCATTCAACGTATACAGCCGTTTTTGAGGTTTTACTTAACTTACCTACTCTGGGTGTTATATTGAAAGCGGAGATCAAAAGTTATAGTCTAATATCAGTTATGGAAGCATTGGAGGGGGAGGAAGAAGACGATTCTGTGGCTTATATGCCATCAGATATTGTGGTTGAACATTTTTAATAGGAAAATGTGAAACGAGAGAAAAACCAATTCGGGATCGTACCACTTAGCTTTATGGCAATCGTAAGTTAAATGCACCGATTTTTTTCTTGACAGGACAAAAATTAGATTTTTTAAGACCTTTTAGGACTTGGAAGAAGAAATATAGATCTATATACATATGTAAGCATAGCTTCATAACAGGTTCATAGCGTGCATCATATCCACATATATTTCTAAAACGAGTGTCACTCACTGATAATAATTCGAAATTTTTGCCTTGCATGGAAGGAATGGTCAAGCGACTGAAGAGTTCCGATACGGATTTGACTTTAAAAATAATGAAAAAAAAAAAAAATCCAGTGATTGCATACGAAGCAGGGAAGTAGACAAAGTTGGCCTCTGAAATCTGTGCTTGAACCTATACTCCAGCACTGCTTTCATAAAAAAAAATTAAATTTCGCAGGTTAAAGGTGAGATAAATTAACGGAAGAAAAGACATTTGAACAACTTTGCATTTTAAATCCATCGCGGTAAAGCTTTTATTCCAGTTTGTGTACATGACCTTATAAGACCTCACAAGGTAACTGATATACTGCTTTCAAAAATGTTCTGTACAATCTTTTAATGATTGTTAGATGTAGAAATATTCCGAGCTTACGAGTGCTTAATGTCAACTATTTAATTGCAGCTAAAAGTTCTTGGTTTTAACAGCGATTAATTTAATTTAATGCGCTCATGATTCGAAGATGCAATCAGACTTCTTTACCACTTCCCCAAAATTCGGTTATTCCTCTGGAGCTTTTTTGAATTTTACTATTCATTGTGCTCGTTTTGATATTAACCGACAAATCGAGTGAAATTTGGACAATTTTGTTGGTTCATATGTCTATTTCTCGCTCGGACACAATATCCTATACAACCACGTTGGCTTTACTTAATTTAATATAAACTCTGACCGGGATTTTAGTAATAAATTTTATTACCGATATGTCTTTACTTACTGTAATTATATTATGTAATTAAATTCTATGGGAAAATCAATTAATAACACATTTACATTCCCTTCAAGAAAAAAAAAAGTGTCTAACTTTTAATAATGAGCTACATTCAAGAACAAAATAAATTGAATTGTAATTACATACACGAATTTAAATACTTCACCATTAGAAATAGATCAACCAATATTATATACACCACTTCATTATACTTAGTGAAGTACCTCTACGTAATATACACGAAATATACAATGCATAATGCTAATATTACATTTAAAATAATGATTTCATTCACGTTTTGCTGCCACCATAGCTTTTCCATTTCTGAGTATAAATAAAAAATAAATATTCATGCGAGTAATTAATGCGTGAACTGTAACAAGATTTATTATTGTTGCAATGGTATAGGTACACAGATACAAACATATATATATACATATGTATATACTGAAATAATGGGAAACTTCAGTGATAAATGTTCCCAAACATGGAACGCAATTTGTAAAGAGAATGTATAAATAAGAATTAAATTTTTGAAATTAATGATTAATGAAGGAAATAAATTAGAAAGAAAAAATACCCTGGGTATGTACGGTGTGGAATTATATGCAAATGTAAAATCTTGAATGTTTAATATATTTATACATATGTAAATATATATAAGTAAATATTTATTATAATTCATATGCAAACTCTACCTATCTATGAATTGATGGATTTTGGGTTATTATAGTGAAAAATGAAAATCCAATAGATGATAAAACCATATTATCAAGAAAATTATGAAAATACATATTTGGAGGAATAGTCGCTTAAGGTGAGCAATGTATATGCACATACATACGTGACGAACAATGAAAGAGAAATTCCATAATTTTACAGCATCAATATATAAAAACAATCTAACCAATTAAAAATTGCCAACAAATTTAAAAAATAAATTTAAATTTGTTAATCCGAAGCTTCATGCAAATAAAATCCATTAAAACTATACACGAGCATTTATGTAGGTTACTAATTAGAAATTTCGTACAATAATTATGTTCGCGCATAATCTTTGACTGATGAAGTCAATCTTCCACTAAAAGAGATTGCCTAAGAAACTATGTAAAATTACTGTAACTAAAGATTCATCTTGAAAAGTATATTTAAAATATTCAGAATTAATTCGTCGATGAATGTGAAACAATCTAAATTTCTGTATTACATCCTAACAAAGTAATAATTTTACCAATTTTCACACATACCTACATACATATGTACCTACTCATAAATATAAAATCTATAAAAATTATCTGCATTCAAAATTCTAATTTTCTATGTCAATTCATCTCAACTTATTGCAAAAACAGACTGACGGACAAGTACAAATTTCCCAGTAGGAAAAATTAGGAGTGGTCCTTCTAGAATCAATAAAAGAGCACAAAACTTTGGTTAGATTTCGAGCAATTCTGGAGAAGAGATAAGGGAGGAGTGTGGTAGAATTAAATTATGCGCAATTCATGAGTCACATATTTCTTCCCGTTTAATTTTATGTATGATAGTTATGCAGTTTAGACCAGCGCGTGTTGTGATTGTTGTTTAAAAAAAAAACAGAAAGTTATTAAAACGCTGAGAAATGACGAAAGCAGTTATTCTGGCCTTTTTGAAAATTCTTACAAAATAACATTTACATAATTGAATGCCGCTAAAATGATTTTTATTAGCTATAATTTAATTTGTAAAATGTTTTTAAAAATAAATTTTCTCTAAAATAATTTTATTTCAGTAAAATAAATACAAAAAAAAAAAGCTAAATTTTTGTTCATTTTGAAATATAAAGGAGGCCCAATTTATGACCAAATTGAGCTAAAGGCGAGTACTCCAGTTTTGATCATGTCAGAGTTCAAAACGTATACTTTTCTCTAATCACATGCCTACGTCAAAAGAAGGTCAAATGGAGCTGATAACGAACACTTTTGTTATAGTAAAAGAGCGCTCCCCGATTACTCGTAGGATGATCGCCTTTCCTACTGGGTTATTAAAAAATTATTGCTAACGTTATCATTGGCAAGTTTAAAGGAGGATTTACATTATGATAGGTCTGTCTGTTTACTCGAAAGTTTTTACTAGGTGTAAAAACTTTTACGCATTTTTACTCACAAACCGTCTGTTTACTTTTATCTAGTAAAAATCGAGTAAATTTATACGTTTCCGCTCTTGCACAAAGTTGCACATTTTTACTCATGATCAAGAGGATGTGTAACTTTGATATGCAATCAGCAGTTATCGAAAGAATGTAAAATGATAATCTAAAGAGTCGAAATTAAAAAAATATATTAAAGAGGGTGGGTTTTGTAAAACGTATTTCAAATTAATTAATTGTTTTCTGTTTCAGACGGAAAGGTAGCAGCCAAATTTTTGACACAAGGCAAGCTAAACAAAATTTGCTCGAAAAGTGTCTGGTAACTTTTCTTGATTTATCCCCTCTACCGCATAAAAGTTTTTACTTGATTTTTACTCAAAAGTAAACAGACAGACCTGATGACATGCAAGTTTTACAGAAATTGTGAGAGAGATAGTACATCGTATACGGAAATTTATTTATGAGCGAGGAGAGAAGCAAACGCGTTCTGCATTTCTTCCAAACCTCGATTTGTCAATGTGTGCGTGTCCGGAATCATAAAAAGACCTCAAGCATAGTACGTATTTATAAATACTGAAACTAAAACATTGTTATTGGCAACCCTAATTTCTCAATTTCGACTACTGGTACTGCCATATTGATGTTGTTACTATAATTTTATGGCATTACATATCTGTAAAGTGAAATTATTTGTCGAAACAAATAAATGTAAGTTTTGAATTTGTAATTAAATAATGCGAAATTAAAAGTTTTTAAATATTTCTTTATAGAAAATATTAAAGTTATTTCTGAGGTATAGCTTTCCGTCCGCAGATTCAATGCAGTGGACCTTTTCCTTTATAATTTACTATAAAAATTCCGCCTTTGGGTAGAGTTGGCAAATAGATTGAAAATTTCATCTCCAGTATTAATACCAACTCTGCAGTTTGGCGATTGCAGATTTTATAGAAGAAAAATCGGACTGGAGTGGATTAGCGTACTTTGGAGTGAGATAATCCGCCATGTGAACACGAACCGAACTGAAATTATTTTCACCGGCGTTAATTCAGTAATGGAATGGAATTATTTTCATGTGAGCACTTAAGTAGATCGAAGTGGATTGACGTTTACAAATTAGCAGATTAGTTACTGAATTTTTTGTTTACTACGAAATAAATAATAAATAAAAATTTCGTTATCATACAAAATGTTGTTTTAGTAGAAATTGTAAAATTATATTTCTTTCCATGATTAAAAACTTGACAATTTACAAATTTGACAGTATGACTGTTTGACAGTTTGGATTTTTACCATAAAAACTAGAGGGGAGCGTATATGTGAGATATTGCAATGATTACTTCGGCAGCATTTAAATTTCAATAAACTATCCCCCTCACTGCAAAAAATGCATGTCATCATAATGTAAATCCTGCTTTATCCAGCGTTTTCACTTGCCATGTATCGGCTTTATCATTGCCAGCGAAACCATTCGAAAAAAATGGTGGACATAGTTACAATTAAAAATTTAGCTAAAAACAACAATTCAACACATATTATTTAGATTTTTGACTTTGCCGAAGGGGATGCATAAAGGAAGTAAAAGCACCGCCACTGAAAAGAAATGAGCAAATAGAAGGTAAATTCTTCTTCGATGATTAACAAATTTCGTGAATAGAAAAAAAAAAAAAAAAAAAAACAATCATAAGCTACACAGCCAGGATTTAAACTGATTTATTCCCTCATCTTTATTTCTAGTTTATAGCATTAAAGCTCTTCGATAATCATTCCCGCTTACAGGTAACACAAATAATGACATCAAAACGATGCCTCCATCGTGATAATTAGAGCTCTAGGCTTGGTAGTCTGACAGCACAAATTAACCCAAGCAAGTAAAAAATTGCCTTTTAAAAATTATACACGCATCCTTTTAGATGGTCATGCCTATCCAGGGCTGCCAGCCAACAGACAATTTGGACTACCTACCCAATTTCAGCTGGTTAAAATACGCTCATGCAGGACAGATAAATTACTCCTGCGACTTGTACGTTTAGCTAAGGAACATGTGAAATTATCCTTTTCATATCTTTCTGAAATTTTAGGAAAACTGTTGATTGAGGATAAAGGATATCTGATCTTTTGGCAGTCTGATATTTGACAAGCATAGGACAATGACATTTCCGAATATGGTATACTTCCTTTTTGCTTCGAAAATACGAAGGCCTTTAATGGTGTTAATCGTAATTAATCGTGATTAGGTAATTATCAAATGAGAAACATGTCTAATTTTTAATTAGAAGCAAAAAATGAAGTGATAATTTGTACGCCAGAGTATTCGTGTTATCGTTATCCACGGATTAAGGACAATAGCGTAAGAACCTGCTTTAGATTATACCTGGAAAGACTCTCTCCAGCAAATCATTGTTTGTTCTTTGCAATTAGCATCTATTTTTATACATGTATACCTAATTTTATAATTTCTTGCCTAAAATAGCTGTTTCTTTTATGTCTGCAGAACAGGGCAGAACAAAAGATACACAAAATAACGCCTCATACATTTTCATAGAAGATTTATAAAATGAAGCCAACAGTACAAATAATTCGCTTCAATCGACAGAACAATTTGTTCTCTCCAGTATATGGTAGTTCTAGAAAAAGGTACACAAAAGAACACTGATAATATATATATTGCTAATTCACTTTTGTCTCTTAAGTATTACCATAGATGTTGCATTCCAGAATGGTTCACAGCATGTAGTTAAACTTAAAAGTACAAGATCGAATACCACCAACGTTGTTCAATTCCGAAAACAAACTAAATGTGGGCATACAAGCAAAATTTAATTTATATTTTTATATATATCATCATAATAAACGGTTAATAAAATAATTTTACAAATTTGCATTACCATTACTACATCATTATATTTCAATTACTTGTATTACTTTTCATTATTTGTCATTCAATGTCATTAATTATGTAAGTATTTCATAATATGTATGTTGTACATATGGCAAATCGTGTTTTGTCCTTCTCCCTTTTGTCCTACACAACTAAAAGCTTTTCGACTGAAAATTTGTGATTCGGTGTTAAAACTGTTGAGGCAAGAGGGCAGCATACATACATAAAAAATACGTAATAATCGACCAAATGCAACAAATATAAATGATATATATATATACATAAATTGTAAAAATGTATTTGTTATTGGTGCATGGAAATGTCAATTAATACAAATCATTTCCCGATTTAAAAAAAAAAATAAAGTGCCAAGAAAATATTTTAATTTTTTTTTATGAAACATATTAAGTATGTCATCCAATTTAATAATCATAAATAATGGAGAGTAATGGAAGAACTAATGGGGTGATAATTGTGACCATCATTACCATTAATAGTAATGAAAATGTAATTTATTATGATTACCATAATCATGTAAAACCAAATTAGAGAAGACCAAAGCTATTCCGTCACTCTGGCGTTTCCCATTCAAAAGGTGAAAGTTTGATGTGTAAACATTAAGGAGATTTTTTTCATAACTGATATTTCTCGATAAATCGGTTATCTACTTCGTATAGTTTCGTTTTTTGCTATATATTTTGACACGGCCTGAGAAAGCGTCTACGTAGACAGCTATCATGCATAAGCTTCTATTTAATTGATGTTACTTCGCGCACTTACATAAGTTAAGATCTTGTGGAAACCTTTATTTTAACTTCAAACAAGTAAAAAAGCTAGAATTGGTCTATGACCATCTGTGCAAGTTTGATTTTTGAAGTGGTTTTTGCTCATATATCTCTAGAACGGTTCGTCGGACAGAAAAAAAGATTATAACTAATTCTATAGGATTTCGTATTCTAAAAAAGTTTTTAATACAATAAAAATGTCTAAGACTGAGCGTTTTCACAGTATACGTAAAAAACCTAAATTTCTATATATGGCAACACCAAGAAGGGGTTGCCCGGCTAAGTCCATTTTTGAAATTTTATTTGATATTAATATGAAAACACCATGTACTAATTTTTTGCTCTCTACGTCGACCGTTCTCAAGCAGTGTCCAAATATATAGTGGAAAACGAAATTATTGTATGGCAACCCCACGAAGGGGTTGCCCGATTTGTCTTATTTTCGCACTTAATTTTACAGATAGACATACAAAAATCAAAATAACTTTTGATATTATGCGTGGGTGTCCAATCCATTTTGCTCTAACATCATTATTTCTAGGTGTTACAAACGGATTGACAAACTTAGTGTAACCTTTAGATTTCATCTAGGGTATAAAAACTTCACTACTCCAAGTTTAATAATTCCGATCATCTCTAGTTGTCTAAAACAGTACGCTCAAGAAATTTTAGGCGATTATCAGAAAAGCTTTTGAATCGGAACAGATCTTGACTGTGCGCGAAATATTGCAGAAATTTTGGGAGCATATTACATTTCCATTTCGTGGATTTTAATCAGGTAAACGACAGTATGGATAGGCTTTAATTGTGGGCTTTAATCGCAAGTACAGGAATTTCCCGAAAAATGATCGCAAATTGGTGTCGAGTCAACGATGAGAAATCGACAGCGCACATATGTATAGTAAGATAACACCTCTGAGAAGTTCCTAGTTCATTAAGTCTGAGATTGACGATGAGCTGTATTTATGTATTTACTTTTTAGAAAACATTAGCAGAGTTTTAATAGTTTTTGCAATTCATTATATTTAAGTAAATATTATAAGTATGTAATTACAAGGAAGATGATAATTATTATTTTTAATTATCAGACATTTAAAGAAAATTAATTAAACAATATAAAATAAACATTACGTGCTATCTTAAAAAAAAAAACTTTATATCCGTTCATTGCAAAAATTCGTAAAATATAACGTTAGATGGTAGCAGTATGAATCGTGCAGTAATTCGAAGTAATTTTGAGTAGTTCTAAGTAAAACTTGTATGTATTAATATCATTTTTTTAAATTACAGTTGCTGTTAATCGTACTACATTATATATGTATTTATTTTTTTGTAAAGTATACTTTACCTATACAGGGTGTTTCCCACTAGGAGGTCAGTAGAGCGGGAGGTGATAGTACTTAGCTAGATGAACAAAAAATTGTATGGCAGGGGGGGGGGGGGGGTCATATCAACCGTTTAGGAGTTACAGAGTGATTAAGAAAAAAAGATAGTTTTTCACAAAACACCCTGTATCTTAAAAACTACAGGGTGAATGGTATCAGTTAGGAGCTAATTGTCTCCATGGACTTTCGAACGACTGCTCAATCCGCCCCACAGCCCTCTCTTATCGAGAATTATGCTTGTCTAAGCTCAAAATTTCGGATTTTCTTACCTTTTTTTTAATTTAACTTCTATTATTATTGCAAAAAGGTCGTTAACATAACTTTTTTTTATAAAAACTGTAAACTGTAGACTCTCGTCTTTAAGTTAACCTATTACACCCTATGTGTTAACTGTAGCCGTTAAACAATTATTAACTCATAACCTGTTCAGGTCACACCGAAATTAGACGATATTTTGTAAAATGACGTGCTAAGGGAACAAATTATCGTTGAGAATAGGTTTAGAGCTAATAACTCTTAAAGGGCTTCAGATAGCATATTGGGTGTAATAGGTCACATTAAGGAGGAGAGTCTACAATTTTTATAAAAAAAAGTTATGTTAACGACATTTTTGCAAAAATAATAGAGGTTACATTAAAAAAAAAAAGGTAAGAAAATCCGAAATTTTGAGTTTAGACAACCGTAAATCTTGAGGGGAGAAGGCTATGGGGCTGATTTAGCAGTTGTTCGAAAGGCCATGGAGTTCTGCATACAATGAGCTCCTAACTGTGACCATGCACCCTGTAGTTTTTAAGATACAGGGTGTTTTGTGAAAAAAACTAGCTTTTTTCTTAATCACCCTGTAACTCCCAAACGGTTGATATGCCCCCCCCCTGCTTTACAATTTTTGGTTCGCCTATGTAAGTACTATCACCTTCCGCTCTACCGACTTCCTAGTGGGAAACACAGAAACATAGAAAATTCTAGCAGGTGCTTGAATACGCCAAAGATTAGGATCTAGTAGTTACGATAGAATTCTGTTTGTACGATATGGGACTACAGCCCCCCCCCCGCAAATCAGAGAAATTAAAAAAATCATTGAATTTTCATTTTTAAATCATTTTCAATAAAAATTGGGGGGCAAAATTAAAAATTAGAAAACGTTATTTTGTTACCTAAGGTGTTTAAATAAATATTCCATTAATCAATTTGCGATTTATTCAAAAATCTTAACACCACGCCCCATCTTCCGAATTGTACACCGAGCTGTCCTATTTATGACAGCGACCCAGCCTTAACCCATAATTTAACATGTTTTAATTAAATATTTTCATGGATTCAAATAATAGAAGTCTGATGAATTCCTATTTGAACTAACAGATTCAGCATAAAACTGACCATTTACTAGCATCAAAGTTACATGGGTGGTAATAGTCTCGTTTCAAATCAGATATTCAGAATGTAAACATAAAAATTACATTTTATGTAGGTATGTAATTAAATATTTAGTTTGCTTTGGCCCAATCAGAACATACCTACCAAGTGGCAGAAGCTTTTCATAAAATTTTTTTTTTTAATTCTATTTAATACAATAGCAGCAGATCAATTGATAAATTACAATTTTTGATTGAAAATCTAATTTTGCATTACAAAATTAGTTGTAGTATTCACCTATACATAAAAAAACGTTTATACAGAAAAAGAAGAAATTAAATTGAATATCTTAACTTTCCTTCCACATACATACATACAAAACTGAACTAATTTTTATTAATTTTTCTAAGAATGGTAATTTCATCATAAAATCATGGTCAAAAGTATAAATAAGTTATGCAATTACAATTCCAAGTTCAAATCAGAGAATCATTCCAGATTCAGCGAAATTAATAAACTTGTGTACCTATTAGATAGATACCTAGTTTGCTGGAATATTCTGTTTTTTCAATCATTTTTCTAATCTACTATTTTATGCTACAACTACGAATTGGAACAAAAATAGTCCGGAAATGTATTCGTTATGCAGATTACATGCATGGTTGACGTAAAAATTGCGATTTAATCAGTTTTGGTCTAATTAAATTTGTGTTTTATCTCTGAAAATAATACACCGCATTAAAAAATCTTAACATTCGAATTGCCATAAGAATTATTAAGAAGAGCAATGCACATATTATTTGCAATGCAAGTTACTTATGCGCTAATGATTTGAACTTTTTAGGAACATATAGGTATAACTACTTATCTAAAATTCACTATACCAAAGGATCATTCAACGCACGACCTTAACTAGGTCAAAACATTTTTACAATAAGTAATGTAGTTTGCTGCGCTAATAGATTTTCTTTCCTCTTTAATCCATTTTTTTTTGTACAGGTATCGTCAATTCCCCTAACTTTGGACCAGGTGCCCAATAATGGACCACCGATATCGTTTTGGCTTCAGGGAAATACAGTTGAACTCGATCGATAGTCTGGTGCTTGTTGCTACTTGTTTCTGTGTCACGCTGGGCATTTTAGTTGTGTATATGAACTTGAAGCGGTATTTTTGATAAACAATTATTATAATTATAGCAAACTTAAGTATAAGGAAGAAGATTGGGAGCGTTATAAATCAATAAGCAATATATACATGGCCAGCATAAAGAAAGCTAAAAGTAATTTCATTAAATCGAAAATTCGTGGGACAAAAAATCAATGTGGAAAACCATAAAATTTTTAGTACTGAAAGACACCAGAGAGGAAGTTAAAATAGTCGAATTTGCGGATGGTCATTACGAGGATAGTGCAATAATGGCTAATAAGCTAAATGATTACTTTATAGATAGTTTAAGTGTAATTCTTGTCTCTATAGATATGGTTGCATACGTGAACTTGATACACCCTGTTTTTACAAATTAAAATTTAAACCTATAAATTCGAAGGATTTAATTGAAGTATTGATGCGAATTAGTAAGTAATTACTACGGACCATGTTAAAGAACGATTTGAGATATGATGTTTTGGGTCCCATGCTGGTAAATGTAATAAATAAGTCGATAGAAACAGGAAATTTTCCTGATTCGTGTGAAGGAATCAGTGATAGTTCCGGTAAAAAAAGTTCCCAGAGGTAATAGGTGTGAAAACTTTAAATCTGTAAATTTGTTACATACCTGCGAAAAATTATGGAAAAGATGGCTCAAATGCAACTGCCGAGAGGCCGCTGGCTGGCAATAGATCAAGGCAAATTCGTAATTGCAGTATTTTTGGATAGGAGAAGAGCCTTCGAGACGATTAATCTAGCAATTTTTCTTCAAAAGCTAGAGCAATACGGTACCAGGGATACAGAGCTCCAGTGGTTAACATCGTTCTTGACTGATAGATCGCAAGCAACTAGTGGTGTATATTCGAACAGTAGAAATGTAACGATTGGTGCTCCGCAAGGGTCAATTCTAGCAACATTGTTGTTTATATTATATATTAATGATAATATGGGAAAAGTTGTAAGGTATACAGAGCCATAGACTATTTGCTGATGATGCGCTAAAATTTATAATGAAAGTGAATGTTCCAGAGTATGTAAATAAGCCAAAAGTGGACTAAACGCAAATTCATGAGCCGGTAAAGATGAACAAGATGAAATTAAATGCAGATAAAACGAAATGCATGTGTATAGATATAGACTTGTGTGTGGAAATGGATAACGAAAATATTGAACTTATCAAGGAAATAAAGTATCTAGAGGTAGTTATCGATTATAAATTAAAAAATTTAATAAATTTATAGATTATATTTGTAAAAAAGTGGCTAAAGTGATTTCATTCTTCAGGAGAATCAGAAGCAATATTGTGACAATTAGTTCTATAAAAATATATAATACAATAATCAAACCTAATTTCGAATATTGTGCTGCGATAATTTTTATGGTATCTAAAGAAGATTTCAATAGGTTACAAAAGCAACAAAATAAGGCAATGCAAATTATACTTCGTTGTAATAAAATAACACCAAGGCAACATATACTGAATGCACTAAAATGGGTAAGTCTAAGACAACAGGTGTGTTTAAGTGTGCTAATTGTTATATTTAACATTAAGAATAATATTCTTCGAGGATATTTGTGTAATTATATTAGATATGTCAATAAAGCGCAACCATATTCGTTGAAAAATAATGACAGGTTTAAGGTTAAGTAAATTTAAAAATACTAATACGCAAAATATATATAAAAATAAATGTTACTATTGTATAGAAGTTTAGGTAAGAATATAAAAGGTATGGTTATAAAGCATGTATTTATTGCTGTTAAATAAAACACTACTACTACTACTATAAGCGATTGTATAATATCCTACACATATTATTCTTTTCTGATATCTTGACTTTAGTTGTAAATTTTATCCATATTAGTATCGCTTTTGGTTTTCGAAATACCTACATATTTTGAAATTTTCAACAAATGAGAAGTTGGTGCCCAACAATTGACCAAAATTGTACTAATGTAAAATGTTTTACAAAATATGGGGCTTTCTGGAAATGGACGAATGTCGATGACAAAATCTTCTATAATAGAAAAGATATCATTCTAACATGTAAAAAACTAAGAAAATATCATCATCAAGGGATATTTTCAAAATCCTTGAAATTGAAGATATGGAGCAAAAATAAAAGATAAATAACATTTTAAATACGCAAAAATTTAAAACTGAATTTTATATTAAAACCTTACATACCTAAATACAGTGTATGTATTAGTTAAAAAATTATGTATGTATGCATTAAAAAATAATAAATAAAATTTCCCTGTTTTCCTCAATCAATTTTGAAATTTGGTGCAAAAATTGTTAATAGTACATAGTTGGGCAACTCAGAACTCAACTTTGTACCAATACATCTTGTTAAATATATTGCATAAAACACATTAAGTGTGTATAGAAAATTGTACTTCGTTTCTTTAGTGAAGATACACAAGTCTCTATTAACTAAAGTAAACAGGCACTGTCTAAATGTTGTAAGAAATTATATTCAAATATTCGTGAAAAGTGGTACAAAATTAGGGGAAACGACAGTACCTAGCAATTTCACTAATTTTACTAAGAATTCCTGTTATTTGGGGGGAAAAAAAGTGAAAATAACTTATAATTAATGTTGAATCCGGAACTCTTTCTGATATTTCATAATCAATAACTATTTTGTTCATTCCCCACTTCAAACTGTTCTATCTTACGATTTTAGAGTAGGTATTAGTAGTTTGTGAATTTCAACTTGCCCGGTTTCTGCCCACGAATTTTTGAATATTTATCATTATGAATTGAAACAAAATCCGCTATATCTACATTTTTCGAAACTCAAAATAATTAAAATTGAATTAATTAACGAAATCGGCTGTAAACAGATATTTTTGAAGAATAACCTGGTTTCGCTCTCAAATGATTTTAGTTTGAAAATTTCGGGGTGGGAGGCATAGCAACCGTTTCGGAGTTACAGAATGATTAAGAAAATATACTAGGTTTTCTCGAAACTCCCCGTATTCCTGGTCTTCATGGTCCTTCTAACGACTGCTCAACCAGCCGCATACTCCTCTCCTCCCAGGAGTTCTGTTGGTTTAAACTAAAAATTTCGGATTTCCTAACTTTATTTTTTTATTTTTACCCCCTTTTTAATCACCCTGTAACTTCAAAACAGCTTATATACTCCCCCGCCCTGCCATACAATTTTTTGTTTGTGTAGATGAGTACTATCACTTGCCGCTCTATGGACCACCATGGCGAAACCACCCTGCATACACAAGTGAGACCAATTCGACACTAAGTTTTTCATTTTCCCTAAATCTAAAACTATCCATGTCTTCACATAATTGAAAAACAAGACATTTTCCTTTGAATTATTTCTATCTCAATGAAACAAAAAGTTTCTTTATTTAAGTGAACATGGCTGTGGCTTCTACGTCAGTTGTTTATAAATGTTTGTTGTAGTCACTGATTGTAATGGATCAACAAGGTATTGTTTCAACTACAAAAAAAAAAAAAAGGCGCGAAAAAATCTGAGTGATTTTGTTAATTAAAAATTACATTTTAATTTTAAATGAATATTTAAAATAATCTGACCATCGAAAACCAATAGCGCCCATTTCTAATCAGTGCAAAGGAACAATTTCATATTTTAAAACGCTGATACGACGAAACAGGTGTCAACCCTTTTTCATTTCTTTTTACAAAGTTTCTACCGCAATTGAGACAACCTTTTCTTAAAAGATGCCAGTGTTCAATTTCCAAAAGCATCAAGATCAAGAAAGAAACCAAGAAGCAATTCAGTACATATTTCGTTCAGAGTTTTGCAGATGCCTGCTGAACAAAAGAGCTCAATGATTCTAGTGTGTTGACAAACTTTTTTGGAAATTTCAAAAGTTTCACAACGAATTTATAAGATACATTTAAAAATAGCATTATACCTACTCCCCGTTGAACAAAGCAAAGAAAATATCATAATATAAACATTACTGCAGAGAAAGAAAAACCATTAGTCGCCTATTCGTAATTATGACAACTTTTAAAGGTTAAGAATATTTTTAACATAAAAATTTGTTTTGCAACAAAAGAAAACAAATTAAGGAGGGAGTCCAGTTTGAAAGTCGCAAAAAATGAAAGTATGTATGTAGGTACGTGTACAGCATCTCAAAAATATAGTCCTAAAATATTAAGGCCAAACTAATAAAAATGATGAAATATAAAACTTTTATGGAGATAAGTAGTCAGGGCTTTGAGGGAGCGCCAGGTGCGAGCGGTTAACAGTCGATGCAGGTATAAAGCTTTCGACAGCTGCCGAATTCATGATATAGTTACCTATCATGATACAAAGATAACAAGGTATGACCGATTCGAGAGGAATTTTTTGTATTGCTACGTCATGAGGTGACAATGTCATTTCCAGCGAATTTGTTTTGAGTTTTTCGTAGGTATTTGATTGACTGAAATACGTTTTGAATATATTAAAATATTTAACAAAAATTAGTTTTTTCGTTTAAATCACTTCGGGAAAAGTAATTATGTATGTGCTTGTGAGAAAGTAAAGAAATTTCCAAATACAAATTTTTTTCACTTTGATAAGAACGATTGAAATTGACACGAACAAATTTGTTACCAAATGAGACAAGCAACCAATTGACAGATAATTCGGCCATACCTTGTTAATCTTTGTATAATGGTTAGCTATATTGAAAAGCGTCCGTTAATGGTTGATTGGGTACGAAACAACACATTTTTTAATCCAAACTCATGTTCGGATTTTACCTTGAAACTTATTCAAAAACTTTAAATGCGTTTTTGCCGAAACCATTTTTCGAAGTTGATAAACAGGATATTCAAAATATAATCGACCGATCAAAAACCCTTTAATTCTATAAATTTCTCCGGGGATTAACTGACAACCATTATTTTTTGTTTTATTTGAAATATTTTAACTAAACAATTGAAATCGATTTCTATTTTTCAAAACATACCTAACATTTTCAAATTTTTGGTTTTACTTTATTATATAATAATATTCGCAATTTTTTTGCCTTCAGATTACTCTAAAACGTGGAGGCTGCACACCAACCAAGAGTTTTGTGTAATTTATTCAAATATCCTGTTTATAAAGGTATTACTACAAAAATATATATTACGAAGTTTACTAGGAGTTTGTTCATATTTTGGCTACAGGTGGCCATAGCCAAATTGGTTTGTGCTCTGGAGGTGAATCCAAAGTAGAGCTGGACGTTTTTTCCGAAATTTCTTAGGTAGGCAAAAATTAAACAAACAAACGTCAAGTTATTTGGACTTCACCTCCAGAGCATAAACCAATTTGGCTATAGCCGGTTGTAGCCAAAAGATGAACACACTCCAAGTAGGTACCTAGTTAGCCAAAAACAAATTCGAAAAAATTAATTATTTCAAATCCATCGGATTTAAGATAGTGGTTTTTTTGCAAAAACAAAAAGAAACAAATAACTGTATTATGTTTTCTTAGGACTATGAATGTAATAAACCCTAAAATAGGTACCGGATCAGGAAACTTATTATTCGCGGCAGTTATATAACTATATCGATAACGTAACCTCTAAAGATGATTAAAACCAAAGATGCTTTTTCCAGTAGCTAAGTAGGTATAATATGGAAGGAAACAGATACGACTAAGGGAAGTAATAAAATAACTCTTGAGATCTACGATAGCGTTGGCAACGTACAAATTCAATACCTACGAGATCCAGAAGATTAAACTGAATGTCAGACGACTGACCAAAATAAAAGTAGTTCATAGGTGGCGGCAATGGTCTTCTTTTGACTTTGCCTTGATGCCCCAAGATATGTTTTATACCAACAAATTAGTAGTCTTTCCCGTTTGGGGTAACTCGTTTATTCCTCCTGACCAGGCTTTTGATCGCATAGAACATGTAATTAAAATAAAACATTCCTACTATCATTTATCTGGTTTAATCAGTCACCATGGAAGAGATAGGTAACTGAGATTTACAACAGTAAGGAAATGTCCTTGACAATATTCAAATCTTCCTCTACTTGGCATTTTATGTTTAATCTGAAGACACGATTGTTTATCTAAAGAATTTACTGAGGGTCTATTTTAATGCGTGAAGAGCCAAACTATAGGACTGATGTTGGTCAATTTAAAAGTATAAGTAAAAGGGGAAAATCTTGTTCAGTGAATGAGATAAGTTGAAACCAAATACGGATAAGGGTTAAAATGCGAAAAGATAAAGGATATTATGGAAATTTTTGAGTGAATTGGAGGGAAGAAAAGAGTAACAAGAACAAAAGTCTGTGGGAGACAGGAGTAGAAAAAATAATATTTATTTTTTTCAACGGATATTCTAAATGGCTGTTTACAAGACATTTTTCTTTACAACACTATTAAAACCTGTAATATCCGAATTTCCATCATTATATTATATACGTATATCAGTTGTTGTTTAACAATATAAAAAGAAAGTGTCCTTAGTGTCCTAAAATTTGCCGAAAATGGCAACCTATAAAGTTTTTGAAGTTTGTTTCTATACCCTTCCTTCATATGAACCGATTTTATGCGGAAATTTTTTATCTGCAAATACCAGTGCAAGTGCAATTCAGGATATCTCTACAATATTTGATGCAAAAAGTTTATCCAATTTATTGATGAGAGCGATTGAGACTGATAAAGATATGAAAACCCCGGAGCCAGAAGCATATCAGCTTGTCAGGATGGAATTTCTACAATTTCTACAACAAACCTACATCGGTGTGGATACGGAAGCGGATGAGTTTTTATAAAAATAAAAAAATTCACTATAGGTTAATCTACACTCGAACATTGAAAAAAAAAATAAATAAATTATAATTTTCGTAATTACCTAGTCTCAATTTTCACATAATTTATCCAATTATTTCCGCTTCTTATAATTTCAAATAATTCAGTAATTTTCAGCAATTTAATGTCTATGACAGATGGAAAGACAAAAATTGTAACCGCCATTTAGCTATTAACGAAAAACAAACAAAAAACTAATTTTCTTAAATCACACATGTAACATTATTGGAAATGAAAAAAAATAATCCCCATTCGTGGATTACAAAAAAAAATATTTAATTTTTTTTCCTGAAAGTAAAAAATCTTCAAGAACTGAGCTGCGATAGTCAACACAGAAAAAAAAAATTTTTTTTTCTTCATTTTAGAAAGGTTCGAGTTCGTTACTTCAACACCTGCCCTTATTGAAGTCGTTTGTTTGAGGGTGAAATTTCATTAGGTAAATTATTCATTTCCATAGTCGCATATATGTATGTTAAATGAAAAACTTCATAAATATTCCACTGATATTTATCTCTTCTTGTCCAATAAAATAATTAAATGTAATAAAAGGAAAAAAGCAAAAATTCATAAAACAAGAAAACGGTCATGAAATATGATCGTTCATTCGTTCTCCTGCTGCTTGGTTTTGATTCATTCTGCATCTCATTCTGGCGCAATAAGAACGAATGAGAATGAGTGGTTAAAAAGAAAATAAAACAGAAAAACACAAACCTTCAGCTCCGCTTATAATCCCAACAAGAGAAATGAACAGAAATAATTTAATCCAAATATCCGATTTTGATAAATAACTGGTCAACAACCACATTGTAATCCTATTTATTATCACATTTAGCACACATTTAATATATAAATAAACGATATAAATTCAATTTGAAACTAACAGAACGATCCACTGGTGGTCGCGCACGCACTTTTTTTTTTCTATTTTTTTTTTTTTATTTTTTCGATACTGCTTTGCTACTACTACTCCTTGAACAAATCTTCTGAAGTGGATTTCTTTTCGCCCGAGGGTATCACATCACTGTAACGCCACTTAACCATGTTTTTTTATATGAAAATCCTTCAATTAAACACATTTTAATAATTTAAAACACTTTTTATACACAATTGGTTTTGTTTTAATTGAAAATTTTAAACAAAAATTTACCGTCAGTTAAGTAGCGCATGCGTTTACACTCGCGTCTCAAACCACTTTGTTCGCTAATGTCGGCCACTTTGTTTTCTCAACTAATGAGTGTGAGTGAGTGGTTGGTGTGGTGAAGTGCGATGGGTTCAAAATGGCCGCCAAATTGAAAGGAGAAATGTATCCGCAAAGAACTAAATTATGGCGGATGATGGACAACGGAATGGGCCTGGTGACGGCGGTGAGGTGAGTGCACAGCCGCATACATGCTTGTTATGCTTCATTTTATTTTATTCAAGAATCAGGTTTTTCAATATGAGGACTCTAGAAATTTTCGTGCTGCCAATGTGTATGGAATAAATTTCGTGATTATGTTGAAAAATTATGTTTTCACCACAGATTTTCTTTGGCAGTTTTTTAATTAATTTTTTTTTTGTAAATATTGTATCTATGTTTGTTAAATTTTAAATTTCTGACATTTTTATTAATTTATTTTTTATATATCCGTAGTTTTTTTTTTATTGGACACAGCATTTAAATATTATAGGTATATACCTACCTACATATTAATGAAAATTGAACACATCTTGTTGTTATTTGTTGTGTCTTCAAACATTCTAAATTATTTTTGCTTGAAAGTGAAAGAAAATTAATTATCATATAAACATAATATTAAGGTGTTTGTCAAGATCATTTTTTTAATCAGACAAAAAAAAAACTGAAGACGGAAACTCGCTCAAACAGTTATTTTCAAAAACGAAATAAATAATTTATATTGCGCTGTATTTGCAATTTTATTATCTGCCTTTATTTTCTCATCGAAGACAATTTTAAAGTTTTTTTTTTTTAAAGTTACTTTGATTATATTATGGTGCCATGCTTGCTTTGGTTGAGCGACGAAACACTAGCAAAAAACTATTTTTTTTAATGGATTTCAGCGTTTTGAACCGTTGGGTTTCCCCACAAAAACTACATCCAATTGGTCCTTATGATTTTAAGAAGGATGTTGTTAGGAGTTGCTACCATTTATGTATGTAAAGGATTAATATGTGGAGGTATAATTTATATTTACCTATTTAATTCAATTCTTGAAAAAAAAAGTTATTATGAAATAAGAAAGAATTTTTTTTTATTCGTTTTAAACGTTTTCAGAGTCCAGAATATTTGCAAAACAGCATTATTAAAAATTAGTAATGAGGTTCGAATGGTAATTGATATGTTTATCGTCATTGTATTTCTTGATTAACTCTGTTAACAAAGGAATAATTTGCAGAAAGTTAATAAGTTAATATGGTTATGGGTTTTTTTTATTATTATTTATGTAATCGTTATAAGGCTGTTTTTTATTGGTAGCCTTCTACTTTTCAGCCATTCAATTGTGGGATCCCATAAGGATCGATATTAGGGACAATTCTCTTTATAATAATAATGAATGACATGTTTGATTGTATTAAGAATGCATTATTTGGATAGCATGAAAATGACGCTAATTAACTTAAAAGTCGAAATTTGATTAATAATTAGGCCAAGATATACAAAAAATGAACTTAATTTTAACTTAAGCTTTAACAAAGTTGGATTTTATCGCTTTGTTTTTTTTTTTTTTATATAAAGCATGGGCTATAGACAAGATGGACTATTAGGTCTAAAAAATATCTCTGAATTTATAATAATATTTGATAAAATAATCAAATTTGTCTAAGGCTGGAAAACTTTCCTTATCTTGTTAGTTGGATGGCATCTGTATGCCAACGATGCAAATCTTGAAGTACCAAAATAGGACTACCACAAATGAATTTGATATGAATTCAATGTTTCAATTTTAGAGAAATCCCCGAATCATTATTGTGCAGATTTTTGATATGTATTCATATGCCAATACATCCTCATAAAATTTTTATTAGTTCTATAATGTTCAACTGCCATTCCTGTGGATAATAACGCCCAGAAACCCCTTATAAAAATTTGATAATTTAAATGTAAAAATGTATGCCAATTTTAGTTCCTTAATCAATTATAAAAATTTTTTAAAAAATTTCATAAAATCTTTTATAGGTGGACCACTACCTACCTTAAATGAGGCAAAGATTGAAAGATTTTTTTTTTATGGTTTCAAGATGCCGATGAGCTGACTAACTCCGGCTATAATAATTAGTATTATTATATCCCGACGACCTGCTTAAAACAATCAACGGCAAACATAATCGAGTAATCTCCGATCTAATGCACAAAGCCCTGAATGTAGTTTACTCACAACAGAGAACAATAATAGAATTCTCAAAGGAAGTCAAATATCAAGGTATTAACTTGGATAGCAGACTAATTAATTGGAATTCTCATTTGAATAAGAGTCCTGCAAAAGGCTTTAGTGGCAGAATGGATATGTCACAGGGTTTTCGGCAGGATTTAAACAAAAATAATCCTGTGGTCATATATATACTTTATAAGACCCATGGTCACATAATCTTCACTGTTTTAGTGAAAAAAAAACTAAACAAAAGACAGGTTAAGCTGGTTCACAAAAAATGCAACAGATTTTAAGTAGTAACTGGTGCCATACCTGCACGACTGCAGCCTTACAGGCTATACTGGACCTGCTTCCACTGCATCTGCATGTTAATAAGGAACGCATCCTCAGCGCAATACGACTGCAAAGATCAAATCTCTTCAACACAGGCAATCTGCTCGACAATCTGAAAGCTCTTAATGAATTCCGAAGACCTGATATCGAAATACTATAACATTGAAACACCTTTCGAAATTATCTTAGGAGACCGTCAACGGTGACATTCTGGAGAGTTACCCTTTGAAAAAAGTAAATATTGCACGAATGGATCCAAAATGGAAGGCAGGAAAAGCGTATGTATAAATTGAGAAGTTGCAAGACAATAATTATAAATATGTACTAGAATATCAGAAATAGCGGGGGAAATCATCTTGATGAATCTCGGGGGCGCAGATCATGTCCAAGCGCAGTGGATTTTATAGTAGATATTGCAAAGAGAACATCAGTATCATCAATGCAATTAAACGCAAAACCCTCGAAACGATGAATATTAGGGACTATAGGGGTAGAAGAAGCAAAAAACTCACCTAGGGTCTTAGCATCTGATTGGACCGTTACCAGGTCTAGCGATTTGTGAATCGGGAACATGACAAAATCTAAAAGTATAAAATCCAGAAGGGACAAAATCCAGAAAGATTTAAAAAGTCAAGAAAGTTCAGAACTGACAAAATCTAGAAGTGACAAAATACATAAATGTAAAAATCCGGAAAATGTAAAAATATTGTTATAATTATATTCTACAAATTATTTGAAGGGTACAGAGAAAAAACAAGGTAAGTCACATTTACTTGAAAATGAGATATTTAATATTAAAAGTTTCCAGACCTATTATTCAGCTGCAGAAGACAATTTATGTGAATTTAAAAAAAAATGGAAGAAAAGACAAATTTAAACAAGTATCTTTAATAAAATAACAAAATAGCTTGTTCGCAATAAATAAAATTTTAAAATAGTTAAATGAGGCTTTTTTATTCATTATCTCGAGTTTGAGTGTTATCAGAATGAGGTAGTCCTTCGAAAAATATCTGTGTCGCACCTCCACGGTATTTTTTTAAAGCCTGCAAATCTTTGTATTTTGCTGAAGATGTTGGTATGATTACCTCGTATAAGTTTGGCGGTGTACTACTGACAATATCTGTTAAAGATTTTTTATTTCTTACGATAGAAGTCTCCCATGGACAATTATATGATTTTCTTAGCTGTATCGTAGTAGGATAATCCTTAGAAATTAATAATTCAGAGATTGTCCGATATGCGAAAACGGTTTTGGGGCTTTGTCCGGGCTTTAAAACTGTTTCTTTTACATTCAATTATAGTGAATGAGATGATGGGAAGTTCTAACATGATCGCTTAATCCATATTTTTGTCGCATTCCATCTAGGTATGCCCACGAACAAGAAAAGTAAGACTGCATTCACACTAGACGTTCTAATCGTCCTTCAGTCTTGATTCAATCAAAAAGCCACATAAATTTCTATGCAATATCACTCTTTGCATTCACACCAGTAAAACAAGGATGATTTAATTAGCAGTTCTGATAAATCATTAAAGCATGATTAAAACGTTCGGTGTGAATGCAGCCTTACACTAATAGAATTGGAACGATTTATTATATGAACTAAATTAATGCAAATGGACTTTCATTGTTTTTTCATACTGTGCTTGGACTTTGGAATTTTGAAGTTTCTTGTTGCATGTGTATTTAAAGTACTTTGCCCCATCTTTTCAATGGTATCATTACTTTAATTTAGCCAAAAACGTGACTTACCTTGTTCTTTCTTTGTATCCTTCATTTAAAATTCACATGAATGAGACAAATTTGTTAGACATACTCATTAGTACATTGGAATTTACTGATGGTAGATGGAAACTTATATCATCCAGGATGAAGTTCTGGTGCAACACAACTGTGCCTAGTTTATATGCATATGAAAAAGCATGTGGCTAGAAAATAATTTTTTACAACTTCACAATCATTAGTCACGGATACATTTAAGGTAGTCCTTGATCCACACCTAACTTCATATGCATATAAACTGGGCACAATGGGGTTGCACCAGAGCTTCACCTACCTGGATGACACAGGTTTCCATCAGATGTGAATCTACCATCACCAAATCACAATGTACCAACCATCATGAAGAATTCAAACTAAGAGAAAATCTAGATAAAATCCAAAAAAGATATTCGCGCAGAAGTGACAAAATCCCGAAGTGACAAAATCCAGAAGAGACAAAATCCAGAAATGACAAAATCCAGAAGAGACAAAATCCAGAAGTAACAAAATTCAGAAGAAATCCAGAAAAAATCCAGAGAAGATATTCGTGCGCGCGAGTATTTTTCTTGATTTTTTTCTGGATTTCCATTTAGTTTGAATTCTTCATGAACTCGGAACTATTTCGTTTACGTTAAAAATAAACAAATTATATATATTTTTTACATTTATTCACCCCACACTACCACTTCATCACACACATTCATACGCATTCATTAATAGATGAGACCTAGCCACATACCTACATATGTACCATGGAAGCACTAATTCATACATTTCAGAACAGGATAATACCTTAACGCGAAAATTTTTCTATGTATAGTGATTTCCAATATTTAGGGCGGATCCGAATCCAAGTCTTCGTCTTCACCTTCGTCTTGTTAGTACAGCTAGTGACGTAATTCAACAAGCTCAGCTATTATAATAGTTAGACGAAGACGAAGCTAACCTGTCCGAATTCGTGTGATTAGCTTGATATTTGACGTTTAGAGCCAGTTCCTATTGTTTGTCATAATTAATAAATGTAATTAATTATAATATTATTATTTATGATTTAAAATTAAATTAAATTTGAAATAAAAATGTGTTACAATTATCTCTAATTGGTACATATATAACTGCTTATTTTACATAGAAGAATTGAAGGAAAACAGTAAAAAATTCACAATATTTACACTTCACTTTTTCCGCGTCCGCCATAATGCGAAAATAAATGCAATCAAGATCAAGACGAAGCTAACCCGTCTGAATTCGTTTGCTTAGCTTGCCTGATCTCGATAGCCAACGAATAAATAAAACCTCAAAATATGTTGTCTATTTAAAATAGTCAACTCGAACTTGACTCTATGATCAAGCTAACCAAATGTCTAAACTGTTATACAAAGTAGCAAAACTCCGTGGCATAGACATGGATTCGGATAGAGCTTGACTCGATGTTACGTCACTAGCTGTACTAACAAGACGAAGACGAAGACTTGGATTCGGATCCGCCCTTAGACTTTTTTATTTTAATTCGAATTATAATGCATTTTGGCCCTTGACACATTTCAAAATCCCGATCAACACTTCAAAATTTCATATAATGTTTCTTGATCGCCGTTCACAAATCAAGACCCATGTGCAGACATTGTTGGGTTAGTCTGCTTCGTTCACAAAGATACTAGGTTTCCAGCAGATGAATATGTCATCACAAGACTCCCAAAAATATTATTAACACAGATTGCGAAGCGAAGTTCATGCCATTTTTAAAAGTTTTAAAAAAAAATTGTAGTTATAACATTTTACACAATTTAGGAATTTTGACATTTATGTATTTTGCCGTTTCTGAATTTTGTCACTTCTGGACTTTGTCACTTCTGAATTTTTGTCATTTCCAGATTTTTGTAATTTTTCTGGCTTGTGTCACTTCTGGATTTTATATACTTCTTGATTTTGTCATTTTCCATTCGCGCGCGCGAATATCTTTTCTGAATTTTTTCTGAATTTTCTCAAAATTTTTTCGCTTCTGAGTTTTGTCACTTCTGGATATTCTCTCTTCTAGATCTTATCTGTCTGGATTTCGTCGCTCTGGATTTTGACTTTCTGGATTTCGTAACCAACCCTTGTGAATCTGTATGTGCGCTATGATAGAGAACGTTTCAGTGATGAACTTAAAAACATTGGAATTACAAATTTAAACAGAATAAATGACTTAGATTTTTGTGCGGAGGGTCTAATTACAAATATGAGATGCGTCTTGGAAAAGTTTAAAGTTACAAAAATTGTAAATAATAATGAGAATGAATGGTTCACGCAGGAACTAAGAGTGATAAAACGAGAAGAAGAGAATGCGTATGCAAAAGCAAAAATTAGTAATGAACTAGTTGATTGGAACATATACAAAGAGGTAAAAAATAAATATAAGATCAAAATTCAAGAAACCAAAGATAGTTATATAAGAACAAATATAGATAACGCATGTACGCAGAAGAGGAAATGGCAACATCTGAAAAAGAATGTGTTAAAAGAAAGAAAGAAAAGTCCGAAATACAGGAAATGGTATTTGGAGGAGATAAGGTAAAAGATTCCCAACAAATTGTGGATAAACTGAATGATTACTTTATTGAAAGCATAAACGAACTCAATAGTTCTATACCAGTAGTCGAATTTGCGAACAATATACAACAGTGCTCAAGCAGATTTGAATTCGAAAATGTCAATATCCAATCGCTTAAGGAAATCTGTAAATCTATGAATAAGAAGAAAGATTGCTATGGAATAAATACGAGAATTGTATTGGACAATTGGAGCGTTATTAGTGAACAGCTAGTCAATATTGTAAATAGGAGTTTAAATGAAGGAAAATGTCCAAACATCTGGAAGGAATCAGTTGTAGTTCCAGTGCCAAAGGTGATAAATACAAACAAATGTGAAGAATTTAGGCCAATAAATACATTAAGCCTATTTGAAAAAATTTTAGAAAAGGTTGTTCAGCTTCAGCTTGAAAAGTATCTAGAGGAACTTAACCTTATTATGAGAGAGCAGTCAGGTTTCAGGAAAAGACATAATTGTGAAACAGCATTAAATCTAGTCATAGAGGAATGGAAAGAGGAAATGAATAAAAACAAGTTGGTAATAGCTGTATTTTTGGATTTCAAAAGAGCATTTGAAACGATTGATAGGCTAATTCTTCTGAAAAAATTACGTAAATATGGAATTTTGGGTAAAGAATCTCAATGGTTTGAAAGTTACCTAAAAGAGAGAACACAAAGAACAAAAGTAAACGGATTAATTTCAGGAGAAAAGGAAATATCACTGGGAGTTCCACAGGGATCGGTACTTGGAACATTATTGTTTCTTATATATATTAACGATATGGAAAATGTGATTAAGTTAGCAAAGCCTGTTTTATTTGCGGATGACACATTAATATATATAACTGGAAGTAACTTACCTCAAGTCAAATGGCAGTTAGATCAGGATTTAAAGGCTTTAAGTAAATGGCTAAAAATGAATAAATTATTGCTGAATTTGAAAAAAAAAACAAAATTTATGGCACTAAAGACAAACTGTGATATCGAAATTGAAATTGATGGTGAGCCGATAGAAAATGTAAACGAGATGAAATATTTAGGAGTAATATTAGACAGAAATTTGAATTTCAATGCACATGTGGATTACGTATGCAAGAAAATTGGAAAAAAGTTAGGCTTTTTTAAAAGAATAAGGAAAAAATTATCAATAATGACAGCTATACATGTTTACAATAGTATCGTTAGACCACACTTTGAATATTGTTCAACAATTATTATTCTTATGCTCACAAGGAGCGATAGAGAGGATACAGAAGCTACAAAACAAAGCGATGAGGTGTATATTACGATGCAACAGGTATACACCAATAAGATGGATGCTAGAAGCACTAAAGTGGATGAGGTTAATAAGACGTTTCCACTGCTCCGAAATTACGTGATTTCGAAGAGGTAATTTTAAAATCATGCGAGGGTGTTTCCACTGACTGAGATAATTTCAATTGTCATATGCCAAACATAAAGTACCAAATGTCAAATTTCAGTGAAGTGAAGTCGAAATTATTTGTTATCTAGGAAAAAATAGTGATAAAAATGGAGGAAAATATGTTAAATATAATATTATTGCATGAAATAGACATTGAAAAAAAAAATAAACATTATAAATAATGTTTTTTATAAGAAAAGCGAGTATTACCGAAGAAAACAACGACAACATATTCGAAGGATTTTAAATTTGCAACGACGAAGTGCTATTTTATTGAATGCAATTGCAAAACAAAAAATATGCAGGAAAGTCTGGATGAAGGTAAGTGTGCTCAAAAATGTAAATATACTTAAGAAATAATGTTACACGCAATTTTCAGTACCGAGCGAGTTGTTTCTGGGAGAAAGAAGTTGCAAAAAGTGACGAGTTTTTTAAAGAAAATTGTAGAATGTCTTGACAGGTTTTTAATATTTTATGCAGCAAATTGAAAAATATTGGAAAGACTGATATCAATTTTCGAAAGGCAATATCTTTGGACAAAAGAATTGCGATTGCTCTATACGCATTAGGATCATCTGCAGAGTATAGGAGTGTCGCAAATCTTTTTGGTGTCGGGAAGCCGACTGTTTGTAAAATATTACGAGATTTCTGCCAAGAAGCGTGGAAAATATTGCAGCCCGAATTTTTGAATTACTATCCGCTCAAAGAAGAAGTGATAAGGGACTGTGTGAATGACTTTCAGCAATTAGGATTGCCGCAATGTCTGGAAGCACTAGGTAAAGTGAAAATGTTTGCATTTACTATTTCGTTATTTACAATTTTTCTGTTTAGATGGTTGCCATATTGAAATAAAACCCCAGGCGGAAGACGCGGTGGACTACTTCAATTATAAAGGGTGGTACTCTACGGTGTTACTGGCCTTAGTTGACTATCGGTGAGAATTTTATTCAACTTGGTGCTTTTATTAATATTGAATATAATACAGATACCGGTTTTTGTACATTAATATCGGGAGCCCTGGACGTTGCAATGATTCGCAAATATTTGAAAGATCAGCCCTAAAAAAACAACACAAAAACCCAATTCTAAAGCAGATGGCAAAAGAAATATCGGAAGTGAATGTGCCCATAGTTATTATTGGGGACTCTGCTTTTCGATTCTCTGACATTATAATGAAGCCATTTCCATTTAATACAGTGAGAAATGAAATGGAGAAGAACTTCAATTATGTACTGTCGAAAAGTCAGAGGGTAGTAGAGAATGCCTTTGGACATTTAAAGGCAAGATTTAGGAGGCTCGGAAAAGGCCTTGATAATAATATTGAGAACACTTCTCAAATAATTAAGTGTTGTTGCGTATTACACAACTTTTTAAATGACCACAATGAGCACATTAATCATAAATGGCTGGTTCATATCACAGACCAGGAAAAGTTTCAAAGTAATCGACAGCCCGAGCACAATACAACCATCACTGACAACGATCCTACTGCGGCAAATATTCGGAATGCGATTAGTCAGTACTTAGGTGAGAAAGCAAACACATAATTTTTAAATTAACAAACAAACAGCTATACTATTTAAAAACTATTTGGCACTTACGAAACTAATCACTGCTTTTTGGAATTCTTTGGAATCATTTACAAAGTCCTGCAAAAGTTCATTTCTTTTTTCCTCAATACTTATTAACTTTTCGTCCACTTTTTTAACTTCTTCCAATTCTTTTTTAATGTTTTCATTAACTTTTCTGAATTCTTTCAGTAATTCCATTTGCATATCACTTTTTTTTCGTTTTTCAGCTTTATCTTCTGGAGATACAACGGAAGTCACAACTGGTGATGATAGCGGTGCTTTATCCACTTGCATTTCCGGTGACAATGAGGATGCTTCATATGCTGACAGCGATGAGGACGCATGCTGATGAACATGAAGTTCCTCCCCAGAAAGGATCTCAAGGCTGCTATCTATTGTATTGTAAAACGCAAATAAATATATAATAATTCATGTCGAAAGTGTTCTAATTTGTTACCTTCCACAATACTCTCCTCTACTAACAAATTCACATTATTCATTTTGAATTTTCCCAGTATGGCGTGGACCTTATAATATAGCGGCCAGTCGAACGGAGAACCTCCTGTTGAGCCGATATTTTCTTTTTCCTTCCTAAGAACAAAAACAAATTGAGATTAATATTTGGTAAAAGATGTTCTAAATTGAGACTCATTCCAACTTACCTGTATCTGCTAGTTAAGTTATGGATTTTAATCCTTATTTCCTCTGCAGTATACAAGCTGCTTCTATCCTTCATCGTCATTTCAATTTCCTGGAATATGTGGCTATTCTTTCTCAAGCCCCTTAATTTTTCTATCCTTTCTGCCCACAATTCCACTAGGAGCTCTTCCTCAGCTAAACTCCATATTTTTTTTTTTTTATATTTCCTTTTAATTTGTTTGCTATCCATATCTCGCCAATTTCTATTTTTGCGGACCTTATTTAGATATGTATCAGCTGTTATTTGTTTGCGAACAAATGGAACTGTCAATATTATGAAAATGACGTGCTGAATGCCGCTGAATGAGTGCGTTCGGTCCATTTCACATGATTTTACATTTAATTTCATCCAAATCATGCCGAAATGACGTGATTTTGAAATTACGCCAATGTATGGGAAATTACGTGATTTCGGAGATGATTTCAGAAAATAATTCTAAATTACGTAATTTCGGCGCAGTGGAAACGCCATATAAAAGAGCGAATTGAACTGAGTGTATTGCTGTTCATATTCAAGGTAAAATCTGGTCGTCTACCTGAATATTTGCGCAGTAAATTGAACCTAGTAACAGACATACAACCATATAATTTGAGAGGAGCTGAATGAAGTTAACTTTCGTTTGAAACTACGAAGAAGTACCATGGCGCAGAATTCTCTATTATATAAGGGCTTACAAAGGTTTAACGCGTTACCAACAGATTTAAAACAAGAAAGAAGATTTAATAATTATAAAAGAGGAAGTTTGCAATATTTTAAGAGTAATATGTAAACTAACTTTAAAATATAAAATAAGTCAATATTGTGTACATGAAGAGTTTTTAAACTAATAAAGTATTATTTATTTATTTATTTATTATTTATTATTATCTGTTCCCGGACTGACCCTCAGAACTCGGTTCCTTGCATCAGATAACCAGATTGAATATACCCCACAGATTTGTCCTACTTCAAGCATTCAGTTTCCTGGATAAAGAAATTCTCCTACCTACACCAGCAGAATATTTCCACCTTTTTATTGACAATCATTAGTTAGCTAAAAATAGTGAAGTCACTACATTCCCTAATGAACAAGTAGTAACTGAGACGATTTGCCACAGCAAAAATAGGTAAAACCCCCAAAGGTTGTATTAAAAAAAAAAGATTCCAGAGGCGAAATTCCTCTATCGCATCTTCCATATTATTAATAATAATAATAAATTATACAATTTCGACTTTGTTGTAATAAATAGACAAAACGTTTGCATAATAGACGAGGACATGTCTATGAAACTACTTATACTACTACTAATGGGCCTTTAGCCTACAGAAAATATAAAAAAAATTTAAAAAAATACAAAAAAGGTGAAAAAAAAATTATTTGAAAGCCTGAGAAATTATTTTTCTATATTTGTGTAATTTGATTTGATTTTAAGTCATCAAAATCAGTCTTGATATACTTAAAACGATTTCTTAAAATTCTCTAATTTAAAGATCGATTGATGATTGCTAACATTTTAAACAAGGTCTGTTTGCAATACAAATGACTTTAATATAACTTAAAAAAAAAATAAATAAATAAACAACACAAACACACAGTTAATCACAATGATATCAAGAAAGGGAAATAATAATACTCGTGTGTATAGTAAGATAAAGTAGTGAACAAACATTTAAATGCAAAAGGATTTGTGTCATGGTGACTTCGTGGACAGGTTGTGCATACAATACGTGAGAATTTCTATTTCTTCTATTCAAGGCAAGTTAATACCCATCATTATATAAAAATCAAAAAACCGAAAAATAAATAAAGTTTTTTTTTTGTATCACTTCAAAATTATTATAGTAAACTGAACGTGAAAGGTTTTTACGTAATCAAAAAAAAAAAAACTAACTCACCCACCACCACTACAGCCCGATTCGATCCGATTCAGTTAAAACTAATTCCTGGGAACAGTATGGAAATTTCTCCATTAACCAGAGAGAAAATACGTAACTCTCGTTCACAAAGACCCAGAATGACAAATTTCTGAATTAATTCGTAAATAATTAAAAATGCAAAATTTCGTATATAATATGGGCATCATGTAGTTCCCACGGATGATGGTTAGTAATGGGTATAAGTATAGTAGATATAACGTTTATGATGTGTGAACGATTTGTCAACCCTTGACACTCTTTATTCGGACATTACATTATTATAGTATATACCAATCTAGCTATACATATTATGTTAGATGCGATTCCCTGATGTACATCTACATTTGGATGCAAAATAATCGGATATTGCTAAATGCGCAGTCAAAAAGATTAAACTGACTGAACACATTTTTGTATAGTTTCCCACAATTGATAGCATTTAAATTGATTAAATTTTTACGAATTAAAAAAAAAAAAAAAACACATCAAATAGAGGCCAACAAAAAGAAAAAACTACTAAAAGATGAAAGGTAGCTAGCCAATTTGATTTTATGTATGTTTCTCAAATTTATATGTGATCATGATCATTGATAGATTGGCGTCTACTGTTTTCACCAAAGCATAGCATAGCACAGGTGTGTCAGACTATATATTGATATTGAAATGCATTTTAGATTTGAATTTGTTTTTTTTTCAGATCTAAAATAGACAAAAATTTCTATTACTTTTACTATATGAACGTCATAAGAGTTAATCTAAGTAGAGATATTTTCCTTTTACCAGAACTAATACTTATCCAAAATATTTATGTATATATGTATAATTTTTGCATTTTAAACTCTTAACTCAGGTAGATTTAAAGACCGGCCTAGAATTCAGGTAACCAATTATTATTATTTAATAAAACTGACCTGGTGGGCTTTTATATAGTAAATAGATAGAAATAGATACGAGTTCGGGTGGATTTTGTCAGTTCACATTTATCTTTCATAATTAATATAAACTCCATCTCAAGACTAGTTTTTCAGATTGGGGCTAAGACACAAGGGAATAGACTATATATTTCATACCTAGGTACATATACATATCTATATGTATAACTATAATAATTTCTTGTGGTGCAGATATAAAATGCTCAAATTAACAGTGATCACATGAATTATTTAGTGGCGCTTGCCACTTACTATTAAAACAAGTCGAATCAATCGACTAAACTGGCAAAATTTGTTCCGAGTAACTTGGGTGAAACTCAGTTTGAGCTATCTAATAAAATATTAATATATTCGTCAATTTGCCATAAATTAGTACTTATACATTATGCAGATGGTGATTTTTCAAACGCTTTAATCTAATGTGACTGCGTTTTGACTTATTCCGTGTTTTTTGTTTTTTTTTTGTTTTTTAGTTTTTGTTTTATTATACAAATTTACATAAAAACATGAAATTTATCGAGAAATTGTAATTTTTGTGAAGATCTGTATTTATACATTAATTTGGCCAGATTCCAGACAAAATTGAACATTTTGGAAGAAAAAAAAAATGCTCTGCAAATGAAAGGTAAATCACTTTCTTTTAAGAAATTCATAATACCTAATATGTACTACACCAAGATATTTTTTTTTTAATAAGAAAGCTTTCTCCAGTTGTACTATACTTCATATTTAATTTTGATTTGATTTAATGTTTCTTTCTTTTTTGATTTATTACTATAACACAAGTGCCTTCAAAAAAATAACTTAATTATATAAATGGCTTAGACATAAGCAAATTAATTGTTGTGTTCCGTAGACTCAAGATTAAGTTTAAACGCATTTCTAATCATTTGTGGTTTAACACCTTCTGCTTAAAGCTAAATGTGTTCCCTAATTATGTCACACAGAATCTTAAGTGCAATAGAAAAATGCCGACTACTAAAAGAGTGATATACTTCGCAAGACGTAAATGGCTTCAACTACAAATTTAATCGCAATATAAGCAAAGAGATAACATAGGAGCAGAGCTGGGCAATACTTAAGTAAAAAAAGACTTAAGTACTACTTAAAGTACATTTTCGTTAACTTAAGACTTATTACTCAATACTTAGGAAATGCCCCTACTTAGTACTTGAGCATAAGTACTTGCTTCTATTTACTTGTACTTAAGACTTAGTTTTGTACTTAAGTACCAAGATTTTTACTTAGGTATTACTGAGTCTATTAAGTACCTACATATATATAACTCTTCATAGAAAAGTAAACACAATCTCTAGCGAAACTCCTTTTTTGTTGAGTTTTAAAGCACGCAGAGAACTGTCAAAGAATGTGCCGCACTCACGCATCAAGGCAGAACCTTAGGCAAACTAATAACATACACACAAGACTGGGCAAGTAGAACAAAAACCAGTAAAATCGACGATGCCTCGACTTGATGACATAACCACTGACATGTATAATATAGATTGCAAAAAGTGGGCCTACTTCTATATTGCTGACTCTTTCGGCCTAAGCACCAAGTACCAACTGAGAGAGAACTGAAAACAACAAACAAATTAGTGGATTCGTCGAAATAAATGTTTTTAAATTAATCATTTAGGGTTATTACTTACAAAAACGGTTTTATCAAAGACAATGTATTCATTAGATACGCAGAAGAATTTCTAAATGTTTTATTAAAATCACTTCCCGAGCTGCGTGCTCACTTTTTCAACTTCCCGCCAATGATTTTTTTTTAATGTTGCCACCGACACGTACGAACTCTTTTTAACACAAGCAATTGTGCCTACGTGAAATAGAATTGTAAGCAGTCCATATTATATACGGGGTAAGCAAGCAATGCCTCCAACATTCAACGATACCTCGACCTGATGTAGGGAAGGTCTCAATTTTTTCTTAGAAATTTACTGTAAATTTTTTCCTTAGAATTGTTATGAATTATTGGAGGCGATAATGGGTGGTTGGGCGGACCTCTAATAGTTTTTGTGAGTGTAGCAAGAAGCGAAAGTTTTACTCAATTTGCAGCACCGAAAACTATGAAAAACTATAAATAGTCGCCACTGGTTACTATACTATACATACTATAGTTTTCAAAAGGTATTGATTTATTAATACTATTAACTGAACTCGATAAACTTTATTATATTACTGCCAACGTACAAAGATTCTAAAAAAGTACTTTAAAAGGATTTCAAAAAGTACTCAGTACTTTTTATAGACTTACATAGTACTTAGTTACAAGTACTTTTCATACATGTGGTACTTGTACTTACGCTGAAGTACTCAGGCCTTCGGTATTTGTACTTAAGTACTTTTTCTTTGGTACTTGCCCAGCTCTGCATAGGAGTACATCTATTTTACATACAGGATGAATTATCTTCTAGATTACACCCTTTGATTTTTGATGAGATTCTGTTAAAGTGTAACGAAAAGGTGAAAAGTTTGGCCCATGTTCAGTATGTAAGCCAAATGAATAAGCTACGTAAATTGACTTACAATAAAACACGCAGCAATCACCGTACGCTTCAGATCATCACAAACAGCATCACCAGAACCAGCAATAGAAGATAGGCAATTTTTCACGCGTGTGACGAAATTGAGTGATTCCATGTTCAACCCAGAAGAATTGGATTTTCTTAACAAGGGACTGCAGCATTGGCGTAACTAGGTAGGGGCCAGGGTGGGCCCGGCCTCCCCCAGAATACGGACTGGACCCCCCAGGAAATTATGAAAATTCCCAAAAAACATTCGTGTATTCGTACAATCTTAGACCGAATTAAATTGAATCTGTTAGGATCGAAGTCGAAAAGACTTTAACGAGTTCTTTTCTTCAAGAAAACCTATTAAAATCTTTTTAGAATTTTTAAAAACTATTCTGAGATTGCTGTGATTCCACTTAAATTTGACAAAGCGTGATCCGTAGGAGAAATCATGCAGAACTAATTTCACAATTTTAATTAATAAACTTTTGAAAATTTCATAAAACTTTGTTTAATTTCCCGGAAAAAAGCTTTTTTAAGCTCTTTCGATTCTGATCCCAACGGATTCAGTAATAAGGCTGTTTATCTTTATAAGGAAGAAATATTTACTGCGGAATTAAAAAATTCAATAATATTCTTATTACTTTACATTATGAAATAAAACTATATTAGCATTCTAGACACAGAGAAACATTAAATTTGTCTAGAACCTACTCGAGTCTCGAAAAGGAGAAGGGTTGAATTCATTGTAGGTAAAAGTAATTTAGTAGACTGTCCATCAGATACAAGACCATTCGAATATTGGAACATGCATATTTACAACCAAGTGATGGACATCATTATCACTAACTTCAAAAATTGGTTTGAAAATTTACCTTTGGCACATTCAGATGACTCATTTGTAAAGTTGTACCTGAACAAATAGTTCTCTTCAATCGACAGAACAATTTATTCTCTCCAGTAGTTCTAGAACAAAGTACACAAACAAACACAGCTTATGTTTCTTTTGAGTTCTATAACTTATAGACTTGCTCTACTCTCCGTAGAAACTTTATGGGTTTTTTAATCTATGCAATTTCATTGGGTCTAGTAAATGCTCAGAGCAATGTATAAAAAATGTCGGTCAAAATCTGGGAATACTCAAGAGCTGGTATACTTGGCAAACAAAATGTTTGTTAAAACCTATGTACGAAAGATGGGGGGACCTGGCCCACCCCAGAAAAAAGTCCTAGTTACGCCAATGGACTGCAGTATGCACCGAAACTACCAATAACAACTGAAAATTTCGTTGATCTGGGTATTCAAATTGATGCGGCACTGGATGAAAGCAACATAATCGGTAAAGCACAGAATGTGCAAAAGTTCTAAAAAATTATATAGGTATAAACAGATGTGATAGAAAGACAAATGATAGCAGGACAATAGGTTCAATTAAAAAGAAATTAGTGAATAACGATTTAATTTTAACTAAAGCAGATAAGGGAAATACTACAGTAGTTTTACAGAGAGATTTGTATATTGTTAATAGTGCAGGCTTAGTATTGAATGATCATGAAAAATTTTCTTCAAAGATAAGTAATCCTTCCATACCAATTCTTTAACGGCTTAGTCAAGTTACATAAAGTTCACGAACCTATTAGATCTGTGTGCTCAGCCATTAAAGCTCCATAGTAGAATTTGTGTAAAACGATTAGTGTCTTGATCCCGGAATTATTAAATTTTAAACCTGACTATACAGTAAAAAATTCTGTTCATTTGTGTGACAAAGTAAAAAACTTACAGCTTCCATGTAATGCTAAATTAGTTTCGTTCGATGTTTATAATTTATTTCCGTCCATTCCTGTACTCAAACTCAAAAATATTTTCAATAATGACATTAATAACAAGATCAATAATCCTAAGAAGTCTTCACAGTTAAAATCTTTAATTAACGTATGTTTAAACCAGAACTATTTTCAGTTTAATCGGAAGATTTACATGTAGAAGGAAGACTTAAGTATGGGTAGTGCCGGTTCACCTTTCTTCGCAGAGTATTTTATGAACAATTTTGAAGAAAATCTATTCAAAAACAAAAACTGTGCCCTATTAAAGTATATTTTAGTATGGTTTCGTTATGTAGATGACGTCTTTTGTATCTGGACAGGTACAACAAGACAACTCAATAAATTCGTTGGAGACATTTTAAATAAAATAGAACCATCCGTAAAATTTACTGTAGAAATTGGCTACAATAAAATAACTTTTCTCGACCTTACCATCACAATTGTTGATGGGAATCTCGATTTCAACATTTACAGAAAAGATACCTACTCAGACGCTATTATCCCTTTAAATTCCTATCATTCTTCTAAATATTCCACTTAATCAAACCAATTTCAACATAGAGCTTGGCACTATTATTAAAATAGCTGTCAACAATGGATATAAAAAAAGAATAATTTATGACCTACTTAAAATTAAAGCAAAAAAACGTGCAATTAACATAGTCTACCCACATTATAAGGGAATAGAGATAACTAAGTGGAGGAAAGTACCCTACATTGAAGGTATATCGGAAAAAGTAAAAGGGATACTTCAGGACTAGATGTCCAACCAGCTTTTTTCAATAGGAGAAATCTGAAAAATCTCTTCCTAAATAATAAGATAGAACCTAAAATAGAAACCACAGAGCGCAGTGGGGTATATGAAATTGGCTGTGATGACTGTTCAGGGTTATATATAGGGAAAAGAAAAAGAAAAATAAAAACAAGATTTTTAGAACATATTTCCGGAGCTAAAAACTGCAAAGCACTATCAGGTTTATCTAAACATCTAAAAAACACGAACCATAGTACGAATACCAATAATATAAAACTATTACAACAACACAAACACATTCTCAATGATCAATTAGATGAGTACTCGAATAGTCCGTTAATAGATCCGCTAACATACCAAAATAAAAATAATTGTAATCCCAGTAGATTAACTAGGTAGTGAGTAACCTGAACAATACAAGTGTTTTGTTATAAAAATGTTGTAAAACAAAGTTTTGTGTTTAAATGGCTTTTAAGAATATGTTCCAACAAGTGCCTTCAAAAAAATCACTTAATTATAACTATTTGTTTCTTTGGTTTTTAATAATTGTTTTCTTTGGTTGATTTTATAAATAATTCTCCATTCCTTTTGGTTAAATTGTGTTTTCGTTATGTTGGTAATGGCCAGTTTCACAGTCTGAGTTTAAACCAAATATTTAGTTTAAGCTCGACGAATGAGTATCACAGTTTGGTTTAAATTCCGGTTTAAACTAGAGTTTAAACCATGCCATCCCTCGGTTTAAAAGTATTTGAAAAGTGTGACATTTTATTTTGACAGTAGCATTGTTTGTTAGTACCAAGAAAATAATTTTATCATGGATTTAGATCTAGACATTTCTAGCGATGAAGAAGATTTTTTTTAGTTAAATTTTCAACTCTGTCGACAACTGACAGTAATTAGAAATCGGCCAAATCATTTTAATGAGTGGAACGACGTTGATTTTTATGCTAGGTTCCGTTTAAGTAAAGAACTTTGTCACTATCTTTTCTTGCGCTCTATTATATATCTTTCTTTATGCACTAGGGAAGGCATTAGCTCAACTTCACTTATGCTAAAATTTGCATCCTTTTTGAATGTTGGCATATTTAAAATTAGCAAATATAACTACATATTTTTTATTTTTTACTTTCTGATGTTTACTTTTTCCGATTGACAGATTGATTGATAGAAAAATTGCTTCACAATGGTGGCGATAACTAATTTAGTTCACAATTTAATCAGTACTACCAACGTTACTAAAAGAATGCACTGTGAAACCCGATTTGGTTTAAACTACGTTTAAACTTGGAGGATGATTTAAACTCGACTGTGAAACCGGCCATTAGAGTTATTGCTCGGTGTCCCAGATTGCATTCTAATGTAAAAATCTACTCATGTTTCAGGTGAGAGCGTTACTCAACATATTTTCCCAAAAACTAAATTCTGTCATTTTATTGTAAGAAGCTTAGACCAAAGATTACTGAAGGGCAAAGAATTTTTCATAGCAATAATGTGCATTCGATATTCATCTCCAAAACTTGGCTTAATAAGAATATTTTATCTTACTCGATTGCAATTCCTAGATATAAATTGTTTAGGAGTGATCGTGAATATCAGATCGGTGGAGGAGTTGTTGACATTGTGAAGGATTGTTTTACATCCAAAAATATTAAAAGATCCATTGAGGGTGGCATTGAGTTTTTGGCTGTTGAGGTGTGTTGTGCTACAGAGAAATTGCTTTTTATTAGTGTTTATTGCCCGCCCGCCAGGTACATTTAATCTTTACAATGCTGTAGAACTAGGTAATTCGCTGTCCCATTTCTCACAGAAATATAGCAATATACGGGTAATTCAGATCAAGATACCTTCCGGTATACCACGCGATTCCTTGAGGTAAGCTGATCAAAAAATTGTTCCACATACCCCCCCCCCCCCCCCCCTCCTAGAAACCTTCCTTTAGGAGTTCTGGCCAGTTGAAGATTTCTCTGGAGATTTATTGGCACATTCAAGCCAGATCATAAAATTGCATACAAGCAATAATCACAGGTACTTACGTAAGGTCTTTTATGACTGAACCCACAATTGCTTTGGTTATAATTTGCCAATGCTAAAACTGATACAGGTATTGGCATGCGGTTTTTTTCCAGTGATAGAGGATAGTAGGGGCATTAATAAGAAGCAATAAATTTGGGTTACATGGAAGAAAGTTTTTGAAATAAATAATAACGGTATTTATGAAATTTGTGTGTAAAAAAATCAAAATTTTGCAATTATTTGAGAATATTTTAAAGATGTTTAATTAAAAAATACAGAGTATTACCCTTTTTGACAGCTACTATTTTTGACTATTTAATAAGCCAACAATAACCAAAATCTATATGGTGGTTCAAAAGTTATACTCATTTATTCTTATCGGGGTTCACGGTGGAGATTTTAATATTAATCTTTTACGTAACAATAGTACTGCGGGCAGTTTTTTTACACTTCTTTCAATCGTGCTTTTTACAAAATATCAATAACGGCTTATCTACTTACTACAATTGCAATATTCCCTCGCTTTTGGATTATTTCTTTGTATGTGATACCAATAATGTCCTTTTTCATGAACAGATTATATCGCCTAGTATATTTGATCATGATTTTATGTATTTGCCTTACAACATTTGCTTCTTACATTTGCATAATATAATTAATTCCGTTCTTACGATAAAGTTGATGTACAACATTTGCTTGAGGAAGCTTTCACCCTTCTTTGGGCTTGTGTCTTGGGACTTTTCTTCAGTTGAGGAGCAATTGAATATTTTTTATGATTTCATATCATATCTTCATTGCAAATATCCTCCTTTACATATAAAACGGATTACTCCAAGTCGTATTCTATGATACTCTCGTGAAATTGAGTGTCAAATTGCTGAAAGAGAACAAATTTTTCGTAGGTATAAGAGATGTAAGTCAAAGGAATGTTTTTCCAGGTACAAAGCAATTAGAAATAAGACGAACACTGTAATTAAAAGGACTAAGAAGGACTATTTCAATAACATATTAAATCCATCGCTGCCTTCTAAGAAACGGTTTGGCGTATGCGGAAAGGGTTTGCCACCTTGTGACTTGAATACTGATGTTCTTAATATTTATTTTACTACACCCTGTAATATTTGCTCAACACAACCCCTTCGTAATATCAGTTTGAACGGGGAAGGTCACAGCAGTTTCAGTTTCCAAAATGTATAACATGAAGGGGTTTTCAATGTATGCATGTCCGTTAGGTCCGTCGCCACCGGATCAGACGATATTGCACCATAATTTTTCAAATTGTTTTTGCCCGTAGCTCTTGGCAGTTTAGTTTATATTTTTAACACTTGCCTCACATGCTGTTGGCTTTGGCTAAATGCTCTGCACCAAAGACAGTCTCTGATTATCGGTCAATAAGCTTACTTCGTTATCTTAGGAAAATTCTCGAGAAATTAATGCGTTCGCAAATTCTCCAGTATGTGTCAGATAATAAGCTCATTTCGAAATGGCAGTCCGGTTTTCATTTTGGACATAGCAGTAAAACTGTCTTTTTGAAAGTTTCTACTGATATATGTAATTCGCTGGACAGTGATTTGTTAACAGCTTTGGTACTTCTCAACTTCACTAAAGCATTTAATTCCGTCGATCACAGTTTACTTTTATCGAAACTGCAAAAAAATTTATAATTTTTCTCAATGATTTCAGATTTCCTTTTCAACCGCTCTCAGCATGTTAAAATCGGGGATGTTAAATCGAAGTGAATTAGCGTCAAATGTGGTGTTTCGCAAGGCTCAATTCTTGGACCGCTGCTCTTTAGCTTATTCATAAATGATCTTCGTCTTCCTGATATTATTGTAGACATGTTTGCGGACGATGTTCACATATGTCTATTTCGTCCACTTGGATTAATTGAGGACTGCATACACCAAGTTAACCATGATTTAATAAATCTCTCTGATTGGGTCACTAGCAACCGACTCTTGTTGAATCCGCTGAAGTCTTCTTGTATGGTCTTCTATAGGAGAACTCTAGTGTTTTCAGATCTTCCCTCTATATATATTAATGAAGAACTTTTGCCTTATGCCAGATAGGTGAAGAATCTTGCTGTTTTTTTTTTTTTAAATAGTAAATTGGGGTGTTGTGACCATGTTAATTCCTCATTACATAAGATTAATGGTGGCCTTTCATTGCTTCGTTTGTGGAGTAGTCCCCGCTACAGGTTGAGTTAAAACTAAAGCTAGTTAAGGCACTGTAATTTCACATTTTACTTTCTGTAGTACAATTCATTCGCTGCTTGACTCTGTGTGCAGTCGTAAGTTAAATGTAGCTTTTAATGATTGCGTACGTTTTATTTATGGTTTAAGACGTCACGATCCCGTTTCTGCTTATAGAAATTCTGTACTAGGATACCCTTTAAATACGTACTTAGAAATTAGAGCATTAGTTTTCTTACCCAATTTGATCATCTCTAAGTTTCCTTCGTATTTATATAGTCACTTACAATTCTTGCATTCGTCCCGTCATGTAAGTCTTCGGATTCCTCGTGCAAGTTATGTTGTTGGGCAGCGTTCTTATTTTTCTGTTATTTCTCGTGTTTGGAATTCCCTTCCGGTTACTGAGAGGGCAAACTCGGACATTGGATTTTAAGAATGAGCTGAAGCGTATTTTGAATTCTTCCTAAACTGAAATGTGCCGATGACACAATTTTTCTGCGTAGGTTGGATTAAGATTAAATTCTGGTCTTATCAATTTTTTCTTTTTTTATTTGTAGATTTTTTTTTCTCTATCTAGTTTTTTGGTTTTTGCTCTGTGTGGTATTTTGATCTCCCTCTTAGTTGCAATTATTATATTTTTATTAGAGTTTTATTTGATCTTAAATTTAATCTTTTTCCTCTTGCACTATATTTGAATTTCACATTTTGTACTGTACTAGAAAAAAGTGTAGTCTTTTGTACAAATCGTTGAATAAATTATTATTAATATAGGATTTCCTATAATATTTTCTAGTACAATTAATTCGAAGATCCCTTTGTACTGACAAATACATTATTATCAAAAGATATTCACATAAGGGCGTAGAACAATGGATGTAGTAGGTACTGTGGATTCTAATAATGAAGGCCTATTAAAAAGTGCAATCATGCAATTTTACATTTTGCTAAACGTCTGAAGTAGAGCTGAAAATTGAGTCCGGATTTGGTAATATCCGGATATCTAAATACCCGGATCTGCGAACTCTCCGATTCCTGAAATTCGGATTCGGATCCAAAATATCCGGATTCGGATCCTAAACTATCTGGATCAATCCGAATCCATATTGGAATTGCATTGTTTCTTTCAGAAAATGGGAATGTCATTAAATTTATATTTTCCCAATGAAACAATGCAAAATTTGAACTTTTCTGGCTTAGTCTGGATCCAGATAGTTTGGATTCAAATTATTCCGGATAATTCGGATATCAATTTTCCGGATACTTTCAGCTCTAGTGTGGACACAAATGTTACTGTAATGGATTTTTGAAAAAGTTTCAGTTTAATCCAAATGAAATAGTGACCGGAAGGGGCCAGTCAATTCCTGAAGAAGACTTTACCGGTGATCATGCCAACCACAGTTCTACATTGTTTTCTTCCTAACTTAATGAGAAAATCAGAAACATGCATATCGGGCCCATCAAACAAAAGTTTTGTGCACCTGCAAGTACTCAGGTTCGCGCATATCTACCCTAGCTAAAAGGTCAGTCCTTTCATTTCCCATGATCCCCATGTGACCGTAAATCCATTGAAGGGACACCTCGTGACACTCATGCTAAAGGTATCTACTCATCTCCATTTGTCTTTTGACGCTGGCGAAATTATCGTAGTTGTCTTATTGGATTTTTCTCAAGCTTTTGATAGTGCTGTGTAAACTACACTACTCCGAAAATTGTACGTTAACTATTGCTTTTCCTATTCTGCGGTCAAGTTACTTACTAATTAGTAGTTTCCTCACAAACCGTTTTCAAGAGGGAAATGTTTTTCGTATCCTTTTTCCTTTTCTTTTTACCTCTGCTTCAGAGGTCCCGCAAGGATCGTTATTAGGACCGCTCCTCTTTAGTCTGTACATTAATAATATCGGTGAGCTGTGCTCAATAACGTCCTGTTAACTTTTTTTACCTCGGTATTTAATCGGAGAGTGAAGATCAACTGTCGCCTGAAGTGTTGTGATCATGTTAAGGGTATGTTGGATAAAATTTATGGTGGTTTGCGAAGTTTTAGCTATTTTCTAATATCTCATCCACGAACTCGCGTTTGAGATTGGTTAAGAATCTTTTGTTGTTCCATTTTATTTATGGTACTCTAATTTACCCAACGCTTGAATCCCTTTGCAAATGCTAGTTGGAAGTTGCTTTTAATTATTGTTTGCAACTCATTGCTAACCTGCGCAGATCTGCTCACACTATACTACTGTTAGGTACTGCGATGCTCAATTCAATCTTATTTAAAACGCAAGACATTAATCTTCCTATTCAATTTAATACAGACAAGGACGCCTATGTATCTTTATGTAAAATTAGAATTTTTGTATTCTAGGAGAGGAATGAGCTTACGTATACCGCGTTTTCGTACATTGACTTAGGAGGGATCTTACTTTGTCCAAATTGCTTGTCTATGGAATTCACTCTCTCACAATATTCAGTATGCGTCTTTTGTCAACGAATTCAAAAGGTATTTGTTTCATAGTAGGTATCCTTTGAGTACTATGGGAGGGATGTTGAGTGTAACTGTGCAAGATTTTCTGAGATCTCTTATTTGTTTATAATATAATTTCATTTAGTTTTAAGTTTCTTTTACTTCCTCAAAATATTTGCTGTTATTCTCTCCTTTTTCTTAGCTAATAGTAGATACTCTCTAAAAATTATGTTTATTTCTAATTTCCGAGTAGGTTGACCAGCTTACATGGGATACTAATTAAGATTTAGATCTTGTTTACTTAATTGAATAATAAATGAATTTTAATTTACATTTTTTCGTTAACGTTTCTATGCATGTTTTAAAAAAAACCTCTACATAATATTTAATTTTTTTGTTTACTGTCTTGCATTTCATGTGATTTCATTCGGTGTTTGGATTATGTTAAGTTTAACATGCTAACACGATTGAATAAACAACTAATTAGTTATTTATTCAATGACTAACACTAACACTGACTACGCGATGAAAAGTAACTATGTATTGTGGACTGTTTATTTATTAAACTTGTTACTACAGAGAGCTTGTGTTAAGCTGCTTTCTGATAGTCAATTCCTTCGATAGGCCCCCATATTAGACTTTTATATAAATGAACATATAGCTCGTTAGAAGAGACGCTAGGATTTTGAAATCATATACACGGATATTGAGCTTTTAATTTAATAATTGATAACATCTTCCCACTCCTCCGATTGGCCGTCAATTTGATTTTTCTAAAAATTTTATAATGAAAATTTTTGAATTTTTCCGGTCGTGTTTAGATAGCAGGTTGAAATGCCATTTTTCGAACCCTCCTCCGGGTTAGACAGTTTCCTATTTACATAGGTTACATTTATTATCAAGTAGATAGAGGCTTAAACCCTGGAAGTGAGAGATAGGCAGGTTTCCGGCATAAACAAATTTTACATACTAAAGGTAAATATATAAAAAACAAATCTTAAAAATATTCAGGCTTTTGTGCCTTTCTCCTCATATATTTTATCTGATAAAATTTTAGAAAAATATTTAGAAGTAAGGTCATCACCAACAAAAAATTATTTTCCTTATTTTCCTAAATTTTCGTACGAAAATTGCTGCTATAAGAATACCAAAATCAACAAAGATTAACATCATGCTCAAATTCAGTTCAAATTCAAATTCAATTCCGCATTCACAATGAAGAGTGAAGCAGAGTGAGCTTTGAGTCCAGGACGAATTTGTTCATCACAATAAAGCGCAGAGCGAAATTCGAACTTTGAAATTATGTAAATGTAACAAATCGCCAAAACAACGCCAAATCAACAATGAACTTTGAAATTAATGTGTTTAACAAAATGTCATAGCAACGCCAAATCAGCAAACAAGCAAACTATCAAATTGCTTCGAAACTAAATAAAAGTTAACAAATTTTTTGTCATTTTTAAATCATGAAGTTTGCAAAAAAATACCTCTTGTTTTTTATTAGCAATCATAAGAAATATTAAATGAAAAAATAATATTAAAACATGTTAGTTATGATAAAAAGTTGTGTGGAGCTTTTTTCACGCCATCTACATGCTAGTAAGTTCGAAATTCCAGTTTGTAAGCTTTCGAACCCAACAAACATTTTTTAACTGAAAATAGATTATGAATTCCTTGCTCATTTCGACGTCATTTAGATGTAAGTTTTCTACGAAACTAGGACATGTTCATTTACAAGAATAATTTTTAGAGCGGGATAAAATCTACAAAAAAAACCTTGATTGATACATGTACAATATCAGACCCATTACTGCACTCCTCTAGGTATAAGGTTGTTACAGATAAATTTATAAAATTACTATGGGGAGCCAGTCGTTGTTGCTTGGCGGTAACATAGATATCTAGATAGGTGGGGGTGGGGGTGGGGTGGTTAGAGATACATAATATCTAAGCTATTATCTGACTCGATCGTGCGAGTTCATACTGTTGTACGGTTTCACCCTGTACCTGTATGTGTATGTGTGTGTGTGTGGTGTATGAGTGCGCGTGCATCCATTCATCTGCCTACGTCGACGCGTTCTTAGGTAGTGCCCATATATATAGTAAAACACGAAATTTTTGTATGACAGCCCTACAAAGGAATTGCCCGATTGATCCCATTTTTGAACTATATTTACAATTTTTATGAAAACAAAATGTACAAAATATGATCTCTCCACCTCGACGCGTTCTCCGGATGCTACCAAGTATATAGTGAAAAACAAAAGTTTTGTATGGCAACACTAAGAAGGGATAGCCCGGTTTAGTCCATTTTTGAAATTTTATTTACCATTGTTATGTGAAAACACCACGTACCAAATTTTTTGTACGGCAACTCTACGAAGGAATTGCCCGATTGGTTCCATTTTTGAACTTAATTTAAATTTTTCGCCCGTGTACGAAATTTCAGCTTCCCACATCGACGGGTTATTACATAGTTTTTTAAATCTCGACAACAGCGCCATCTATTGCATTCATGACTATCCTATCTTTCAAGCTGGAACCAACGGTTTTGGAGATTAGCGTGTACGAACACAGTGACACGTGATTTTTATATATTAAGATAAGATTTTCACTTTTTTTGAAGGTGACAAAAATTTTTATTTTGAATTCTTTATTTCTCTGCATAATTGCAGAAGTACACAAAATAGGATTTCTTTAAACCTAATAAAGCATAATAGATAGATTTTTACCTCATATTCGAAGGTCACTTTAAAATTTTCTCAATCCGGACACAATTTCATGTTTCTTTTCAATCAGTCTTTTCCCCAGGTCGGTCGCTAGAGAAGGGCATAGAGGGGCAATGCCATATCTTAAAAATTGCCAACTTATTCCGTATTCTACGGTGACGTCATAAACGTCATCACGGCAAGTCTGTATGATCGGCAACACAGACCAGTCAGCCACTAGACGATTGGTCGACTACTTGAACAGCTTTGGTCAGGACACTTGGCTGTTACAAGGGTCGTATAGAAAATTATTCTCTGATTTAGAAGGCTCGAGATAAAATCAGAAATGGAAAATTCAATGGTGATGATATTGCAAAAAGTGTTTACATGAAAGGCAGCTGTGTTCTTTAGGATCCGTGCAGTGCACTGCAGAACACAGGAGATTGCGAATTGAATTGACTTGTAGGATTCATAGAAGTAGAAAAGGTTTTGAAAGCATAGAGAAATGATCAAATTGCCATGACTTGAATCCTTGCAAAATTCGGGGCAAAATTTGACAGGTTTAAAGTTTTGTAAGAATTAAAGTCATGGCACCTAGATTATTCTCTCTATGCTTTCAATTTTTACTACTATGCATTCTACAAGTCAATTCTATTCGCAATCTCCTATGTTCTGCAGTGTACTGCACGGAACCAAAAGAACACAGCCGATTGGCAAACATATAGTAGCATAAAAATATTATGTGTTCTGCAACCGGCTGATGCGGCTTTACAGGCTTTAGAGAGCCGCAGCATGGGATTGAAGGATGCCATATCAATAATAAAATGTGTCCAGAAAGATATTGAGGTCAAAAGAGATGTATGAGACAATTTTGGAAGAAGCTGAGAATACCATATTGTACAAAAGAAACCCAAAATAGTTCCCAGAACAGAAGAGACAAGTAAAGGCAAGGCATTTGGAGGATTAAATGCTGTATGGTCCATCACCTTCTCGTCAAAACACTGTAGGCAATATTTAAGCTCCGACATTTAAAGCGGAATATTATGAAACTGTGGACATAATAACAGCTGAGATGAAAAGAAGATTTGAAGACAGTAGTGGGTGCGTTGACTGACACGATAGCGTCCTGTAGCGTTGTGATATCGTTGTGTTGTGAACAAATGTTAAAAGTATTACTTTGACAGTTAGTCACTACAGTGGTGACTCTTGTGGAACCAAATTGCAGTGAACGTAAAAGAAAATAACGTAGTAAATCAAATATTTTTGACGTTTGCAAAAATAAGTAAATTAAAAGTAAACATGGACGTCAAATTGCAAATAGCGTTATCGTTGGGCGATTTTTTTCGACTTAACAAGGAAATAAAGTAATGCATTGAAATTGATTTATAATAAAACAACTTTTTGGCCCATCACACAAGCCATATTGTTCTCATCAACCAAAATTGATATATTTTCTGCTTCCATTTCCATATCAATGTCAATTTGACAACACAAATTTATTATCGCACAACTTTACTATCCTAAATACGGGTAGTGAAATATTGCGCGCTACCTTTTAGTCTTGGCCGTCTCAGTGAACCCGTGAGAAAGTAAAGCCTAAATTATATTACCACGGCAACAGCAGCGACAGCGGCAGCAAATTGTTTTCATTGGTTGAAAGCTGTTTGAGAGAAAGCAGCACGAACGTCCGTTCTGCGGAGTCATTCCAAATTCTAAATTTGCTGCCGTTGTCTTCATAGGCAGCGTAGATATGCTGTCATACGCATATAGAAATGTCAGAAAATGTCGACAGCAAAACTGTTTTTTGTGTTGCTGCCACTGCTGCTGTTGCTGTCGTATAGCAAAGTTCTGGAGAAACTTATAAACAATCAAATAGTTCAAAGTGTTCTCGAAAATGGGTTGGTCTCCCGGTGGAAATCTGGTTATCAATCGGGTTACAGTTGCGAAACAGCACTATTAAAAGTAACGTCGGACATACGGAGAGCATTAGATAGTAACTATTTCACAGCTTTGGTACTGCTTGATTTTTAGCAAGGCGTTCGAAACAGTTAATCATAGCTTACTTCTTGCTAAACTTAAAAAAAATTATAATTTTTCATCGTCGTCGCTTAAATTAATCAGAGCTTTTCTAACCGGTCGCTTTCAGCAGGTCAGGATAGGGAATGAAAAATCTGCATGGAAAAGAGTACATACTGGAGTCCCACAAGGGTCTATTCTTGGACCTTTATTATTTTGTCTGTTCATCAATGATCTACGCTGATAATGTTCAAATTTATTTGTCTAGACCAATAGGTTTAATAGAGGACTGCATTGATAGAGTAAACTCTGACATGCAGAATATATCTGCTTGGGCGTGCACTATCTGCTTGGGGCGGACACTAAATCCTTTAAAATCTGCCTGTATTGCTTGTTATAGATATGATCTTACCTTTGCCGATCTTCCTCTCATATACCTTAATGGAATGATTCTCCCCTATACGAGGGAAGCTAAAAGCCTGGGAGTACGTATAAATAGTAAGCTGAGTTGCTGTGACCATGTAAAACAGTCTCTTGGCAAGATTTATAGTGGCCTTAGGCAACTATGGTTATCCGCTAAACTACTCTCTATTAATCTAAAGCTGAAGACTTGTAAAATCTCTGTTGATACCACATTTCATTTATTGTAGTACTGTCTACCCTGTTTTGGATTCTGAGTGTTACCGCAAGATTAATACTGCTTTTAATGATTGTGTACGGTTTATATATGGCCTAAAACGTTATGATCATATTACCAAGTTCAAAGATACTGTCTTGGGTTGTTCATTGGACACTTATCTAAATATTAGGGTATTGGTGTGTTTACATAAAATAGTTAATGAAAGATCTCCTTCTTATTTGATAGAACTTTTTGAATTTTTGCACTTGTATAGGCATAAAACCTTCCTTATACCTAAAACTTCATACATTGTGGGGCAGCGTTGTTTTTTTGTTTCAATAGTTCGATTATGGAATACCCTTCCCAATCATGTCAGGGGACTTGGCAGGACGCATGAATTTAGACTTGCACTGCGGAAGCATTTTTCTGTTGTGGACTAATGCGATGAGGAGCACCGTTTTCGTCAAACACTTATTTATTTACATATACACATATATATATATTCTGTTTTTTTTTCTCTCTTTTTCTTTCAAATAGTTTCTTATTTTAAATTCTTTACTTTTACTTAATTTTTTTTTTATTATTTTGTTTTCATTTATTTTAATTTTTCTTGTGAATTTATTTTTGATTTGCCGTAGTTCTTTATTTAGTATGCATTTATAAAAGATAATAATCTTGTGTATACAGACCAGAAATCAATAAATAAAAAAAAAAAATAAATAAAAAAAAAAGTATTCGTGCAATCTGATTCAGGCTTAAAAATAAGTGACTATCTGTCATTTGCTGTGTACAGTGAACGCACGATAGCGTTGTGTAGTGACTCGGCAGTGACATTATCTACTGGATCTACTGGTTTCAATTTTGTGTCTTACTGAGTTGGACAAAGTTTAAGTCTGTTCCAATATTTAAATATATATGCTGTGAGGAAATTAATGAGAAAAAAACAAATCTGTAATTACAAGTATTTTTCAGGTATTGAAATTCCTTCCAAGGAAGTGGCTACTATTATGAAAAGGTACTTGAATGAGTTGAATGGTCGAGGAGATCATAGAGAAAACAAATTAGAAGTTCTATACAGACAAAAAGGAAATTTTTCAGAGATACGTATGAACTATTTGCATCAGTCGCAACAATCGGATGTAGTACTGCATTGTGGGAATCTTCCTTTTCAACACTTATTGCTATCAATAAGCCTAAAAGAATTGTCAATAGTTCACGAGATAATGGCAGGTTTGGTGTTTCTTGCATTTCAATGGAAAAGAACAGACAAAAAAGATATTTACGAATTGCTACAACAATTCCACAATATGGTCATCAATCGGGAGGGTAAAACTTTGATTTTCCACCATATTTGGTTATTGCCGGATAATGATTGCAAGAGCTACAAAAAATTTTTTCAGCACTTTCCAATATTTGCAACACTTTTCAAAATTTTCAAAATTTGTTTTCACGTTTTGCAAGCAGGCAGAAACTTAGCCGTACTGAAGAGTATTAAGGTTTCTGCCAATACGAAACGCTTCTTCCAATCTATTTTTGAAGTTAAAATTTACAATTGACAGTCGTCATTAGCATAGCTTCTTTCCTCCATACACGGAATATAACCCATTTTACAGGAGAGACTGGGCTCACTGGATTTTATCATTCAGTCATCATGAATGGTGGTTAGATTTCCTTCAGATGTACATGCCATCAAAAAATTCCGAATAAATTAATAAATAGAAGACTGCAATTACATTAAATATTTTTAACATGTTGTGTTTTTTGGTTTGGTCCATTTATTTCTTTTTATTGTAGATACCTGTTTTAGTTCACGTATAAAAAAATATAATAAAATGAGGGTTCTAGAAGGTTACTTTTTCAAAAAGATGTACCTTCACACCTGAACAGATGTATCCCAAATGCACCGAAAATTTGCGCCTACTTCATATTTCTGATGCCTTATTCTTAATTTGGTTCTAGCTGCCTACTTTTCCCTCATTATCAATTCTAATTAAACTTAAAAACTTATCAGCCACTCGGAACGTATTTTTGGTGGAAGGAAATTTTTAATAATTTTCATTTATATTTAGGGTTTCTAATAGTGAATTCTTTTCTGTGACTCGGTGTAACCACCAGCAAGCACCTAATCTGTCATTTCCTGGGTCTTTTCTTCTCACCACACCAGTAGGGAAGAAAAGAGCATAAGAATGGCAGATTCGATGGCAGTGTTAACACAGAGTCGCAGAAAAGAGTTCACTAAATAAAATTATTTCTTTCACGGACCCCAGAATAAGTGGCCTTTATTTTATACTATTAAAGCTCTCTATGAAGTTTTTATAGGAATTTCACATGATGTAGAAAAAGTAACCATGAGAAGTAGTAGGAATGCTTTAATCACCAATTATAAAAAGTCGAATATTTACAACAACGATATTCAATCCTGACGTCTCGTTGCCAAGTTTCATTCATATTCATTTTCAATGTTACATCAATAAAAATTCCCCTAAAATATGGCTGAATCTGAAAAATTGATTCAACTTAATAAAAAAATTGCTGAGCTTAAGAAAAGAATTCTACTTGCAGGTAAAATTACAGGTGAAATTTTCAATTAAATTCCAAATTAAAAGTTTCTTTTTTTCTATATATTATGAAAGAGGGTCAAAAAAGAGCACTTAGTGAAGAATGGGAAAAACAGAAACGTACAAATTCAGAAACAATTGCTACACTAAAAAAAGAAATCAAGGAACTAACAGAAAAGCTGAAAGAGTTAAAGCATCCATCGACTCTCAAATATGTAAAGCAAACAAAAGAAACTGGAGGAAAAATTGATTATCCTGTTGGTGCTAAAACGGCTGAGGAAGCAGTAGCTATGATGGACTTGAAAGTAATAGAAGTGCAAAAAAAACATGATCTCCTCCGTGATAAGTACTTGAAAAAGCAACAACTTTTTAATAAATTGGTGGGGGAATATAAGGAGCTGTTGGCTTATAAAACTTATGATCCGAAAGAATCTAATGCTGCAGGTCCTTCAGGAACTTCAGAAGAAGATTCCAATAGGAAGGTGAAATATTTATAACTATGTTTTCTTATTTTTTTTTGTAAATTGAAAATTTCATCCACTCTGCCCCTTGTCTAAGTAGTTAGTGTGTCATCTTGAAAATGAAATCCATAGAACTAATGTCCAATTGATGGAGGCAGAACATATTCGAAAAAAATACCGCTCAATAAAAGCATCACTAATGAATGACTCTGAGAGATTCGAACGATCATTAAGGGAACTTGAAGAAGCCCTAACAGAACAACGTGCTGAAATAAATCGTCTTCAGGTGAGATTTATCATAATTAAATAAAAAGTGGAAAATTTAAAATTAATCATTTTCTGAGGTCATATAGCAAGTTCATAAAGAGGCCTTAGAAATGAGAGATGCTGCGAAGATAATTTTACAGCGGCAGGAGCAACAAGCAAATATTTCACATAGGGCACGTGAAAGGCAAGCATTGGACTTTCGAAAACAAGTCGAAGAGCGTAAAATGGAGTTGGAAAGGATTGAAAGGAAGCTGTTCTCAACAGGTTTGAGTTTTTGGTGTTATTTAATATTATTAAAGTAGGTAATGGAAGTGTTGTCTTTTATAACTGTTTTTAGGTAAAACTATAAATTTATTTAATAAGATTATAGACTAACTAAAGAAAGGCATTGCATTATGAACAATTTAACTTCTGACTTCATAGTCATGGGTTTGAATCTATTGTGCAGATAGATTATGTGTTTTAGAGAAAGCAACGCACTTGAAGAGTCTTACAAAAATGCAAAGAGCTGTCGTACGACATCAACGCCAGCAATGGAGATCATACTCCGGCTCCTGCTCCCTGTATGGCTGCAAAAATTGCATTAATACTTAGATAGTCAGACTACTGGACAACAGTAGACCTTGGTCACAGCAGTATACTGAAGTTCTGTCCTGAAGACTGTACACGAGGAGCCACGGATTATATCGTCCTTAGACTAGACTTCTGGAAAACATTCTCAATTAGCATTCCTAGTAGAGAGGAATGAGATGATAATCTCGTGGTAAAAGACTCCGATGTATGTGTCGTCACAGACGGCTCGAAAATGGATGTAGGAATGGGAGTCGTGTTGTACTCAGTATTCCCTCAAATGCAGGAATTGTACTGCCTACCGGACTAATGTAGTGTGTTCCAGGTGGAGATCCTTGCTATCAGTAAAGCAGCAGGGCTACTGGCAACAATATAGGATGTTTGTATTGATAGCCAAGCTGCTATCAAGGCCCTGAACTCGAACCTTCAGATCGCGCCTTGTGCAATGGTGTCGCTGTGAGCTTGGGATACTGGGTCCTAGCCACAGGGTTATCTCTGTTGGATGCCTGGTCACAACATACTTGGAAACGAGGCAGCTGATGCTCTGGCCAGAAAGGGCTCCGCTATGACTAATTGATTAGCGGAGAGACCCATATATCGGCCTCTAGAATTAGTGAAGAGGATTTTAGACGTACAGACCTGTAAGCTGGCAAATCGCAGATGGGGAGAATTGACCACATGTGCGATTTCAAGACAGCTTTTGCCTGAAGTTTGTCTTAGGAGGACTGAGTCTCTGCTGAGGAGCAGAGTTGGGCAAGTACCAAAGAGAAAGTACTTAAGTACAAGTACTGAAGGCCCGAGTACTTCAGCGTAAGTACAAGTACCGCATGTATGAAAAGGACTTGTAACTAAGTACTAAGTCTATAAACAGTACTGACTACTTTTTTATGTACTTTTTAAAGTACTTTTTTAGAATCTTTGTACGTTGGCAGTAATATAATGAAGTTTGTCGAGTTCAGTTAATACAGGGTGGGCCAAAAGTCACCATGGGGTTTAAAAATAACTAACTTTTTCGTTTGTACATTGCTCCACACCCTGTTGACCGTTTCTCTTCATTCCTTTTTTACATGATAGCCAACTGTCTGTTCTTCATAGGTAAGCATGTTTCCCCACCCCACCTTACCCCTCCTTTTTTTCATCCTACCATATGTTACCAATTTAATTTTTAAACCCCATGGTGACTTTTGGCCCACCCTGTAGATATTAATAAATAAATACCTTTTGAAAACTGTAGTATGTATAGTAACCAGTGGCTACTATTTATAGTTTTTCATAGTTTTCGGTGATGCGAGTAAAACTTTCACGTCTCCTTGCTACACTCACAAAAACTATTAGAGGTCCGCCCAAGCACCCATTATCGCCTCCAATAATGCATAACAACTCTAAGGAAAAAATTTCCAGTAAATTTCTAAGAAAAAATTGAGGCCTTGAGGCTTACCCTTGGTTATGTCCACTGACGTATATCGGTACCAACATTGAAAAAAGCATTGGCGGGAAGTTGAAAAAATGAGCACGCAGCTCGGGAAGTGATTTTAATAAAGCATTTAGAAATTCTTCTGCGTATCTAATGAATACATTGTCTTTGATAAAACAGTTTTTGTCAGTAATAACCCTAAATGAATAATTTAAAAACATTTATTTCGACGAATCCACTAATTTGTTAGTTGTTTTCAGTTCTCTCTCAGTTGGTACTTGGTGCTTAGGCCGAAAGAGTCAGGAATATAGAAGTAAGCCCACTTTTTGCAATCCATATTATACATGTCAGTGGTTATGCATTCAAGTCGAGGCATCGTCGATTTTACTGGTTTTTGTTCTACTTGCCCAGTCTTGTGTGTATGTTATTAGTTTGCCTAAGGTTCTGCCTTGATGCGTGAGTGCGGCACATTCTTTGACAGTTCTCTGCGTGCTTTAAAACGCAACAAAAAAGGAGTTGCGCTACAGGTTGTGTTTGCTTTTCTACGAAGAGTTAGATATTTGTAGGTGCTTAGTAGACTCAGAAATAACTAAGTAAAAGTCTTGGTACTTAAGTACAAAACTAAGCCTTAAGTACAAATGAATAGAAGCAAGTACTTATGTTCAAGTACTAAGTAGGGGCATTTCAAAAGTATTGAGTAATAAGTCTTAAGTAACGAAAATGTTCTTTAAGTAGTACTTAAGTCTTTTTTTACATAAGTATTGCCCAGCTCTGCTGAGGAGTAGCCGTAATGATGTGCGTAACCTTATCGCAGCTATTACGGGGTACTATTTCTTCGGTAAACATGCATAGCGCATGCAAGCTCTATACAATGACTTCTGCAGAAGCTGCATGGATGAGGAAGAGATTGAGAGCATTCATCACCTGCTGTGTGGAATACGCTCGGCAGCTACTTTTTCGACGAATTTGGGGAGCTAGCAGACAAGGAGCTGGGGGACCTGGTAAGGTTCATTAACTCTTGTGGCTGGTTTTAGCGCTCCCCTAATCTGAGATATCTTTCCCAGGTGGGGTCTCATTAAAGTGGTATCACAATGGACCGCAAATGGTCTAAGTGAGGCTTCGACGACCACCACTCTAACCTAACCTAGCTCATGTGTAGATAACCGGACCGCATACATTTCCATATCTTGTGTTTTTGTTATCCTTGCAGTTTGCCTTGCAAACTCAACATGAACAACTTAAATATTATTTCCATTGTTGCTATGCATTGCATATGTCCTCTTCATACATATTAGGCAACCAGATTGTGCGGTCATGTGCAAGGTAAAGATCATGGTCTTAACGACTTTATTCTAGACTTGAATCTCTCTTCCAAAAAGACTGTGTCACATCTTCATCATCGCTGTAGGTCTTTTCTGCCATTTACGCTTAGTCGTTCTATATAGTTAGTGTCCAGGATAGTTTCCACATATTTGGCCGCAATTGTTTTACCGCGTTGATCTAGAGCTTAGAAGTGTATAAACTAGTCTTTCTAAATGATGCAATAATTATTTTATTTTGATTAAAACTTTCATCCTCCTTTTAATCCAAGTCTTCTGCAAGTTCAAGTGACAAAAGGTTTTTTGCATAAATTCAGATAATAAATTAGGCCCAAGAGGTTTTTGTATAAATTTCAATCCGAAATTTTGTTAACTATCGGATCGAAAACATGAAATTTTTTGTAGCTTTTCTTAAAGTCATTTTAATTCCATTAGTATAAATTACGAAACCCTTTTTCGTTGAAGGAAGATGGATATTTTAAATTGAATAAAATATAATAAACTTATTCGGTAAGGAAGAAAAATATTCTCTTATCAAATCATAGTTTCTCTCTAAATATAAGCTCATCACTCACAGTTTTATATAATTTCTCAGGTAAAAATCTTATCCATCAAGAAAGTGTGGGATCTAGTACAGGAGATCAGCTCACCGATAAAGCAGAGCATGATGATGATCCCAACGCACAATTGATAATCAAAACAACAGAAATGGAAAATATTTTCAAAAAACTTATGGAAGTGACTGGAGCAACCTCAGCACAAGAAGTACTTTTACGTTTTCTGTCACAAAAGGATTCTACATCAAGACTAACATACTTAAGAACTGCAGCTGAAGCAGAGAAGAAACATTTAGAACAGCAACGTGAAGATCTCTCCAATGAATTGGAAATATCGAAATTTGCTGATGCACAAGATAATGAAGTGTAGGTTTTCTTTCTTTACTTAATTGAACATTTATCATTAAATGAAATGGGATTATTGTCACAACTTTTTGGTTTTTTTAGCAATCAAGAAGAAGTTGAACGATTAAAACTGGACATAGCTAATTATATCAAAGAAGAAGAAGAATGCATTCAAGCTATTGAAAAAACCAAAGGAATTATAAAATCTATTTCTGAAGCTCTAATTGAAATGATCTTTAAATTGCAAGAAGTTGATGAATGTGCCATGATCACAATTCCTACAACTGGTCAAGTGATACCAGCTAATGAACTTGGAGACTTTTTAAATAACGATGCTACTGATGATGATTATATTGGTGTAATTGAAATTCTGTAATCAATATTTTTGTAAGTATATGAATCTATTAAAAGACTCTCTTTAGATGCTCGAAGAAAAGTTAACACGAGCAATTAAATTAATGGAAGCAAAAGAAACGGAAGATAAACCCTTGGAAGATGTACCTGATGAACTTCATTTGGACGAACTTTTAATGCCATTAGGATCACCACGAGAATCATCTGTAGTCGAAGAGAAACCTCAACCACTTCCGTTGTGTTATATGAATTTAATGGCTGGCAGAGCAGCTCAACCTACATCTGCTTCTCCGGGACAAAGCTCACAAGCAGGTAATAGAAAAACAAAAGTTTAAATTGATTGCTGGAAATGTGGAGTCTTGTAGCGTAAATGGATGTACATACAAAAGTGCGTACCGAAGCCATAAGTAATTCTCTGTATCCTCTTCTAATTCTTTAAATGCATAAAGGCGTAATGCAGTAGATTCATCAATTCCTTACCACTTACCTTACCTGCTTGAATATATATTATTGGAAATCTTCTTTTACTAAAACTTCCTAATCATATGCACAGCGCCAGGGTCTTGAAACCAGCCCGAGCAAATGACGACAAACTAGCCCCTTTGAGTCTTAAATATGACTTTTTTTATAAGAGTCAAAAAATCAAAATTATTAGGCTGTTTTCCTACTAAACCAATCACAAGCAAAACAAGACAGAGTTTTTTATTCGAAAGGCACAAAAAATTGAATTTTTTTCAAGGATTTCCAAGATTTAATAAGGAAGAGGAAGCAAGAAATTTATATAAATACAGCAAATATTAGAATAGTCCTTTCATCCTTAAAAGGGAATGCCCATTTTATGCCCGACATCAACAGACAATGAGAGATGTCTTAAAAAATGCATTATGATATTCTGAACATATTTTATTAACAACGTTTATTTCAATTAAGCAGGGGAAGCCTTAGGGGTGAAAGTTTGAGCTAGTACATTTTGGAAAATCTAGTACAGAATCGAATTCCTTAGATTCTAAGAAGAAGTTTGAGTACCCACACTGCTATACTTGGAGGCTTAAATAGCCATCCCCATACTCACTTTTTTTGTTAAAAAAAGAATTTTATTCGAACTGAAGTACACTGTAAAAAATGCGCACAATTGTTGCCACAAAGCTTAGGTATTTTTCTGTAAAATGTAAGGAATATTCCCTAAAATATACAGAACATTCCCTAACATATAGTGAATATTCCCCACATTTTAGGGAGTATTCCCTACATTTTAGGAAAAAATACCTAAACTTTGTGGCAACAATTGTGCACATTATTTTACAGTATAGGTACTAGATTTTTCGTACCTTAGATCAGCTCTAACTCGGTAAGCGATTGGAAAACAGGGTTCACTGTTCGCCTCAGATCATTACCAGCTACAATTCGTAGAAGATCATTTTTTTCTGCATACTTTTAGGGTGGTGATAGGAGCCCCCGGCGGGGTGAGAGTTCGTTCCAATACGGCATGTTGCATATCAAATTAAAGGTCTCGCCGAATACTATCGGGTGGTGTACTTTTCTCCTGAATCAGAAAATCTTCTCGAGAAGATTTTGCTGCCGGAAAATCATTTTCATGCACTTAGGTCACATACACGTCAGCTACTACATTTCGTATATATTTTTCCAGTTCTTTCTTCCATGGCTATTAGTGGTCTGTTTGAACATATTTTTATTAAGAAGTCATTTTCGACGTCTCACCAATCCCACGTAATCACGAGATTTAGAAAAGTCCACTTTTCCACCCAAGAAAGACGCATAAGCTACATTTGATCGCCAAAGCTTTCCACTGCTTAATTGAAATAAATATTGTTAATAAAATATGTTCAGAATATCATAATGCATCTTTTAAGACATCTCTCATGTGTGTTGATGTTGGGTCTAAGGCAGTATGAAAAGTGGGCATTTCACTTTAAAACTAAAACAGGATTTCTCTGTGAGAACAATAAACCAGTGCTGCGTTAGACACTATGCACTTGCCGCAGACTTTGAAGTTTAGGAGCCCCGTAGAATAAAAAAAAAAAAGGCTGTTTACTGCGGGCGAAAAAATAATATTAACAATATTTGCATTTGACAAATATAAATTATTCAAATAAATATTTTTGGCTCTCCAATTGAATTTATCCAACTTGACAAGGCAATTCCGTTACTCTTCCACTAAATGGAGTAAAATTTGGTCAATTTGAAAGCAAATGTTGCAAATGGATGTTTAATGGACTTCATTTGTGTAATACACTGCACATTTGACTCCATCGAGATGACATATAGCCTAAATGTGGGGATGTGAAGATTTTCCAAAAATATGTTTTTTTCTTTCAGCTGCTGCTTCAGATGACGAAAGTGAAATACCATCTAGAGCTTACTTGAAAAAACAGGCAAATATCATAGTCGATGCCAAGTCAAGACGTAAAGGTTTCAGACCGTCAACTCAAAGAAGAAAATAAATTTTGAATATATTTAAAATAAATTATGAAAAAAAAACAAGTTTTTCAATCTACATATGTACTTTTTCGAGAAAAATGGTGTCAAACTCCGAGATCAACCCAAATCCAGCGAAAATTTATATAGCATTAAAAATAGCAGGCTTTCTGGATTCAAATTTCACCTATAAACCTTGAAAATGAAACGTCTATGTATGATCACGTTAAGGAAAAAGTGTGGAAGGAAATGGGCAAAGTGGAAAAAAACTATTTATGCAAACGAAAAATCTTTGAAAAAAGAAATTTCCTTTCAAAAGAAGGGCGTTTCATATAAGCAGGAACCGTATAATCGTCAGTACGGCTTGGGTCCTGAATGTCGTATACGCCAAAGCAAACAGCCAAGCTGACCTCATATATAACCTTAAAATAATTTTAAGTGTGAATTATATGAGGCGAAATACTACGTATTTACTTGAATGCCTAGCAAGATTAGCCCTATGCGGAACTAGCATTTCATAGAGATATCGGCAAAGTCGAAGTCGTAATCTAATTAGTAATTTCGAACAAATTTTCGTGAAGTCAAACAAATGGAGTTCCGGGTCCGAATTTTCATTTTAAAAAATTAATAAAAAAATTAAAAAATTTAATTTTTTAAAACGTCTGTCACTGCAATAAGTTTATATAACTAAGTTTCCATAAATTGTAAAAAATAATCAAGGAATTGTTAAATTAAAAAGTTATGAAAGCAAATGTTGAAACACTTTTCCTGAAAGTCAAAACCAGCTAAAAGGTCACTATTTTCGATTTGAACGACCTCTAAACACTAATGAATTTCATTGAAATTTTGCATAGAAGAAATTTAACATTACATTAGCTAACATATTCTGAAGCTATCAGACATTATAACACTTTTGCAAATCCATACATTTTTGGGCCACATTAATGTGCAAATACGCTGGATAGAAAAATTGAACCTGACTGTGACAATATGCGGGGAAATTTACATTGAAAATAGAAAATTTAAGATGCTTTATTAATGGCTATAAAGGGGGTATTTTTAAAAGGCGGGGTTGCTATTAACATAGTAAAAGTGCTCGAAATTACTAGGAAAATGTTGCAGGCTTCGACCATATATGATAATAAAAGGGTTTTGGTAAAAAGCGGGTTGTTATTATCCGGGCATTACTGTAAGTTTGTTAAGTACCAGTATCAGGACTTGAGAATTTTTTAAGTACCAGTACCGGGACTTTAATTGTACTTAAAAAACATTTAATTACCAATACCAGAACCTATTAGTACTAGTACTTAAGTATTTTACAGGTCTGAAGTTAGATACACATTTTAGATAAATTATTTACGTTTTTATTAATCACTAATAAAGAAATAGTTCTGTATAGACTTTAGTTTACAGTTTTGTTTTTTTTTTGCAAACTTATTTAACACTTGTTGCGCTGTTAGTTTGTTTTTAATTATCTCGATTTCAATGTTTATGAATACCATGTTCGAAAACCTCTCCTGAAGCAGTTGCTCTTAACCAAGTTTTAATTCGATGGAAAAGCTCCGTTCACAGCCGGCCTAGCTGACAGGAAGACCTACAGAAGGTACTTGTATAAATTTGGGCAGAAGTCTTTATTAATTTCTGTTTTCAATCTTTCCAAATTTACTGCAATGCTCCTGTAAGGTGGAAATGAAAACATTTTTATATTTTTCTACAAATGCCTCTCCGTGTTTTATGTACAACTTTATAAATGAGTCAACTGACTGTGCCAAAGATAGATTTTCAAACCAATGATAATGTTGTCCATCAGTTGGTTGTAAATATATATCTTCCATTATTCGGATGGCCTTTTCCTTGTATCTGATGGAAAGTCTACTAAATGCTTTTACCTAGAGTGGACTTTATCAGAAAGTCTTTTCTCTCTCCGGTTACCTTCTCTTTTTCGAGACTTGAGTAGGTTTTAGACAAATTTAATGTTTTTCTGTGAATTTCTCGGTTTGCCAAAGTATTTATTGTATAAGAGTGCTAATATAGTTTTATTCCATAATGTAACGTAAGAAGAATATTATTGAAGTTCTTAATTACGCATTAAATATTTCTTCCTTAAAAAGATAATCGGCCTTATTACTGAATCCGTTGCGATTAGATTCAAAAATGCTTAAAAAAGTTTTTTCCCGGAAAATTAAATAAAGTTTTACGAAATTATCAATTAAAATTTCCGCACAAACTGTCAAAATAGTTCTGCATGAATTCTCCTACGGATCACGCCTTTGTCAAAATTCAGTGGAATCAGAGCAATCTCAAAACAGTTTTTAAATAGATTTTAATAGGTTTTCTTGAAGAAAAAACTCGTTCAAGCCTTTTCGATTCTGATCTGAACGGATTCAATTTAATTAGGCCTAAGATTGTACGAATTTTCATAATTTACTGGGAGGGCTAGTCAGCATTCTCGGGGGCCGGGCCCTCCCTGGCCCCTACCTAGTTACGCCAATGCTATTACGCATATGTCCTAACTGTAACCGTTAAACAGTTATTACCTCCATGACCTGTTCAGGTCATACCGAAATGAGACGATGTATTTTTTAAAATGACGTGTTTTTCTCTAGGGAACAAATTATCTTTGAGAATAAGAGAATAGCTTTGAGAATAGGTAAATAGAGAATAACTCTTTAACGGGTACAGATAGCAAATAGGGTGTAACCGGTCAAATTAAAGAGGAGAATCCACACTCCCACTGCTTATAAGTTTTTGTAAAAAAAAAATTATATTAGCCACCATTTTGCAAAAAACATAGAGGTCAAACTAAAAAAACGGTATAATAAAAACCGAAATTTTTAGTTTAGACCCCACCAAACTCCTAAGAGGAGAGGAGTATGGAGCTAGTTGAGCAGACGTTGGGGAAGCCATCAAGCTCTGTATGCAATGGAGCTCTTGACCGTGACCATAAACCTGCACTTTTTCAGATACAGGGTACTTTGTGAAAACCTAACTTATTTTCTTAATCACCGAATTAATCGAGAACACGTATACTTAGAGAGATACATAGGATCTTGCACACGGGCTCTTAAAAAAATTGAATTAAAGTTCGAAAATAAGACAAATCGGGTAACTCCTTCGTAGGGTTACCATATAAAAATTTCGTTTTTCACTATATATTTCGATATTGCCTGATAATGCGTCAATGTACAGCTAAAATTTTGCACACGGCTTTTTTATAAAAATAGTAAATATGGTTTCAAAAATGGGCTAAATCGGGCAACCCCTTTTGGATGTTGCCATATAAAAATTTAGGAGGAAAATTATACTACCACCGAAATATCACAATTGCTAGACAGTGAAAATCCTAATGAAACTGAAGAAAGTACAACAGGTTTTGGAGAAATCTTTTCTTCGGCTGAAGAATCTAAATTTCTTCAAAATGAAGAAAACGCTTCAACGAAATCTGTTGAAACAATACTGTGAAAACGGTTAGCCCTAGAGTCTAGACGATTTTATAGTACTGAAAACTTTTTCAGAATATGAAATTCTATTAAATTGGTTATAAACATTTTTACTGTCCGACGAACCGTTCTAGATATATTTGCGAAAAACCACTTGAAAAATCAAACTTGCACAGATGGGTGACAGCCTATATGAAATTACGTACGGGCATTCATCTACCAGAGTATCATAAGAATTCTTAAGCTTGCTTCCCACGGCGTATGGTTTCACGAGCCAAATCACTTAGTGCGGCCGATTTCGAGCCACCTCGCGCACGTTCGTGCTGCGCCTTTGAAGTTACCGACTTGAAATGGATCGGACGCAGAAGGCAGGAAAGGCGAGCTCGCGCCAGCGCCACCTCGAGCCAGGCCCTTCCCACGGCGCGTTGGCTCGTGCGCTCGTGGAACCATGGGACCGTGGGAAGCCAGCTTTAGACCAATTCTAATACTTGTTTTTCTTAGAACTTTAATCGACCATATTTCATTAGAATTCGTGTGCAATTTATTAGTGGCTGAACACGATTTGAACAAGTTAAATATTATTTTTTTTTCTTAGAAAGTTGCCGAGCCTGTTTTCTTAAAAATTTCATGCTATAGTGCATGCCCGAAATTAATTTTAGACTACAATAGCACAGACAAGTAATAACAGATAAGAAAGACACACAGTCAAATATGATGCCACTCAGCTCATATTAATCGACAAAATTAACTGACAAGTTTTGTCCAACTTTAGTGAAGCTCCGAAATGAACCGGCCAATCTTTTTCATTGACATTCATTTTTTTCTTTTGCTCATTTTCGTTTGTAAACTGACGTAGAACGAAGCAATATTTGTTTTCAGCTGAATATATTATTACTATTGTTGGAATGAAAGGAATGATTGGGGGGTGTATAGATTGGATGAATTAGTTAGATAAGCTTTATCAAAACCATCGAGAACCCAGCAACAATGCGAAACATGAGAGTAAATGTGACAGAGCTAAAAAGTATTTATGTTATCAAAGCGATATAAAAGCGAAACGAACGCGAATATAAATTCTGCTATCTTTTATTATCTTTCATAAACACGTGCATGTGCGCTATTTTATGCCCGAACCTCTGAGAATTTTACAGGTTCAAGATTTTCGGTTCTATTTTTTTCATTTCAGCATGAACAAATCAGAAATTTGTCGTGTTTGTCTTTCAATCAGTGAAGTGTAAAAGATGAGCAACTAAAATTACATTTATAATTAACAGTAAAGTTAAATTGAGAGGCCACATTTATAGGAGAGTTAGATAGGTAGGAAGTACCATAGATGGCACAAGAACTAGATGTCGTTTGGCATACTAGAGCAGAGTATATAGATTGTAAAATGGGTAGAGCATTCTGGAATGGACCACAACATGTTTTAGAGCATGCGGAAAGAAAATGCTTTTATAATAGCAATTTTGTATACATTTGATCGACTTCCTCAACACTTTAGATACAAAAAAATATGAATCACTCGACGTATACATCATTTTAAAAGTTGTGGTCCATTCCGGAATGGACCACCCAGCCATATAAATTGTGTATATTTTTTTGGTACTGCATCTAGTTGTTGTTCCATCTATGGTAGTACCTACAAGCATAGGTTAATAATTTCATTTGCGAATCGCTAAAATTATCGTTACTACACTAGATTATTATTCACTTTGGATACATTTAAATTTATCACATTTTGTCGAAAAAGAAAGGCAAAGTGACTTCGAAGTGATACCACCAATCTGATACGATATTCTGTCAATATTTGCTCTCGCTTGAGGTTTCGCTTTCATATCTTATTTGAATTCACTAGCGAAATTTATGTTCCACTTTGTGATATTTTTACGAGTCGCATTGGCTTCGCAAGGTTTGCTGGGAAGTAATTCCTAAGCCATGAAATACAAATCTATATGTTTGCGTGCTAGTCCAATTCTCAAAAATGTTTTATATTGATTCCTGTGGAAAAGTTACTAGACATTGATTTTTTATATGCCATAAAGCCTAAACTACTATCCACACAGGAAAATAGTCTTTCAGTGTCTTTAAGATTGGCTCCTTACCTTCCCACAGGCTATACTTACTATATACCTTACTTAACAAAATAATAAAATAGTTTTGATTAAATAGTAACCTTACCATTTAACGCTCAATAACTCTCAGCAATAGTCCGTAGTCCGAATCTGTAGGCAGATTGATTCGAATTGATTCACATATGCAATTATTATTCAGTTGAGGGATTTTGTTTGGGGAATCGTAGTCGGAATTTTTGTATACGAAGAATAAGGAATTGTCAGAATTAAATTTTTTTGTAATTATCGAACACTGTTCAATGTTGCTGAATTTTTCAATCTATAATAATAAAAATTAATAATATTAATTAGTATTTACTGTCTTTTTTGTAAAACTTTCATTTCGCACTTCACTATCATACCACTTTAAGTTAATCTACGCGAATCACTCGCACCCAACTAATACCAAAAAATTGGAACAAACTGCAAAATCAAATCAACTAAAACTACATACAGAAAAATAACGCAAGTATAAGTAAAAGAGTGAGAATCTGAGCGAAGACAAAATCATTATTTTATTTTGGAAGAATTAGTACTCTACAAAATCTATATCCATGTGTGTGCTAAAGTTGGTTTTTTTTTTTTGTTTTCTACTGATTTTAATTTTTTGATTCTTTTCCGTATATTTTACGATTACTGTCCATTTTAAAACATATGTAGACCTCTAATTTTTACAAGAAAGGTGTACAAGATTATAGCGATTTTGAGCTCTTTTTTGTGTCAAACTCGAATGTTACTATTCGTACTGGATGTAATCTATTTATTTCAAGCTCGACCAATAAATTTCGGCATATTTTTTTTGTATACATACACGGTGTGTCGCAAAAATAACCGAACTTTTAATTTAGATCATAGAACACGTAGCCCATCTATTGAAAGTTAGCGTCATTAGAAAGATACGTCTTTGTTCTTTCAAACGCAGTCAAGTTCATATAAATCGGATGACAGGTTTCTAAGCTACACGCATTTTAATAACAGTATGTTTGATGCTTATGTCGTATAAACATAATGGAACAAAGAGCAAATACCAGATTTTGTGTTAAATTGGAAAAAAGTTTTACTGAGACCTAGGAATTGTTACAAAAAGTGTATGTAAGTCATTGTATGAGTCGTACATAAGTTTCTACGTGGTTTAAACGATTTAAAAATGGTCGTGAAGATTTAAAGGATGATCGAAGACCTGGACGTCCAGAAGCTGCAAATCGTCCTGAATTAGTTGAAAAGTCCGTGAAATCATTGCTATCTATGGAAGTTTTACTGTGAGAATGTTGGCAGAAGAATTAAATACAAGTAACGACACTATTTGGAGAATTTTCATTGAATATTTGAGAAAACTGAAGATCTTTGCTCGAATATCCAGCTGGACAACAGCTGTGGGTATTACACGATAATGCACCACCACACAATACCTTATAATTTCGTGAATTTTTAAATAAAAAACAAATTAGTGTTATCGACCACCCACCGTATTCGCCTGATCAATCATCGTGTGACTATTTTCTATTCCGTAAACTGAAAATTTCAATGATAGGAGCATTTTATAAAGATGTTCCATTCCTGAAAGCAGCCGTAACACAGGTACTGAAGAACATTCCGGAAACTGACATAAAAAATTCTATGTATGCATTGCTTGAGCGTTGTAAGAGCTGCATTGAGTCAAATGGAACTTAATTTGAATAAATATCAACTTTAAAATATAATATAATGTGCTTTGTTTTATAACTAAAAAGTTCGGTTATTTTTGCAACACACTGTGTATGTATATTTATTGTATAATTTCATTAGAAACTCAATTTTGTGTCCTTGACCTCCGGTTAAGATCATTTTTCACTCCACTCATACAAGCTTTGATCCCAATTGTATTAGGATGGTTTAAAAAGTAAAATATCTGCATGTAGAATCGACCACCCTACGTACGAGATCCAGGATAGTAGTATTGGCAGTTCCGGAAATTGTTTAATAGAAAGATCTAGGAATGACAGGGGGACTTAAGAGCATATTGATAATTGGAAATAATGCGAGGCCAACTTCAGGCGAAAAATTTACGAGTAAATATAAAAAAATGGTAAATGCAGCGAAAACATCAATAATTGCCTTAGGGCAGGTTTTAAAGCCATTTTCATAAAAGCAATAAGTGGTAGCATTTTGAGTACAGACTATGATAAACTAAAAGATTTGGATTTCCCAATTTCGATATAACCTCCCCCTTCCCTACCAGAAACACACACATTTTGTTACTTGCTTCAATGGAAGTAACTAACTAGTCTTATTAATACGGAATAGCATGTATATTAATGAATTCACCATACTTAAGTAGAGCCTGTATTTGGATTCAGTCACCCATGCCGCAATTGTGATGATTGCTGTAATGGGAGAAAACTTTCCCAACCAATTCGTATTATGTACTGTCTTTGTCCTCTCGTGAGATTGAATGAGCGCTAGGATTTTTTATATGTATTATTAACTTACTACTCCTCTTAAATCGCATTATGTATTCATCTCCCTGTTAGTATTCTGCAGATATATGTAGACAGCATGAACATGAAAGGCAGCTACAGTAGAGCTAATAGACAACCGATCTTGGCTAAGATGAATTCTATAGATACAAACCGAAAATATTTTCAAGATAATGGATATGTTAAGGAGAGAAATAAATAACGAGAAATATTCAAATATAAATACCAACTAATCATCGAGAGAAGAACTGAAAAGTTGTTGCTGGCCAGAGACTGTCAATAGTAAATATTCGCACTAAATTCCTAAGAAAAAATAATGTTTCTCTATGCGCTTTTAGAACTATTTTCAGTCTAAAAAAACCTTATTCAAATCATCTTCAATATTGAAAGTTTCTGGCCATAGCCTATAGACTTGAAATTTGATCAAATTTCGCTACAAACACAGCGTGGCTTATATCTTTCACAATAAATTTACATTGCTATGGCCGTGAACTTAATTTGGGCCTCAATGCAACTCTTTTACAAATAGTGTGTAAAGTAATTTTTAAGGAAAAACTGTAAAGTAAATTCGTGTACCGGCAATATATATCTTACAAGGTTAAGATAATTCATTCCTAACATGAGAAACAACCACTCATGGTCGTTTTTATAGGTCCGAGGATTCTGTTAAAACCTTAAAACATATCGATGAACAGTGAAAAAACAAAACATAATAATCGAAAATAAATTCAATTTTTTATATAAAATAAAACTTATTTTGCAGATAAAAAGGAATTGATCGGGATTTTTAAAAAACTCTCAATTTATGCTTGCTTCAAAAACGAAATTCATTTTCTTCTCATATTAAATACATACTAAATTTAAAAAAAAAAAACTAAAAATGTATGTACTATAACGAAAACAGGTACGTTAAATTCAAAATTGAGCATATAGCCTGAACATAGTTTTTTATTAGTATTATTTATACCTCCAATGTCATTCCTGTTAATTATACACAAGATAAGAAAAAAAAATAATTACGACTTGAAAACGAAAATATATCATTAGATTTTCGAAAATGACGTGTAAAAAAAATATCTCAAGCGAGGTACATGATTTTAATTTTCCCGAATTTTAATTGGATTTCAGATTGTATTCAATAATTTAATCTAAATATTTAAAAAAAAAAATAATTAATAATAATTCTTTGGCTCAATGAAAGTTCTTTCTTTGATTAGATCTGTAAAAATGTAACCTAGACAACTTCGCTTAAATTTGTAATAATAGAAATAATATGGCATGTTCCACTGAGATTGAACATTTTAAGCCTTTTGGATATCTTGCGAGTAATAATGTGTATGTCAGCAAATCAGTTCAAATTAAAAATTACAAACAAAAAGAAAACTTACTCCTCTAAACGGAAGGAAGTTCAAATTAAAATTGAAATTTATGTAGTTTCTTTTTTTTCCTTTTTTACAAAACTATCTTCTTCTTTTTTGTGGCATTCAACGGCAATTTAAGTACACATTCTACTGAGAATCATCAATAAACGAATTAAATAAACGCAATAAATCCAGAGAACGCTGTAAAAATCATCTTCCATTACATATGCTCAGGTTAATGTTTCAACTAACCAAAAACACATAACTTTTCACATTAGGTGGTGTGATTTTAACAGTTCTACGGATTAATATAGCGAAAAGAGTATTCACATTATTCGAAAAAAAAAAAGAAAAAGAAAAATTAAAACAAATTATCACATTTAGATTTACGAGATGTAAAAAATATTAGCAAGATTAATAATGTTCTCCATTTAATATTTTCTGTGTTTAAAGGTGCGGGTAGAGAAGCCTTTCAGCGACCTCATTGCCATAGCACGATTAAAATGTCGCTGCATTTTTGGCTCAAATTCAGGTTGAGAACTGTTGGTCTCTGAATTGTCTGAAGATGTTACAATAACTATGAAAACAGCAATTATCTGAGGAAAAGAGTTTGAGAGTGAAAATTTTGGAAATAGTAAATAGTATATTAACACTTACCAGACCGAAAATTATGAAAATTGTGTATACATGTAAAGGTGATGCTGGTGAATTCTCTACATCACGTAGAACTTTTAAAATTGGCTCATGTTGAGGATACAATTCTAAAGCATGCCTTAGATGTAGTAATGATTCTTGAAAATGTCCGTACGCTTTAAATATTTCACCCAATGTGAAATATTGGCGCCATGCACTTCGATCAGGCGGTTGTACTTCCAGGGATCTAAAGGTAATTAATAAATTAATAAACTTGTTGAGAAATTATTTAAGTTAATTGGTTCTTAGATGATCTAAATATAGACTAAGAAGTGAATCTTAAATTAAGATTAGACCAGCAAAAAGAGTTAATCTGTATTAATGGTAAACTATTAGTCAAAGGCAGCTATTAGAAAAGAAGTGCAAAAAATGCTATTCATTAATTGCTGGATCATCAGAATTTAAGGCATTTTCTTTCAGTTTCTCAATAAAACTATTGTGACAAAATTTGAGTTAGTAAGCATTTAATGCAATAATGACATTTACTAAACTTTTATTAACTTCATAATGCAGGATATTGAAATGTAGGGGAACGTAAGGCCAGTCGAGCACGCTGTAGTACCTTGTCGGAACCACATGTTCTCTTATCTCAAATGTTTAATAACCCGTTACAAAAAATTATTCATCTTAGCTCGATAACGATCATTAGTCACTGTTACTGCTTCACCACCTTCATCTTTAAAGAAAAATTACCAACAGATTCCTCCTGAGTAGGGTGCAAACCTGTCAGCCGCCCACATCCTTACACACTTCAAAATTCCGTGTATGCTTTTTTATCCCGATCTGTGTGAATGCGGGACAGTCTGCCATCTTCTGTCTTTCCTCAGACTTGTAATCTGAGAAGGTTCAACAGTGACACACATAAGCACCTCCGCCACTCTCCTCACGTCCCCTAATAATTTCCCTATCTACTTCCTACCATGCTGTGCTTTGCATCATAGGGTATCCCTAGAGCTTGGGTGAATGATATAAACAAAAACCTATACGTAGATGTAAAGTTCGTTAATGAATTCTTCGTAGATTTTCTATACGGCCGTTTTGGTTGTTGGCAATTCCATTCATGTCGTAATGAGCTTCGTCACTCATCATTCTTTTTTGCAGAAAATTAGGGTAATCTGCATTTAAGTGTTACAACATTTTACCCATGTGTAATGTGTGTCTGGTGATTGCGAAACGAAATTTGACTTATTGTACTATGGAAGCGCTACTACGACAGACGTAACCAAAGTGTAACCCAGTAACAAGGTATATAGAATACAAGCATTCCCATTACGAACCACGTTCCGCCATTAGTGACGAAATATTGTGAAAATGTATAGGAACACAATACACTCTCTCCTCTTTCTGTTTTTCCTAAAAAAATGTATATAAATTAGTCACAGAATTACGTCACAGGCTATCAGCTGGAATGTGTCAAAATGCCTCGCTCCTAACCTCGACCTGATGTTGGCAAGCCCTCAATTTTTTCTTAGAAATATACTGCAATTTTTTCTTTAGAATTTATATGGATTTCTGGAGGCCGACAACGGCACACATTGTATCTGAAAATAACTCAAGTCAGACACCAGACTGAATAAAAATTGTGACGAAAAATTTTCTGTATATTTCTAAGAAAAAATTAATGCTTATAGCTCATCTGCGCATTTATCGCAAACAATTGATAGTTGCCCAAGCACCCGTTGTCGGCTTCCAATAATGCATAACAATTCTATGGAAAAAAATTTCACTAAATTTCTAAGAAAAAATCGTGCGGCTTTCCCTATATCCAGGTCGAGACATCGTTGATTTTATATTGGGACGAAGCATTGCTGGCTTGTTACGACATCAAGTCTAGGCATGGATGATTATATTTGTATGCATACATATTTATATGCCCAGACACAACTTGTTGGGACCGTCTTCAGCTTTAAATAATGCACACGAATTCTGAAGAAATTGGTCGATTAAAATTCTAAGAAAAAATTTAATTCTTGATTGTAGTGAAAAAATTGTTACATTGAAAAAAAATTCAGTGAGTTATTGCTTCTGCAATAATTTAGTGGGATAAGTAAATGTGCGGACTATTAAGAACAAATGCTGTAACTAACCGAAGTGGAATATCACTCGAATATTAAAGCACTTCAATGGCTTTTCAGTGAGTATCCCGTTATAAGCAGATCGGCGCCAGTGGACATGAAATGCACCACGGATGCATTTATAAAGCTTGCTTACTTTCATTCTATAGATTATTTGATGTTTAACTATAAATTTAACTGTACCCTTAATGGAGGATACTACAAATACAGGAAAGGGGTTTCTCACTACAATCAGGGCATAGTGGCTTCTAATTTTTTCCTAATATAAATAGTTTTCTTCAAGTATCTGAATGAAAATTAGAGATATTTTATCACTTAGTATAATTTAAAACTAATCTCACCGTCTTGTTAAATGTATGGCATCATCAAGGTACTGCAGATTAAACAGTACCCTTGCTAGATTTAACAGAACTTCTGAATTGGTTGGTGAAATAGCGAGCGCTCTCCGAAAACACTCAATGGACTGTCTCGCATCACCTTTAATTCGCCAATAGTTACCTATTTGGTTATACACATGCATAGACCTAGGCTTTTCTTTTTTAGCACGTTTTAACCTCCTTTCTAAGGCTTGTATATCAAATTTTTTGAAGGACTGTTCGTCCTTGTTTTTTAAAAACAAATATGCCACCTAAAATATATAAATTTTTAAGGATTTTGAAATTGATGAAATTTCAAAAGATACAAACCTCAGGCTCTGGTACCGGAGGGTGATTAAATCTTTGCGATACTCCAATTAAATAGTCATAGAATGTAAAATTGACTGGCTTTCCGCAATCAAGAACATCATCAGTCTCCCTGTTAACTTTTTTTACGGGTTTACTGTTGGATGTGGACGTACCATGGCCTTGTTTTAAGCTCTTGTTAACGCTAAAATTGTGAAATTTTAAATTAACGATGATACTACATCACAAATATTATTTTTTCAGAAATACCTGTCACAAAGGGGCTCACAACCTCTTTCTATGGATTGTTTACTCCATGTTGTCCCATAAGAGCCATAAGCTACCACTGTAGATGCAATGATATTGAAAACTTCATCATCCTTGAACTTGTCATTCGTTGTGGGGGTCAATAAGAAATTATCCTTGAACATGATTGAAATCAGATAATTACAATATTTTCAAATAAATTTATCATTTTACTTCTGCCTCTTCTTCGAAGCTAGTGATTTTACCCTCGTCGGCATTCAATTTCCACAAGGTTGAGGTACGCGAATTTGTTAATGTAATTTGCCAGCACAATGTGCACAGTGGCAAGTATATCATAAAAGTATTAAAATTTTTCATGACAGTATCTTCTTAATTCAGTAATTCACGTAAAATAACATTTCAAAACGTTATTTATTTACTTTTTTCAAACTTTATTTATTTTTTAAACTTTTTTATTTACTATGGGAAATGTCAAAGCTCTTGAACTGTCAGATTTTTTTTTTTATAAAATTCAAGTGTCAAATTCATGTCGTAATTGGGATTTTGTTTTTTAATGGTTGGCTATTTGGAGCTACCAATCGTTATTTGTAAAAATATCACTGTTAAGAATTTACAACCGTTTTTCAACATAATTTTTATGTGTTTTGTCCTTCAAAATACAATATATATACAAAGCTTACTGCGGAAGGGGATAACAGTAATCTTCACTGATTATATATTGTGTCAATTATAGTTCAACTTTCATTAGTCAATGTTATGTATACATAGAACAACATGTTCCAATGTTTCCTACTCAAAGCAATTTACAGGTCGAATAACCTAACAATCTGCGCCAATCTGTAGTCTATAAACCTGCCTAAAAGAAAGCAAAACAACCACACTCCTATGAAAATCTATAAAATACATAGTCATTTTGTTCAGGATCTGTCATTGTTTATCCGGAAGCATCCGTCTATACGGGGGGGTAGTTCTTTAACTTCTGACTGGCCTGAATATGTCGTATACCCAAATTTAATGCTGTTAAGAAACAAACAGGTTGACCGCAATTAGGAAACAAATTTAGATTAGAATGCGTTAATAGTTTCACTTTGCTCACTCGATTTATATCAGCAATAATTCAACGGTTTGTAATGCATAAGCAGCCCAATTGTTGAAGCAACAAAAAAGTCGGCTAAGAGATAAGTTTTTATGTTCACTTTTTATGAAAATGTCTGACATCGTAGTATCACCAAATATCGTATTCTAGGTAACTTTTCTTCGATAATCTTAAACAAATTTCAGGCCAAAACATTATATATGTAGACATAATCCTCCTACATAAACTCCGCAGGTTTGATTTAAGATGTTTATACGCCTTTATTTGTATTCTTAATAGGGAGGGATTCGAATTGTCTACCTTCAAACTCTCCAACAGGTAATACGAGTGGTGACATTAAAACGGCATTTCTAATAGCTCTCAAGTCTAATTTGATCTATCTTCTTGTGGGCTAAAAAAAATTAGGGCATGCCATAAGCTTGCTCTAATCATGCAGAATAGGTTAATTTCAAGCACACTACTGACAAAAATGTGTAGGATTGAAAAACAATAACTAAAGTACCTATGCATGTACCTCAATATTTTTCACATAAGACCAAGCTATTGCCAAAAATACTATAACATAAAGATATCACATAGCCCATGCTATGCCTGTGTTAAAGTTGGAAAAGAAAATTTGTGTTCGGGTTTTATTCTCATCAATTTAAATGCACATTTTTATAAAAATTTACAAAACATAATAATTTCAATATTCACTACGTCTGACGCCCCTAATAACTTTATCACCATGTTTAAGAGTAACAAAGTTATTTAGCTGCTTAACTCGTAATTTACCCCAAATTATGTAGTTTCCAATACCCAAAATTTGTGCAGAATGAAGAGCAGCTGCCTCTGGATATAAAACTGTAGCACAACCTAATCCAGATGGAACATTAAGACTAGACCAGACATCAAGTTGAACATTATCCGGCTTAACAGGAGGACAATTGATAACGGGATATGTAGTATTACCAGATAAAACTGGTCCAAGCCCATTGGATCTTCCAGCAACAGCGATGAAAATTAAATTGCTCATTACACTTTCATATTCATGCATAATTCTGAGAGTTTCTTCAGTTCCTTTATGGGCAGATGTAACACGAAGTTCTACATTGACACCAAGCTCTGTACAGTATTTGGCAATCTTTTCACAATGATCCTTATCGGATGCAGATCCCATTAAAATGACAACCAAATGATCATTTTTCGGGATAATTCCATCTAATTGTTCACTAATCCATATGAAATTGCGTTTAACTGCGTCTAAATCAGATGAAGTGACCGTTGTTAGATTACGATAAACTTGCTTATCAACCATTAATCTTTTATCACCCGATGGCCAAAGTCGCCAAGAATCTGAATCAATGATGTCGGCAAGTACAATACTTCCTAAACGTTAAGCGATAAATATTTAATTTTGTTAGAACTCATTTAAATTTCAGGTTTTTACCTTCTTCATCGATACCAAACTCAATTTTCATGTCGATAAGGGCACAATTTCTAGTTGCCCAAGCTTTTTCTAGAACTTCGAAGACAAGAACTGTAGTCTTTTTCATGATGTCCACCTCATCTTGTCCTGTAAATGAAAAATGTTATTTTGTTAAATTTAATATTTGTTAAATATCTTATATAAAACTTCTAATTCTTTTTTTTTGTCTATAATTTTATTAATTTATTTTCTTTCAACGCTGCTATATTTAAGAAATCTCATCTCTTGATTCTTCTTTGTTAGATTAAAATTTAAATTAAACGCATTTAAGTAAATCTGAAATAATTATGTTATATCATGGGTAGTAAACAAGAGTAACAAATATTTGATTAAAACATTGATGCGATATGCTTGCGAAGTCTTTACGAAGAACATCTTATTTAGAGCTTCGTTTGATTCATTTCGTACCCATATACCCTAATTTTCCGGTACGTTTACTCTGTTCTCAATTTCGTCTTTGATCACTTTAGATATTTCCATAACACTTTTTTCAATGAAGCTCTTTCTATTTTTAGATAACGATTTTAAGTTAAAAAAAAAGGGAAATCCGTCAATGTACTGTTGACACAAGGTCACGAGTAAACAAGTGGCCTTATGAGGGGCATTATAAAGTGGAGTTAGTCTATATTTGTGTCTTTTGAGAGGACGGCATTAAATTGGTTCACTAGAAAAATACTCCAGGGCTGAGACGAGCTAAAAAGAAATTTATTACGTATTCGCAACAGAGGACAAAGGTAGTCCTTACGTTCAGCAGGGAAGAACTAAGGCTCATAATAATAACGTGCCTACTTACTAGAGACTGACCGCTCAGATATCATCTCAGGAAGATGAATAAGGTCGATAGCGAGACCTATCGCTTCTGTATGAAAGAAGACGAAACTGCTGAGCACGTCCTTTGCAACTATGAAACCCTTGGCCACATAACGCTAAAATATCCAGAAAAGGCATTTCTGTTGCATGTTACAAAGATGGCCCCAAGAACGTAATAGGTTTCGTAAAAGACCTCAAGTTCAACGGGCGTCCGAGGGTACTTGGGCGGAATGTCACAAAAGATCCCACAGATCGCAGTGACTAGATGAGAGGCGGAATCTCTGTCTACGTTCCCCGTTTTAATCATAATAGTTTAAAAGAACTATTTAAATAAAAATTCCCGTCAATGTACTGTTATACATTGTTAGGTGGTATACAGAAGATTCCACAAATCTTATGAAATACTAATTAGGTGAGAAAGAAAATAAATGCGCCTTAAAATAATCAGAAAAATAAGTTTAATAGTAAATTCTTAAAAATCATTTAAAAAATATAAAACCAAAGCAGACGATTAATACACAGTAACAATGTATGTTGTTCATGAATAGTCTAGGAAAAGTCCAGTCGGAACCAGTATGTGGAATATGGAAGAGAGTTCAATATTCGGATAATTTGGACAAAGTAAGAATCACATCTCGGGATAAGCAGCCAAAAAACTCCTAAATTCGATTTCACGAACTGTAGATTTTCGGAGAAGTCAAACAAGATTCAATATCTATAGACATTCTATTTCCAATTCTCAAAAATAATTAATAATGCATGTGGCCTGAAGAAGGACTGAGTTTCAAAACTCAAGCAAATCGCTCGTAAGATAGCATTTTGGCATTCTAGTCTGGAAAACCATTTGACTCTTTTCGCTAGCTAAATACATAGTATAATGATTTCTTCGTTTATTTTACTATTTTGTTACTCTATAACCCTATAACTTACTCTCGTACCAGTAAACATTGAGATGAAAAGTCATCAGCGCGTTTATTGGAGGATATCGTCTTGGTGATTCGAAAGAAAATTCATCAAGAAGTCTTGCATTTAATTTGACTCGATATAGAAATCAATAGCAATCATTAAGAGAAGTATTAATATTATAAATACTGGTTAGGATTCATCAATCTATTAAAAATCTTCTAATTTCATATCAATTTTCTAAGTTCTATAATATACTTATTACAAATTTCACATCTTATCAAATTGAAATTTCATGCACGAGAGCTATTAAATAGCACGAGAGATTGCAAAATAAAATCGAGGCCATAACAAATATAAATCAAATTACAAAACACTAAAATCCCCTTAACAACAGATCACTTAAGAGACTCTGACGTATCATTTTTGAAAGCGTAAAATGATATCAATGTAAACCTCCATTGTTAAATGTCACAGGAAGACCACAAAGGTCAAAATACAATATATATATGTATATGTATATCTATGAAAAGAGTCTTCTTAAGTAATCCTTATCATATTTTCATCATTCATACAAATATTTATTTTATTATACAAAACGGCAATCTTCATCCGAGTTGAAAAGAAAAAGGAAAAAAAAATACTCACCGATCAACAATCCATTGAAATTGAATTTTGCTGATATAATTTGCTCATCGGACCATTGGGGGTCATGGTTTGCGTCATCCTTGTAGAATGTTTCTTGTTTCGGTGGCGAAAATCTGTTTATTGTATATTAAATGGAGAGAAAACATATGATAATTAGGTTGATCATTATCTCATTATATAGTATTTTACATTAAGGTTATCTTCACGTAATCATTTCCTATATAATATACACATTATATGTGTATAGAAAAAAAAAAAAAAAAAGAGTTAATAAGTATTACATGAAATCAAAGTTAAATTCAAAACATGTTTGTTTCCATTGAGATATCGTTTTTATGTGTTATTTATAACACAAATTTAGGTAAAATACGTATTTTTGTGTATAACTGTTTCCTTATTTTTCTATTTACTTCATATATTGTTATTTTAATAACTTATCTTGTGCTTTGATGAACAATATTTTGGTTTTCATCAGTTTTTATCTTATGATGAGTTCCTGTTTATTTGTTCGTTGTTTTTCTGGCACAATTTTATTGCGCTTAGTCTAGTATTCAAGGATTTATTATTATTTAGCAGATCACAAGAAAGAGTTGTTTTTTTTTTATAATTATATTTATATTATAATAAACATGAACGCATGACTAGGTGCAAATAAGAGCGTACGTGTTCCCGTTTGAAATTGGGAGCCTATTGCAACACAACGTCTAACACTATATTTCAGAGGCATTTGATAGTTTTCATCGGTTAAAGTTGCTCGATTTTTTTACTAATTTAGTTTAGTAGTGTTAATAATAAGTTATTCATGAATATTTACAAAAGATTAACATGTTTTGAGCTGTTCATTACAAAGCGTATTGGTATTCGCTAGTATTTCTAGAAAAATTTCTGAACAGAACATCTCTGTCCATACCAAATTCTTTCAAAATATTCAAACGCCTTATTAGAAAACGCGTATCCATTGCTTCCGTTTTTTTGTTTTTGCTTTAAGCTTTTCTATTATTATTGTAGTGTCCTTCGTAAAAAAAAAAAATACCGTCAGAATTATTAGTTCATAAATTCGGTGTGATACCAACAGAATCGCTTATATAAATTCATAGGACGTGTGTAAAAACCTCAAACGTAAGGAAAAAAAAACAAATTTTCGATTTCCACGATTTTTGTTTGATTTTTCATGATTTTCATTTTATATTATCGATTTAATTAAGACCGGATCTATCTGAGTACAAGTACTTTTTTAGATCTTCATTGCAAGTAGAGCTTTTATGCCTATCTAAGTATGACCCAAGATTTCTATTTAATATACCCCAAGAGTTCTAGTTACCTTTACACTGTTGGTGACTTTTTGATATTTCACAATGCAGTGAATGGTCCGAAAGGGCGGATCTCGACTGATTAACTAGATTTATGTCAAATCCAGTATTTTTTTATGCGATCTACTTATAACAAGTAACTATCATGAAACATCGATTTTATGACGAACTTCTCAGATATTTCTCTCTATTCAATGGAGTTCATTCAGACTCAAATTTTCATATTACATATTCGCAGAGATTTCTTTTCGGAATTCTGAAGCGACGCTTATTCAAATTGGATTTATGAATAATGCTCGAAGTTTTGAAGTTTCAAATTTTAATCTAATCTAATAAAAATAAAATAAATGTATTAAATATTTTCACATTTCTGAAATTCTTTTATGGCTTGATTCTAATACATCACAAATCGTCACATCAGAGTTTTGACAATGGGAGTTTTAAATAACGCCATGTGCAAATCAGTTACACAAAACCGACCGATTTTGTAATACATATTCAAATTTTGTGTATTATATCTAACATTGTCGCAAGGAACTTATCGTCCAGGGAGACTGAACCGTAAACTACTTAAAGGAGAATTATGTTGACAAAAGCCGCGTAATCTGGGAAACCATGTAGATGTAAACCATGATACAAAGATTAACAAGATATGGCGGGATTATCTGTCAATTTGTTGCTTGCTTGCCTCATTTGGGGACAAATGTCACAAATTTGTTGGTCTCAATTTCAATCGTTCTTATCAAAGTAAAAAAAAAAAAAAAAAAAAAAAAAAAAATTGGACATTTCTTTGGTTTCTCACTAGCACATTATTACTTTTCCAAGAAATTGCCTGATTTCGTTTATTAAATTTGTATGGCGTTTTTTACTCTTTCAAAAGAATTGTTATAAAACGTCTCCTACAACGAATTCGTGTTGAACTCTTCTCTAATCCAGGTCTAAAATGTGCTCTACTACTGATCTCCCTTTTATGCTCCAAAATTTTCGGTGGGACAAGTAGAATACATTGTATGGTTGAGTTTCTTTGATCCATTGTAGTACATTACACCACTGCACTGGGGATTAAGAATTGAATTGTATTAAAAAGTCCTTACATTACAAGTAGGAAAAGTTTTAAAAATTTAAAAATAAGTAATCAAATTGTCATGACTTGAGTCTTTGCAAAACATAATAATGTAACTTAAAAAATTCTGTATCGCAGTTATGTATGTTTCATTGATAGACTAAGAGTTGGCGACCAAAATACTTAGATCATTTCATAAACAAAAATTGTCCATCTTATCATACTCTCTTAACATCGTTGATAACTTATACGGAAGTTTGCCTGGCTTTCTTTCAGGAATGGAGAGCGCTGCGATACGCCCGTGAACTGATGATCAATGGTAAAAATGGCATACAATTTGGTTGTCGCGAAAGTGGTAACAGATGGCAACAAAGACGCGGAAAAACGTGTATAACTTACGTCATACCACGATAACTCAAGAGCGCGTTCACTTAGAGAGCCCAATTTAATCCATTTTTGAACTCGAATTTACTATTGATATGAAAACACTATGTACCAAATTTCAGCTCTCTATATAGTAAAAAACGAAGTTTCTGTATGGCAACCATACAAATAAGTTGCCCGATTGGTCCCATTTCCGAACTTAAATTAAACTTTTTTTTTTAAGCCCGTGTGCAAAATTTGAGAACTCTAAGTAAACGCGTTCTCGAGTTATCATGATATGACGTAATTTATACAAATTTTTCTTTTCTTTTCTTTTTTTACGACAGAGAAATTTTCTGCCTTACGACATTAATGTCGTCTCCCGGGGAATTTGGTACTAGCCTTAAAAATTAAAGTCTGACCACTTGAAATTATTATGTTTTTTTTAATATTGCTTTTAAAACTTTTCTGTTTCTATGAACATTTTAAGGCACATGCAATTCGTAATCTTCTGTGTAGCGCTGTGCACTAAATGAAACCAAAAGAAAACAGATTATAGTTTTATTTTAGAAAATAAAATATTGCTGTTAATAATGTGCAATCAAAATATTGAGATAATTATATTCAAGAGTTCAAAGTTAATTATTATTGCAGCGATTTGATTTGGAACAGAAGAGCGTTTATAAAAAAAGGTGGAAAGTTTTGATGCAAAACCATTTTTTTTGGTGCAACCGTTCGAATAGTCTAGATAAGATATATATAAAATATAATTGGGAACAGTTTAGTGTAATTCACTGTGAATGAAACTGCAGCATTCTTTATGAATACATCCCAGATCTATCATGTTATGATTTATTTAATCTCTGTTAAAAAATGATTCATTTAAAGAAAAATAAATTGATTATCCTCATCTCATATGGATACAACGTTGTTGATGTCAACAATTCTTTCTGGGCAGATAACCTTTTAAATTCTACTTGCGATTAAATATATATGGGAGACTCAATGTAGTAGTTCATCTCTTACAAGGTCCATCTTACCATTACGTTCATCGCATGTCAATCATAAGTTAGCCGGTCCACATATAGAGGATGACAATACTTTCAGATTGTAAACAACTTTAACGCTTCTAGTATGTACTTAATTGGACATACGATTTTAGATGGACTCTGAACCACCGAGTGCAATAATACAGATCCTATTTTAATATGTTGTCAGCCAAATATCTAAACCATTGCATGATGCTTTAATGGATCGCTAAATCCAGCCCCATAAATAACTATGTACATGACAGCATATTTATATGTATGTATGTAAAACAAATTTACATAGTTGGCATAAGCTCTAATTGATAACATAATGTAAAAAACTCATTGAGAGTCGCAAAACAAAAATAGCGGTTTTCTACAACTGAACAGAAATAAAGATAAATATGTAAAAGAGAGAATAGTTGAATGAAAACATACAGTAAAAATCTTAAATAAATACCTTAAATAGTAGTAATTAAAACATACCTGTATCCTTCAGGGACTCCTGGATTCCGGCGAAGAAATGATCCTGTAGCAAGCCTACGTGTAACCCATTCAATTGGTATCATAGCACATTTCTTAGCCACAAATGAATTGGGAGATGCTTCCTTCACATAAGCAGTTTTGATTCCTTCGAAAAGAACAGTTCATAAACAATTATCCAAGAAATAATTAAATAGATACTCACCCACAGCATTTAAAATTTTAAAAACTTTTCCATTTGTTTTATTTGAAATTTCCGATTTACCAGCCAAATCGTGAGCCTTAACACCATCACCGGCAGTAATGCGATCTTTGCTCAGCAGCAAACATAAGCCGGGATTATTTGGTAGATCATAAACTTGCTTTGTTTTACCCTCGATGATAACTTTTCCTACGGTAAGTCCTCCAACTAAAATGAAATGTTTTCTATTATTAATTAAATTCACTTTTTTGAAGAAGTCTACCCACTTGTTTTACTCATTTTTGTCAATTTATTTTTTACTATTTAGTTTAGGGCGAACACGACTTAGCACAGGCACAATCTGAAACCTCACGCTCAACTGATCAGAGAGAATATTTCTTCGTCATGATCTTTGCGCGACGCATTTTTATTCAGACAAGAAGAGGCAAAAATAGTCGGATCAGAATCGGATCTGAGTGCAGGGGCTGAAAACCTGTTTGTTGCGGCTTAGTAACAATAAAATGTAAAAAAAATAACATTCGATTGATAAGGAGATTGAAGAAGGTCATCGTTTTATGTTCGAGGAACATTTTAATTAAACGTTTTTATGATTTTACATATTCTTCAAATTTTATTGTTAGGTAGGAATTGGCTGAAATTTACTCTTAAAAATGATTTATATAATTTCAAATAAATGCTGTAAGATTTCAAAAGGAGTTTTATTTATTTATTTTTTTCTTCTAATCAGAAATTAATGAATGATGAACTTTTATAAATGAACTATAAAATATGATTTATATTTTTGGTTAATTAAAAAAAAATGGTTTATAGATAAATAAACGTAAAACTTGTCTAGTTGATTAAAGGAACTGTCGCGTAGCGTCGAATCGAAATTAAATTAAGTTGTTAGTCTTCAGAGAAAAACACTGAATTAATTGCATATTTGACATAGATATAGAACTTTTTGTATTTCTTTTATGTACACTTATACTGGACAATCGCGATGGGCCTATTGCATGTTAAATACATATACTATTTATATAGTGCAGTACTTATGGTTCATGTATGTTGATTTTAATATAAAAGCAGCTCTTCGCAAAATTGATAGCACGTAAACATTTTAATAGAATCAAGATAGCCCTGTGGTTTAACAATCATGTATATATCTACCAAGCAAACAAGTCCTGGATTAAAGTCAATCAATCAAATAGGATGTCATGAGCTCGGACAATTTTTTTTTTTAAGGCCTCCGGTTTACCTAGTTTTCTAAAGTAGAAAAAATTAAGCAACATGTGAAGATAGCTAGCATTTCCTCGCAAGTGCCTTCAAGGCATAGATAATGTTGAGAGCTGGCTTTAGAGACGTTTTTTAATCTGAAGAATCTCTTACGGGATCTGACCGCCGCATATAAGAGTAGGTATTCGGGCCGTCAAATATTAAAATTTACAATTTTTTAAATTTTGCATGTCCTTTTTAAAACAAAAAAACATAGATTTAAGTTCAACAATAGTACAAATAAGGTAACTCCTACGTAGAGTTGCCATACAAAAATTTTGCTTTTCACTATACTATACATATGTATGTATGTTTATTTGGATAGTGATTGAGAACGTGTCGACGAAGAAAGCTAATATTTTGTTCGCGGCGTTTTCATAAAAATAGTAAATACAATTTCAAAAATGCTGCCAAGTGCGAGTCAGACACGCACACGAAGGGTTCCGTACCATCGTACAAAATTTAACACTATGTACTTTTTATTAATTTTTTCAAATGAGAGTAGCTAGGCGTGAAAATTTCAACTCTGTACCTATTACGGTTCATGAGATACAGCCCGGTGACAGACAGATAGATGGACGGACGGACGGACATAGGCTCAATAATAGCATTCCCGTTTTTACCCTTTGGGTACGAAGCCCTAAAAATGAACTAAATCGGGCAAACCTTTTTTGGTGTTGCCATACAAAAATTAGAGTTTTTTAGGTATATTGTAAAATTGTCAGTCTAATATTCAGAAATACTAAATTATTAAATAATAAAATGACAGGAAAACAATTTTTTGAATAGATAGTAGTTTAGGAGGCGATAGTACTCACTCATGGTACAGATACAAGGTATTCTCATTACAAACCACGTTCCGCCATTTGTGACCGAATGTATAGGAAAATACGGTACAGAGAACACAGTATTCTCTCTCATCTCTCTGTCTTTTCAAGAGAAATGTATATACGTTATAGGACGAAACACGTCACAGGTTATCAGCTGCAATGTGTCAACATTTTAATGGAAATACCTTGTCTTCTATATATACCTTGGTACTCACCTAGGCAAACAAAAAAATGTATGAAACCGGGGGGGGGTCCACCGTTTGGGAGATACAGGGTATTATGAAATTATGCTAGATTCTCACAAAACTCCTTGTATCTTAAAAAGTATAGGGTATACGGTCGCTGTCAAGAATTCATTGTATGCACACTTCATGGCCCTTTCAACTACACAATTCAATAAAGAACACTATGATCTTCACCATATAAAATGGAAAGATGTGCAATGCTGCCATCAGTACAACATCTACTATCGGAGGTTCCAAGGACTTAAACCATTTAAACATAAAGAATGAAGTTTATACAGATTTCGGATTCTCTAGTTTGCAAGTCAGAAAGGATTTATTTGAGGCAATTTTAAATCTATCTTACAAGCTATATCTGTAAAAAAATGTCAAATGAGAACGGAAAGTGAAAAAGCTGTAGTAAGACAGAAGAAGTTGGAAATACAAAAGGAGTTTCAAGTGGGTCTGATCGAGGATGTACCTAAAAAGGATTATAGTAACACGAATGATGGCAACAAAAAGGCGACGTTAATTTTATATGTACATTGTTATAGAAATATTGTCTAGTGAACATTAAATCCACTCAGAAATTTTTTTGTTTATTCAAAAGATATTGCAGATCTCTACACCCAGCTCTACCAGTACCATCCGATGACTATCTTGGGATGATATCAGGATCTTGTCAACAAGGGCGGATCCAGACATTTTCTGTAGTCGGGGGGGGGGGGGGGGGCGATTAAAAACTTTTAAAATTAGAAGTGGAAATAAGAAAGAAACTAATAACTTATATTACGAGGTGTGATAAAAAAATACGGTGAATGGTTTTATTACAAAAAAAGTAATCAGTTTAAATCAAATTCTAATTATTCTCTTTCAAAGTAGGTACTGTCCTTGGCTAGCGATGCACCAATCCCAAAGTTGATTCCTTGATTGGAAACATTTCTGGAAGGGTTCTTTCGGAACGGCCTCTCCAGCTGCTCTGTCGTGACTCTCTAAATATCCAAAAAGGTGTCAAACGTTTTTCTTCTAGTGCAGCATTTATTTTTGGTAAGAGCCAAAAGTCGCATGCTGTCGCAGGAATTATTTTTTTTTTCCAAAGAACTCGCGTATCGAGAGGGAGGTGTGTCACGGAGCGTTGTCGTGATGAAAGAGGAGGCCATTGAACCATTTTTCTGGCTTATCACGGACTCAGGCGAGATGTTCAGTTCTACTCCAAGCTCTCGAATAGTCAATCGCCTGTTTGAACGAATCCGTTTTGCAAGTTTTTGCACTTTTCGTATGTTTTAGACATCCCGACCATTACTCGTCATCAACCCCCTCATTTTTGCTTTTAAATCGCTCAAATCATTTATAGACAGTCTTCAGAGTCAGTTCATTATCTCTATATACTGATTTTAACTATTTATGAGCTTTTTTGGCACTTTTTTCCAACTAAAAGAAAATGTAATATTAACACGTTTTTCGAAATCCATGATGTGTAATAGACACGGTAAACATGACGTTACTCTTCCTACTCTGGAAGCCGAATGACAAGTCACAACTTGTTTAACCTTTTAACATTGGTTTTCTGAAAGAATCAGGCTATCAGACAGATAGCTTCAAATGGATATAGCACTGGAAGTTGCTGCTATAAACATTCATTCACCGAATTTTTTGATCACACCTCGTATAGTATTACTTGGCTACAGGTTACATGAGCTCATTGTTAGTATTGTTATATCATACATAGAGTGGTGAAATGACTGAGTGAATTTGAAACAATACCGCCTGTACAAAATTTTAAACAATAAAGTATTTAAAAAAGCTGTCGTAAATTCTCGATATGAAAGATTTTCGTAGTATTGGACAAAATTACTTAAAATCTTTAAGATTTTTGTAGGATTTATAACGCATTTTAACAAACATATTATAAAAAGATTTGTTTTGGGGTTATATGACCCGGTATTCTACTTTATCTTATAGAAAACTCATTTGGTTTTTTTTAAGCCATCATTTATTTTAGAGATCCTTTTTTTTTTTTTTTTTTTTTTGTCTGTGTCAGATGTAAAATCTTGCCGTGAAAATCTCATCATCTGGTCGAATTGAATTTATATGAATTACATTCCACGTACTCAAATAAAATCAAAACTGGAAAATTTCAGAGTTTCGACTGAGAATAATTGTATCGGCGAAAATCGAACAACTGAAATAAGTATATTATGGAAATCTAGAAGGGAGAGAAAAATATGACTAAATAGCTTGATTCGAAAACTAGATAGTTTTGAAGTATTAACAAATCCAAATTCCAAATTAGTTCTGATTCAGTTTGTATCAGGACCTGTATAACTAATTAAAGTTGATATTATTAAAAATCAACTTCGTCGCATACAAAGTTTTAAACACGATGAAATTGGAGATCTAAACTTACAAATCTACAGTTTTCCGCAAAATATTTTTTAATTATGGCCACGAATTCAACAATATGAATTCAGTAGTAAAGAGGAGTGTTTTCGAAAAATTTATAATATAACTGGAATTTATGATATCTATGATTTAATACAAATCGAGAGTCATCTATATCATCTTGCATTCAGTTGTAAATCTTGTCAGCATATTGCCATTTATGAAATAAATGTACGAAGAGCAACCACTACTACTACTTCAGATTTTTATCTATTCCAAAAACTATATCTTAAAAAACATCACATCAACAATTTCTCAAATTTGATTAGCCCCTCTGGAAAGTTTTTAATTATTACAACGAAATATGATGAAGATTACTATTATTTGTATAAATACAGTTATCTAGAAGGTTGGACGTATGTCACTTTTGGCTATTTCCAAAATAAGATAAAGTAGAATACCGGGTCATATAACCCCAAAACAAATCTTTATATGAAATTAAAAGGCCCACAAACGACAATTTATCATTAAACATATTATAAAAATTTATAAAGCCTTTCGTAAAAAAGGAACGCACGTACGTTTACGATTGTCGAAGATTGCTTCATAGTTTTTACGAAATATGAATTGCTTTTGATAATATAAAATGTAAAAATTGCGAATATTTCGTACTTTCTTTCGTAATTTTTTTTAATAAACTGTAGACTCTCCTTTTTAATGTGACCTATTACACCCAATGTGCTATTTGAAGTTGGTGCTAAATTCTATCCTTGTTATAAATTCTTTCACTATCAGGCAGAATTAACTCCTAAACCTCTCCTCAAATACGAAATGTTTAAGCCCCTTAAACTCTCTCTTATATACGACCATGGTACTGTGCATTGACAAGCAGTGGCGGATACAAGGGGGGGGGGGCGATCGGGGCGCAATTTTAATTATTGAAAATGCACCTTGCCATCTTGCGAGCTACAACGTGAATATGAACGACGATTGTTAGACCTATAAAGATCATGATCAGCCAATAGGATAACTAAGTTAAATTATCGAAAATATTTTCTGATGTGCATACATAATATTCTGAGGGAAAATAACTTGAACCCAAGTTACATCAAAGGATTTGGTTTTTTGCTTTGAGCAGCTTAGAACATCAAATTTGATGTAAATATTCTACAAAAATTTTGGAAGACAGTTTTGTTTATAGAACTAGATGATTTGATATTAGTTTTATGTCAGAGGATTTCTTTAAATGTTGCGTCATTATAATAGTTACTCCCAATCAAACCAATCTACTGAACCGAGTCTCTAATGAAAACCTTCGTACCACTACTGCACTGAAGCTAATGAATTGGCCAAAAAATGCGAATATGCTATCTATAGGTTTGGTCGAATTACGATTTTGATACCAATATTAGCAGAATCAAAATATTTAATATCTGCAAAAATTCTCTCATAAATTGCATTATTGAAAGACTCATCATTTTAAGGCTAACTACCATTAGCTCGTAAATTCGGCAGTGAAAACCGGCTAAAGGTATTTATTGGTATACAATTAATGCAAATATAAGGAGCTACGAATAAACTATTGCACTTAAAACCCACTAACTACACATGCAAACTAGCTGAAAACCCACTATTTGAAACTAAAAAAAAATAATAAATGAAAAGTTTACTTTTATTTGAAGTACAGGTTGAAAGATTTCCGATTTACTATGTCATAAACAAAAGTTTTAAATATTTCAACTGCGTCGTAAAAACAATTCTCTTGGAATTTTTAAACGAAGGCAATTCATAGGAAATTCACGAGAAGTTTTACAATGCACAATCGTATACGGCCGCCCCAGACTAACGTGTGGATCCCCTTTATAATAAAAAAAAAATTTAAGGTTGGGTAAGGTATTGAATGAGCTCAAGTGGATACAGATTTTGTTTCCATTGTGGGGAGAGTTTTTCCTGAAATGTTGCGATTATAGATTATGAGAGTTTTATATGTTTGTTTTTGTTGATAAGAATTTTATCATTACTTTGTGTTAAAAAAAATATACATATATACCTACGAGCAATAATGAGTCTCAAAATATGAATAAAAATAAAAACCTAACACCTGTGAGCCTGCCAATAAAAAAATTAGGAAAGCTATAAAAAAATAAAAGTTATTAATATTTTAAAGAAGGCTCAAAAGGTACTGAGATTACTTGAATTGCTAATTTGCAAAACACAGCAGTGCAGACAAAATTCGTAAAAGTAGTTTTTTACAATGATTAGAAGAGTAGAGTTAGAAGTTCGACAATGAAAAATCTAGATAATCTTTTATTAATTTAAGAAAACGCATTAAATTTTTTTAAGTACATAAAAATTAAAGAATGTTTTAGGTGAATACAAATATAAACTATTTACTGCTAGTTGTTGGTGATTTGATCGGTTTTAGAGCTCATAGTAAATTCCACAACATAAAACCACAAATAAGTAAATATACAGATGAAGAACGCATATCAGAAAAATGAAAACCTTATCAACATTTCTGGCAACCAAGTTAGTTAGCTACGACGAAAATTGTAGCTAATAAATGTTGTTATTAACAGAAAATGCTCCTAATGTTCAGGCACACAGCCAAGTTTCTATCTTTTACCAGAGCAAGGCAGAAATGCGTATCATACACAAACTAATTGCATACAAAGACTGGGCAAGTAGACCTAAATCAGCAATGCTTTTCTCGAATATAAAATCGACGATGTCTCGAATTACATTTGATGACGTAGCCAAAAGGTATAGCAGCAATGCCTCACTTTAATATAAAACCGAGGATGCCTCCACCCGATGAACGGAAGGCCACAATTGTTTCTTAAAAATTTGCTGAAAATTTCTTCCTTCGAATTTTTATGCATTGGTCGAGGCCGACAGCAATGCCTCGCTCCAATATAAAATCAACGATGCCTCGACCTGGTGTAGGGAAGCCTTCAATTTTTTCTATACGAATTTTTCGACAATAATTTTTATGATCGTAGACGAGTAAATATACAATCATTTTTTTTTTTTAGAAATTTACAAAAAATGTTTCGGTAGAATTTTTATTTACTTTGGTGGCCGATTGGAGTTTTGTTCAGGTACAATACTTTCATTTGAACCTTTATCGGCCTCCAATTACCAATAAGCATTCATTTCTTCTGCCGTTGTCAGTCTCTAATAATTCATCTAAGGAACAGTACATTTCTAAGAAAGAATTGAGGCCTTCCTCCTACATCAGGTCGAGGCATCGTCGATTTTGACTGGTTTTCAATTTTCCTATTCGATTCGTTATCTGTATATTTACTTATTTGTGATAAAATTGCTAGGGGAAGCTGCTTGTATTAGTACATATGTATATACATACACAAGTTGTTAATACAAAAATATATTTCAGGCTATATTTCTTAAAGGTTAGGTGAGACGGGGAATCCTGTGGAAAAGGTTTCCACCTATAGCATATATGTACCTGCAGAAGAGACCTAAAAATTAAGTTTTAAGTAGTGACCGAGATTTTGCAAACAAAAAATCACATAGAACTAATGATCTGATCTTTAAATGAATAGGACCAATCACATCCTCATTAAGCGAATTTCTATTATCTGGCGTAATTTAAGAAAGTATAATCAATAAAACATAAATTGAATTTAATGGTTAATTTTGGATTAATTTTTTTTTTTGTTATCGCTAAACCATTATTTCACAATTTTTTTTGTTTTCTTTTTTTTAATAACTTTCTATCAATTTATAGACCCGTGACTCAGAAAGTTTGTCTGAACGCCTGAGCGTCTGAGAGTGCTGTTCGTGACGAAAGAGTTTTAGGATAGTAAACGTGGACGGATTTACATGGGGTTTTTTGATTTAGATTGAGGGAATATGGAGCTTTAGGATGGGGTAAAATTTTCTTACGTGTTGGGGGTGGTAACTACCAGCCTTAGGGCCGTCCAATTTGGGCCGTGTGTGATATGAGTCGAGAGTCGAGATTCAAGGGTCGATTTTTGAGAGTCGAATTTTGAGAGTCGAATTTCGGGAGTCGTATTTCGAGAGTTGAGTTTAGAGAGTCGAGTTTCGAGATTCGAGTTTTGAGAGCAGAGTTCCGAGGGTCGATGCTCGAGTTTCGAGTGTCAAATTTCGAGAGTCGAGAGTCGAGTTTCGAGAGTAGGACTTAAAAGTAGAAAATAAAATATGTTAAAAAAACTTTTAAAGTAAATAACTTGTAAATAAAATGAACAAAAAGTAAAAAATAATTTTTTTCTTTCTCAGTGATATATACACAAGAAAAGTTTCATTGAAAATAAGAAATGCTACAACTCAGATTAAATCTTAAAAGTTTGGGCATGAGTTGCAGTTAGACAATTGTGATTATAGTTATGTGGATGCCCAAACTTTTAAGGTATAATCTGAGTTGTAGCATTTCTTATTTTGCATTAAACTTTTCTTGTTTATATCATTGAGAAATAAAAAAATTATTTTTTACTTTTTAGTGCATTTTATTTACAAAAGTTATATATTTTAAAAGCTTTTTTAATTTTATTTTATTTGTTATGAAAAAAGAATTATCGATAACTTTTTTAATTCTTGTAAATAATCAGAGCTATTTTTCGAATTTTATTTAATTGGTTATCCATCGATTACCACAAAATTTTAAATTATATATTTTTTCGATTGATTTACATGAATTATATAGGTCGACACGCAGTACGTTTACATGAATACTTGAATACTTGAACACTTGACTTGAAATCCACTTGAAACTCAACTAGGTAATAAGTAGGTAATTCTAATTACTCGACTTGAAATTTACAAAAAATCAAAACCTCAATTGTCAACAATAATCTTCTTTTTGTTCCTCTTTACCATTTTCATATAACTCGCAGACATTAAAAATGTTTATGTACTGTACATGAATTTTTTTAAGTAAATTGAACAAACATTTCGTAATTTACCTGATTCAAGTATACTTGAAGTCAATACGCGTTTACATGATATTTTGATTACGTGATCGCTACTTGAAGTATACTTCAAGAATTCATGTAAACGTTTCTGTCACATAAATTCTAGGCGATTCTTATCAAATTTTGCATATAAAAAACAAATCCAATATTCAAATTCTTCGAATCCTTATTATTGAGAAGAGTTAAAAGAGTTATCGATAAGTCTTATTTCAAATAAAAAAATGGTTAAGCGTTAATAAAAAAACAAAATTAATTGAAGATAACTATTAAAGTCCAATCTTTATCATAGATCTTATAAAAAATACGGTCCCTGGCTTTAAGGCATCAAAAGATCGCCTTACCATACTTCTTGTATTCAATGCCGTTCGGAATTTGAAATTAAGACCATTTGTAATATATGTAAACACTCAGCAAATATTTTATTAAATTTTAACACTGCGACGTAAAGAAAATAATTAAAAAAACATTTGAAATTGTCAATTGGAAGTACAATCAGAGTCAAAAATAAATTAGAAAAAAAAAAAACAACGAAATTTTGGATAACAAATGGGAAAATTTTACACTTATCTTTAGATTTCTTTTTAAATAATAATAAATAATAAATAAATTTATTCATTATGGTTACATACACAAGATTTACTTTCTTTTATCGTACTAAAGCAAGAAGGTAAGTGATAATTATACAAATTCAAGATAAATAGATTCGATAATTAACTGAAAGTAAGTAACAAAAAGCGAAAAGTAAAAGAAATTCAATGTTGTAATAATGAAATAAATTTACATCTAGTAAATATTAATTTGGCATTCAGAAATATTCTTAATTGAACTAAACTATGTAATACTAAAGTTGAGAGAAGAAAAAGAAATAAAAATAGACAAATTAGTATGTAACGATCCAATACATGCTTTCATTATTTCTTTCTATATCGTGACATATGTAACACACTCTTTGAAAGGACTGACAAAGCCTCTAAGCTGAATACGAGCAGGAAATGAACGCGGAATAATTAAGTTTAAGTCTCGCTGAGAGGTCTTCAACTCCAAATTTTCTGCGACGTAATCAGGCTTGCCTGTGTAAATCAAGTTATGAATAAATACGAATACCAATTCCATTCTCGCATCAAGAACGCTAGCATAAATACATAAATTCCGAAGACCAGCAGAGTTATCACCAATGCAAGATTTATGACTTTGTTTAGAACAGGTAGTATGTATAGCACCATTAAGAAATATTGGCGGAATATATGACTAACACAAAGGATCACTGTAAAACGAAATACACTGGGACTTGGATGAGTTAAGTAATAATGCATTGGTTGCAGTCATAAATTCTATGTAGATCACTATTTACTCGGTCAATGCAATCCTCCAGAAGTCCTATAGGCCTACTTAAAAATATCTGTACGTCATCAGCATACAAATTTACCTTTAAATACTTTACCACTTCTGTGGTCGTTAATAAATAAGCTAAAAAACAATGTGCCAAAGCTGACCCTTGTGATACAACATTTGATAGCTTTAACTCATCAGATAATCTCTACTGTCGATTTTAACAACTTGGGATCTATCAGAAAGGAAACTTCCTACTAGAATGATTGCAAATTAGCTGAAATTAAAAACAGTGGAGAGTTACACAGAAAAAGTACGTGGTTAACACAATAAAAGGCTTAGAAAAATCCAACAGAGGAAGAACATTGAAGAAAGTTTTATCTAATGCAGCTTTTAAATCAGTAATTATCTTAAGCAAGGCTGTTTCACAGCGCTATGGTGAGGCCTAAAACCTGATTGCCATTTAGTTAAAAGCGTATTTTCATCTAAAACATTCACAAGCTGGTTGTACATAAGCTTTTCCAATATCTTTCCCAGAAAACAGATAAGACTTATTGGTCGGTAATCAGAGAATGCGACTCACTAACTTTTGACTAAAAAACTTTATACGTAAGGGCGCCGTTCGTGACGTAAGTGTGAAATTTTGGGAAGGGGTTTAGGATAGTAAGCGTGGATGGATTTACATGGAGTTTTTTTCTATTTAGAATGAGTGAATGGGAACTTTCCCATGCGGTAATTTTTTTTATATTTTTGGGACTTTTGAAATAAATAGCTTTCGTAAATAAATTGCACTAAAAAGTAAAAAATATTGTTTTCTTTCTCAGTGAGATACATAAGAAAAAATTCGTTGCAAAAGAAGAATTGCTAGAACCCAGATTTAATCTAAAAATTGAATGTATTAAAAATATTTTAAAATAATTATTATCTCGTTTGACTTTAATGTTTGAACTCTTTGCAATGAAACTTTTCTTTTGCATACAACTGAAAAAGAAAAATTATGTTTTTAATTTTTAGTGCAATTTATTTATAAAAGTTGTTTCATAGAATTTTTTTTTTTTTTTAAATCAACTCAGCTGCACGTTCTCTTCAATAATATATTGAGGAGCGATTTTTCAAAAGTCGATATGTTCAAAATATGTAAAAATGAATTATGTACATCAAATGATTCGTAATGTCAAGATCTATCTATTTGTTGCCTAAACCAATTAAAAACGCTATATAATTTAAATTAAATTAAAAAACTGGTGAAATTATTTATCAAAGATCGAACGGTGCATGAAAGTTTTAGCAATTTTCGATAAATGTGTCTTTCTAAAATATGTGAAGTTTACAGTAAAACCCGACAAGTATAAACACTTATAGCAACATTGAAAAAACGCTTCCTTTTCATTTTTTCTTGAAAACGTTTTATAAAATTTATGTATTGAATCCATGTGTTAATGTTAACGAATAATTAAAAATTATTACATTTTTTATTATATCGATGTTTATCTTTTAGTCTTTTAGTAAAGTACTTTAAAGTTATTTTTGAAAAAACCACTCCTCAATTACAGAAAAGAAAACAGAGGATAACTATAAATATTAATCAATAAGATAGCGCAAGAACTAATAATAAAAGTAGAACAAAATAATTATTACAAAGAAAAATTAGAGCAAATAAAAAATAAAAGAAAAATCAAATAAATAAAAAGAGATAATAAAAGTAAAAATTATTCTGAAAATGTGAGACTTAAGCATCTTCCTGAATGTACCGATGTTAGGTATGTGCCCTTTGCAGGGCTGGGTGCAAACAATTCCAAAAAAAGACTGTTTGGACAGAGTAGAAGCTTTCCAGCACACCTTTTTTAAAATGGAGATTTAACAGATCTCTTTATCTATTAGATTGTAAAAATTGTATCCAATCAATTATGTAATCCGACTGATGTAACTGAATCAGTCTGTAAAGAAATATCAGAGCTTTGTGCTTGCTATATGTATGTATCTAGCGTACACCTACAAGGCAGTTGATAAAAACGCCTGTGTTGAAAAAAGTAAGCAGTCATTGAAGGGCACATCCATTCTTCGAGCACACATCAAGCTTAGAGTATTGTAAAATAGAAGACCACAGGTGAAATTCGGAAGCACATAGTAGTCTTTATTTACGAGCTTCATTCTGGTGTAATTGGGCAGCACATCAGCAAACAATTCTAGCTATCTTAATCCACAATAGATGTTTCGTAATTGAGCACTAACATAGTTATAACATTTGAGATTATGATTGATTGTTATTCCTAGGTCCTTTACCTTGTCAATATATGGCAAAGAAAAATCATCAAAGAAAACTGATGGCAACTGAGAAGCATCGAATTCTGGATTATGCAGAATAAGTGCTTGTGTACGATCTTGCAGTATTTTATACCACATAAATTAATTGAATTGAATTAAGGACTGTCCTAGAGAAAGTAACGCACGGTTTTCAAAATCTTATTAGATCAATACGAATGTGTAAAAAAAATTTTGTTTTTTTGTTTTGTTTATTCATTAGTAATATTTTATATAAAAAAAATATATATTTTTGCGGGGAGAGCAATCGAACTTTTTTCTTAATTGAAGCCATCAGCCTTTGCACAGTAGAATCACTCACTTTCCTACTAGCTAGTTTCCATAAACTAGAAAAATTTTGCATGTTGTAGAACTTTTGCTTTGTTTTCTCAAGATATTTTTGACCGAAGCCCAGTAGCGCTCAATTAGTCGAAGTTGAGGGGACGTTGGAGGGGGGGGGGGTCTATTGTCTTTTCTACAAAATTCACTTTATTCTCTCGGTATCAGCTAAAAGTTTTTCCAGAATAGTGACAAGTTGCTAAGTCTGGCCAAAATAGTGTAGACTTCTTATGCAATCTGAGAAACGACAATAATCCTTTTTTCATGCACTGGTTTATGTATACGAAAAGGGGCCGACTGCGTTGACCACACTGACAAATGGCCTGCCAAACAAGAACTTTGCGGCCGAATTTTTCTATAAAAATTGATTTGTCAGCATCAGAAACATTATCTTTATCTCTTGCATTATAAAATTGAGGTCTAGCAAGAGTACTAAAATCATATTTAAAGTACGATTCATCGTCCATTATAATACAGCATTCGTTCAACTGCACAATTTATCATATCTGGAACGTGTAATGGCAGTGTGTTGTTGTTGTTTGTATTTTTGTATTTTTTTGTACCGTGTTTGTGAGACTCTGTCAACCTATCACAAAAATTGTTTTGGGGATTTTTTCACTACAGAAAGTGAGTCACTAGGGTTCACCTAGGGTGTTTTTGTTTTTGCTTCGGTGTTAACCTTCAAGTCAATTTTGTGCTCGATGTGCTACAGTCATGATACTCCTGATTCCCGAAGCTGACGCTTTTTGTTTTTTTTTGTCACTTGGGTTGGGTTAACCCTAGCTGTTTCTGCTCTTGACTAGGAGCACTGCGGTTCCTGTTTTAAAATGTCAAAGAAAGGTCAAGAATAAGCTTGCGATTGGTAATTTTGACATTTGCTGCATCCTTTGCGCAAAAACACGAACCTGGCACCATCTTTTTGACATGGTTCTGATATGCTCCTGGATGTCCCAGGTGTTACGTTCCGGTAGCAAAATGAAAAACACTCCTAGTGTTTATTTTATAGAGAGTTTCGTTATAGAGAGTTTTCGCTGTATCAAACACATTTGCATTATTTTTTTAATTTCCTACAAATAAATAATCCAGTATGTAGTAATCCGAAATTACCTTTTCGGATTATCGCAACACCTCCTTATAAAAAAAAAAAAATCCAGTTTTTCTTTCAAAACTTTCTCCAATAAGACAGCAAAACAAGCAGCATAAGATAGTTAAAAATGTTTTCAACCTCTGAATCTAATCCCCTCCAATTCTAAGCACTTTATTTAAGAATTTTTCAATGGTTTAAGCTCGCATCAATATAAGCCGACCACGGTGCGGTGTTGCGTTTGCGTACTGTTCAAACATATTACATATTACTATGTATGTATCAGTATGTACATACATATATGAACGACGAAGATTACAAAAAAAAAAAAGCCAAGCTTATTTGAACTGATAACTTCTCTTAACTCAGAAAATTATTCGATGGTTGTCGAGTAGGCAGCGACTTATAGAGAGAACCAGAAGCAGAACAAAACAACTCTAATAAATCAAAAATATATATATAAAAAAAAAAAAGATCTTTCCACGAACAAGTATTGAGGGGTACTTTCCAAACTGAATAAAATGTCGCAATTCTGGTAGGATAATCAGAGTAGCTAAATAACATTCCCCGAAACTTTATAAACACGTGAGACTAGCCACCACAGAGTCACACAGAGAAACTACAACAGTACAGAAAGAACAGATACAGAACGAAGAAGATCCTCTTTCTTTTCTTCAAGAAGATCTAACTGATTTGATGAGCGACAGTGACGTCTCATTCATCAATTACCGGCTTTAAACCAGTTTTAATTATTTTTCTGATGAACTGCGATCAACGCGCGTAGTGGAGAAGAAGTCACTTTTGCAAATAATATTCTTTTGGGGATCGTGTGCTGAGTAAACAGAAAATTCATAGCTTAGTTAGCTGTCATTCGATATATAGCGTCTGATTGGGAAACAACCACGTGTGTTTATTAGAAATTCATATCCCGCGTATAATCATTGTTATTCACGTAGTGAAATTTAATTGTGACTTCAAAGTTTTATTGCTTGTAAGGTGTTCAATAACGTTAACTAATTTAGAATTACATATACATAAAGGTGAGTGCTAATTATCGAAGTAAGTAAGTAAGTAAGGAAATTTGTGTTTTGAGTGCGACCCGAATTTTATTGGCTCCTGATTATAGCTTCCTACGTGCTGGTGTTATTGACACCTGTCTTGTCTATAAATTAATTCAATTTTTCAGTTAAGTTAAATAAATCTAGTGATTTTAGTGATATGAAAAGTTAGTGGTACGAATATGTTACTTGAATGTACGGCGGTACATAAATAAGTATACCTTGAAATTATTCAAAAGCAACTGCCCACAGGTTTGCAGATTTATATTTATTTATTTTTTCTTTTTATCATCATCCGGTGTATGTAGGTAAATCAAGTTTATTAAATTGATATACATACCCAGTTTCGATTTTGACAATTTTAAGTGATAATTAAAATTTAGAACTTACATATTTGTTATGATAGTAAGTAGATATGTTTGAATGTAAGTCTTATCAGTTTTTATGTTTTTATTTTATTTGATATCAGTTTAAGATAATTTAAAAATGTGGAAAGATAGTTTGAATGATGAAATGATTTGAATTTTTTCACTAAGATTTCTAGGATGGTATTTTATGTTATTTGATATTGATATTACAAGCATACGTACCTACCTAAATTTTGCATGATTGACACTTTAAAAAATAATAATCAACGAAGAAAGCATTTTGATTAAACCTATTTACATAAGGTGAAGTAATGTTAAAAAAAAGGAGGATTCTTGTCAATAGAAAGTAATATCAGGTGAAAGTTGGTTTTCGAATAATGAAAACACAAACAAAAAAATCTAAACAGTTTCAACTAGATTTATTATTAGTTTAGAAACCGAAACCGCGAACTGAGCTCTAATTTCAAATATGCGATTCTACGTGCATTAATATAGGTACATATGTATGTAGATATAAAATATTTTAACTACTATTTTAATAACTATACATAAATTAATTTAAAAAAAAAAATTTATTTTAACTTGCTTTTCGTATTATTTTCGGGGAAAAACTGCGTGCGTTAAAATACATATTTTTATACCCTAGATGAAATCTAAAGGGTATACTAAGTTTGTCATCCTGTTTGTAACACCTCGAAATAATGATGGTAGAGCAAAATTGATTGGACACCCACGCATAATATTAAAAGTTATTTGGATTTTTGTATGTCCGTCCGTCGTGCGCACAATAACTCGAGAACGCATTCACTTAGAAAGCTGAAATTTTGTACACGGACTAACTAAGTTCAAAAATGAGACAAATCGGGCAACTTCTTCGTGGGGTTGCCATAGAAAATTTTCGGTTTCCACTATATATTTGGACACTGCCTGAGAACGCGTCGACATAGAGACCGGAAATTTGGTGCATGTTGTTTTTATAGTAATAGCAAATAAAATTTCAAAAATGGACTAAATCGGGCAACCCCTTCTTGGTGTTGCCATTATAAAAATTTAGGTTTTTTACATTTATTTATTTATTTCGCTTAAAATGCTAGCTACAATGGTCAAAAACCAATATCCAAGTAAAAGCTATAATATAGAACAATTTTCAAAAAAATTTCTTAATTGGGACATATATTTTTATATTTCTTAATTGGGACATATACTGTGAAAACGATCAGTTCTAGGTATTTTTATTGTACTAAAAACTTCTTTAGAATACGAAATCCTATAAGATTGGTTATGATTCATTTTTCTGACCGACGAGCCGTTCTACAAATTTTTGCGAAAAACCACTTCAAAAATAAAATTTGCATAGATTGGTGACCGTACGAAATTTTATACGGACATTCATCTAGGGTATCATAAGAATTGGTCTTAGGCCAATTCTAGGTTTTTTATTTTTTTATAGGTATACAAAATTTCAAGTACATAGTGTTCCTTAATTAGGCTGCTTTGGTAAAAAGATTATTACATTTAAAATTTTTGTAATCAACGTTGATCTTATGTAATGTTGAAGGTAGCTTTATTGTACTGAGTAATTTGAATTAGGGAAGATTGTACGGTTAAAAATTCGAGGTTTAAATTAAGATTTTTAGGTTTGTATATAATTCCATTTCGAAAAAGTTTGATATTAAAACTTATACAAAGTCTTAAAATTATTAAGACGAATCTGTTTTACATTGATATTTTCATACCTAATCTGAAATAAAAACTTAACAAGTTTAAATTTAAATAAATATTGAGAACTTATTGATTTTAAATTTAAACTAAAGTTTTCTGAATTTGAGGTAGTGTAATTAAATGTTTGGAGAAAATGTATTTTGATGGTTTTCATTGGATTCTTTTTGAAATATTACATGGAAGTTTCGAAATAAAAGGAAAATTTATGTGGTTTTAATTTAATTTATTTACGAGTGTACATATGGCACATATGGCCATGTACGGCAAGAATTAGAATTTATTTATTGTACTTTATACTGTTGAGATTTACACTATTATATAAAAAGTGAAAAAGACGCAACTGTATTTATAGCACTGAGGATGGACTACGTTCATGGTTAAGACATTTACAAAGATTTATATAAAGACGAAATTGATACAAAAAGTTTAAAACTTTTACGTTTTTCTTGTTTTTATACAACGAAGATTTTTAAAATAAACTCAAATTTTTTAACAGTGCGGATAGAAAAGGTAGAGATGTATTTTTTGCAAAATCTGTTTGTGAATAATGCTAAAAGAAAATAAATCAAATAAATAGATACTATTAATCTATTAGTCTATTTATTTATTTCCTATTATTACTAGATTTTTCTGATGTACAAAGTACTTGGCAAATGAATTATACTCAAATCAATCATTTGCATATTAGCCTTAAAGTTTTTCAGTTGACAATAATGTACAGCATATTTTTGTTTTTTGTTTTTTTAATTTTTATTGAATATTTTTCAATTTATTTAAAGTAGTAATTAAAGAAAAGGACATTCAAATATAATTAAAAACTAGTATTTCTTCCAACTACCTTGATTTTTTACTAAATCTCTTACACAAGTTTCCATACTTTTTATATTATTTTCCGTAGTCTGTTTTATTAGGTCATCAAGAAACTATATTTTTTTAATAGAATTGATTAATTCTGCTTTATTGTGATTATCTATTCTGTGGCCATGGTAAAACTTTAATCGGTATTATTTTCTCTTTGGAAGTTTTTCACACATTTAGCAGAGTGGCAGGGTACACTGTCCTGTATAAAGATATATTCGCCCTTTTCTTCGAACAAATTTCCCACTTGAGCAAGAAAAACGTCCTTGAAAACTTTCAAATATTGGTCGGAATTCGACAAAATAGATATAATAATCCGAGTCCATTCCTAGAGATCACACCCTATATTATCATTGGTATTGGATGCTTTACACTTTGCTCAACACATTCAGGCAACAGTCTTACGTGGTCACCTTCTTACATAAATTGCTTGCTCTTCAGTCACTTTGAGCTGGCATTCATCAGAGAAGAAAACCTGTGAGATTTTTCAATTCCAAATATTTAATATCCTTTAGATTTAAAAAAAATTTTAGTTTACATTTTCCCAATCAGATTTTAAGAAGTGTTTATGCGTCTTTGCCCAAGCCAGTCTTTTCTTTATCATTGCAGGAGTTCACTTCGGTTTTTTGGTTATTTTTTCATCCGAAGTCTTATAGTGCGCTCTAAAGTGGGAAACAGAATGTGACGCTGGCGCTCGTAGCTGGCGCAAACTGTCAAAATATAACAGCACGATTTTTGTATGATGGCGACACAATGCGTAGCTGGCACTGTAGCGCACTTTTGGTGCGCGCCAAGATTGACATTTATGATTTCGAAGCGGTTTGTTCGAGTGAAACAAAATGGAAAATTTTGATATAGAAAAAATCATCGAAATAATGAAAAGGAAAGATATATTGTGGGATCCCCTTTATAAAAATTTAAAAAGAAAAACGAAAATATGGAATGAAATATAAAATATTAAACTAGTTTTCACAGAACTAAGCTGCAGCATTGTGTTCATACTCAGCTACAAAGTAAGCGGCAGACTATGCGCCAGCACCAGCACCACATTCTGTTCCAGTCTTAAAACTTAAACGCCCTCTTCCGAAACCATGGACCACATTTATTGGAGTTTTCCTCTTCCTTTCAACAATTGAAACAACCTTCCTGTCAGCTCGTGGTGTTTTTGTTTTTTTTTGTACACTTTTGCAATGCTCCTCTTGTTCAATCGAACTTCTACTCCCTCATCTACCATTTTTTATATTTTTTACTGATGACTGTAAAATATTGCACATTTCAGCAATTTTCCGTTGCGAAAATGTGTTTTTCTCCAATAAATTTGCCACAATTTCAATTGTGTCACTTGAAATGTCATTTTTTTTTCATTATGCCCGAATTTTTACTACTACTCACTAAGCTTTGTTAAAAACATATTACTTTTAAGTTTTTACCGAAATGTCGGTTAAAATCCTATTCGTACACTGTATCTAGTCACTCACAAGAATCATTTAAATGTTAAAAAAAAACCTTTTACACTTGCTTATACAGAATGAAAATTTTAAAATTTCCATAAAATAAGAGCGCCTGCAAATTTCTCTAGAATAATACTAATTAAGATAATAAAAATCAGGTAATAAATGCATAGCAAATCAGCCAGGGTATTTATTGCTCTTCAAATATGGAAATATCCACAAAGGACTTGTACCTGTGGTCATTACCTACTGTCTCATTTCAAAGAAAAAGGCTTTGAGTATAATTCATTGGCCAGGTACTGTAATTGCAATTGCAATTTAAATATGTTACTTCTAATTTTATGTCTGACATGTAGGACGAAAGTAAGAGACTAAATCGTGAAAATGAAAAAATTAACAAAGCCAAATTTTAGAATAAAAACAATTTTATTATCACAAATAAAATAGAATCTTTTATTCATAAAAAAACTTTAACTTTTTAAAAAAAATCTAATAATAATTTAGAAGAAAATACAACTTTAGATTTTGGTTAAAACAACAGCTGCTTGCTTGGTTTTTAAGCATTTATTATAATTAGATTTAACATCAGTCTTTTAATATCTCTAAAGTAAAGAAATCAAAATTATTGAGAAATTTATAACTAAAAACAGGGTAGGTTAGGTAGATATGTATCCAGTAAAGCAAAGATAATATTTAAATTGGGTTAGATTAGATTAGAATTTAGATAATAACGGAACGAAATAACAAGACATGGTATAATACATTATTGCTCTGCTCACGGTTACAGAGATACAGGAATTTTTGTGAAAATTTTAAAAACCTTGAAATAATGTTTACGATGTAACCAGCACTAAAAATGTTTTTTTTTTGTGTTTTTGTTAATTTTTTATAGTGGTTATATGAGATTTTCCTGGCAAAAAGATTTCAGATTCGTGAACGTTCGAAAATTTTATGCTCTTATTATTATTATTAAAAAAAAAATCTCTTGACAAAAATGGACACTCGCTTTAAAAAAAATTGTGCATATTTTATTGGTTTTACATTCATTTTTATTTTAGTTTTGGACGGGGCCTTGCTTTTCTATAAACTATATTCTGACCCGCTGACCAGGTTATGCCTCGGCAATTAAAATTATCAATTCTCTGAGTTTAGTAAAAAAAAAAAAAAAACAGTAAGAGTAGATTTACGGAAAAACCAAACAAAACAATAATTATGCACAACAAATTTATTGAAATATATTTAATAAAACATTAAAGCACATATTAATATTTCCCTTTCTGTGTGGGCAGGTTTTTCATAGACTCTTTTCTTTCTTCTTTCGGGAGATTAAAATTTGATGATATCGTATTGGCCACAGTATGGGAGAACAGACAAGAAATACCCAGATACAAAATCGTCGAGAAATACTTTCCCAGCCATGAAACAGAATCCCTCATGAGAGCCCTAAATTCTAAGATATTTGCAGTATTCTCATGTAGAACTGACAAAAGTTCGATTTGAATAGCTCCTGCGCCCTAAACTAATATTCATACAGAAAAATTGTCTGGTGATAATCTTAAGCTTACTTTCTTATCTTCCCAACCGTATTCAACTTTTTATATCTTTCCTAACAAAATTATTTAAAAAAATTTATCTTAACCAAATGACTATGATTCCACAAACAAAATCTCTCAACTGTGAGTAATAATTGTATATGTGAATGTACCGTGGTCCGATGATTCGAATCAATCTGCCTACAGATTCAGACTACGACCGCACATACAATATTGCAATTATTACTCAGCTGAGAGTTATTGAGCGTAAAATGGTAAGATTACTTTTTCATCAAAACAATTTTATTATTTTTTTATGTAAGTTATATAGTAAATTTAGCCTTTGGGAATCTAAGGAGCCAAATTTAAAAGTCCTGTATGGATAGTAATTTAGGCTCAAGCTTATATAAAATCAATATACGTACATATATCACTTTTCCATATATATCTCCGCATGGCCAATGCTTCGCAGTTGCAGAGCAGGTACTCCGAGGTTTCCTAATCATCCTCACAGAAGCGGCAAGATGTAGTCTCGACCGAGCCCATCTTGTGTAGGTGATATTTAATGGGCAATGGTCTGAGAAGAGCTCTGTGATTTTGAGTTCTATTCTCCTAAGAAGTAGGAGTTCTTTAGTTTTTCCGCCAGAGGTATCGTTAAACTTTTTTGCAAGGGTTTGGAGACATTGCCAGACAATACTTAACTTGATAGTGTAGGCCTTTAAGGCCTTGAGCGCAGCTTGACTGTCAGAGAGAATATTGATAATTGAGCCATTTATGGCTCTGGCAATGCAGGTATTGGCGCATTCTTCTATGGCTAATACCTCAGCCTGGAATACGGAAGAGGTAGAGCCCAGGGCCTCTGATATATGGCATCTGCGGCCGTATACACCCAGTCCGACTCCACTGTTCGTTTTGGAACCGTCTGTATACCACACCATTGATCCTTGTTGGAAGGGCTGTTTAGTGTAATGCCATTGTTGTCGGTCTCCCAAGATCACCTCGAATGGTCTTGCACCTTGGGTGTGAGTGTGATTATATCAAATACTGTCGTCATTTGCTCGAAGCATATCTGTTTTAAGATACTTAAATGGCCAACCAGATCGCCTGGCTTTAATTGTTTCTCCGGTTAAATATTACTCCCTCCGTCCGAAAATATAATAATAATAACATACAAAGACTGGACAAGAACAAAAATATGCAACGCTTTTCTAGAATATAAAATTAACGATGCCTCGACTTGGCACTTGATGACGTACCCAAAGGGTAAGCCACCAATGCGCCGCTCCATACAAAATCACTGTTGCCTCGATCCGATGAAGAGAAGGCCACAAGCTTTTCTTAGAAATTTACTGGAAATTGCTTCTTTCGAGTTTTAATGCATTGGCTGAAGCCGAGAGCAGTGCCTCGCTCGAATATAAAATCTAACAACGATGTACATACTGTACCTGAAAATGAGTCTAGTCGGCCACCAAAATGAAAAAAAATTCCATCGAAACATTTTATGTAAATTTCAAAAAAAAAAATGCTTATGTCTAGCATCTAGGCTCATAAAAATTGCTGTCGTACTCCAAAAGTGCATCTGAATTCTAAGGAAAAAATTTCCAGTAAATTTCTAAGAAAAAATTGCGGCCTTCCGAGGCATCGTTGTTAGATTTTATGTATATTCGAGCGAGGCACTATTCTCGGCCCGGCCAATGCATAAAAATTCGAAGGAAGAAATTTCTAGGCAACAGTGATTTTGTGTGGAGCGAGGCATTGGTTACTTACCGTCATCAAGTGCCAACTCGAGGCATCATCGAGGCATCGTTAATTTTATATTCTAGAAAAGCGTTGCACATTTTTGTTCTACGTGTCCAGTGTTTGTATGTTATTAGTTTGCCACTGACTTATAACAATGGACTAAGCGTATTGCCATTTTCCTACAGAAAAGAATGGCACAAGTTTTACAGTTTTCTCTTTCGCTCTGTAGCAGAGTTGGAGCTGCTACCACCACAAAATATTGCTTACTGAACGTTTTCTTATGCCATTTGATGTTTTTATGTTGGCTGCAGATGCAATCACCGCCGAAAGGATAAGGTAAAGATAGTGTTTACCATGCTCCGTGTCTCTTGCCCATACGCAGGATTCAGGTAAAAATAACTTTTGAAAATTAAAATCGGAATGAGTTTAATTCCTTATAAGCGATTAAAATATCACTTGAACGCAAGAAAAAATAATTTAATTCGATTTTCAGGTGTAAAATTTCATCTGATTGGTTGAGTTTTACATGTTTTTTATGTAATAAACGTTTTAAAGGGTGCTCTAACGGTGATATACAGAAACACATTATTTGTGTCACATGAAATAGCAAATCGCTCAGTCCACGCTCAGTCCATTCATCCATTGTTATAAGCCAGTGGGCATAGACAAACTAATAACATACACAGGCTGGGCAAGTAGAACAACAATCTGTAGCGCCTCACTCAAATACTTATAAAAGGGACGATCCTCGACTTGATCACGTAACCAAAGGGTAAGCCAGCAATGCCTCGCTCGAATACAAAATCAACGATGCTTCCCGATCTGATATACTATAAGTAAGCCCTCAATTTTTTGTAAGAAATGTACTAGAAATTTGTATTCATTTTTGGAGGTCGACAACGGCACACGTGAAAGTATTGTAGGTACATAAAAATATTCCAGTCGGACAACAAAGTGAATAAAAATTGTGCCGAAACATTTGCTGTAAATTTCTAAGAAGAAATTGAGGGATTCCCTACATCCAGGTCAAGGCCAATTCTAAAGGTCTAAAATCAATTCTTATGATACCCTAGAATCTAGATGAATACTCGTATATGTCATTTCATATGGTCACCCATCTATGCAAGTTTGATTTTTAAAGTGGTTTTTCGCACTATTTCTATAACGGTTCGTCGGAGGGAAAAAATTATTATAACCAATTTTATAGGATTTCGTATTCTGAATAAATTTTTAGTACATTAAAACCGTATTTTTATATGGCAACACTTAGAAGGAGCTGCCCAATTTAGTCCATTTTTTTCCAAATTTTATTTACTATTTTTATGAAAACACTATGTTCAAAATTTCAGCTCTCTACGTTGACGCGTTCTAAGGTAGTGTCCAATATGTAGTAAAAAAACGAAATTTTCGTATGGCAACCCTACGAACTAGTTACCCGATTTGTTCCACTTTCGACCTTAACTTTACTTTTTTTTTTAAAAGCCCATGTACAAAATTTCAGCTATATAAGTACACTCCTTCTCGAGTTATCGTGAGGACAGACGGACATGGAAAAATCAAAATAAGTTTTAATTTTATGCATGGGTGTCTATAGTTCATTTTGCTCTACCATTATTATATCTAGGTGTTACAAACGGAATGTCAAACTTAGTATCCCCTATGATTTTATCTAGGATATAAAAACGTTTATATGCCCAGACAAAACTTGTTCGAAAGGTATATAAAATACAAGGTGTTCCCATTACAAACCACGTTCCGCCATTAGGGACGAAATATCGTGAAAATGTATAGGAATGCACGGTACAGAGAACACAATACCAAAGTTTACCTAATAATAAGTTAAGAAGCTGTAGAGCAAAATGGGAAAATTTCTGGTGTTTTTTAGAATGAAACAACTAATTTCATATACTTTCGTCTTTTGCATGAATGGGGGAAAAGAACTTGTCTATGCACTACTGTAGTGCAACTGAGACAACGAGTTAAAAACAAAAATCGAGAAAACGTAGGATTACCCGAACGACAAAATCTCTTCATAGCAAAACGAATGTAAACAGAAACACGTGCTGTTCAAATATCATAGGATTACAGCAACAACATGTGTCCTTCTAGTCCTTTTACAACAACAACATGTGTCCTAACATTATCAATATTTCATGAAAACCTGTTTTCACAAAAGCGCGGGAGCTTTTTATGAGAGTAAAACGTGAAAACTCCGCCCCTTCTCATTTATTTACGAAAATGAAACATTTGCCATTCTGTTTTGGTGCATGCAACTTGCGCTTTCACATTTTTTATCTTTATTCATAAAATTTTTAAAGAGAGTTTGATTTTTTTTCGATTTTTTTTCTTTCTTCCTTCCTTTTCTTGCCGTGTGCATTTTAAATGTAAAACACTCGGATATCTCACCAGCTTCTTAACTTATTATTAGGTAAACTTTGACAATACTCTCTGCACTCTCTCCGTTTTTGCTATAAAAGTGAATATACATTAGTCACGAAATTGCGTCAGAGAACATGTTCCAACATTTTAATGGGAATACCTTGTATTCTTTTATATACCTTGACTTGTTCTTAAAGTCTTCATAGTCATGCAGACGAAGTCTGAAGAAATATGGTCAATTAAAGTTCTAATAAAAAAATTTATTTTTGCCTACCTACATTGAACAAATTTTTAGAAAAAAATTTTGGTTCGTACCTATGATAAATTTAGCCCAGATCAGTGAGTTATTGAGGTTTCCTACAAGCTCTCACTTTCTTAGTACAGTCGTCGTTATCTGGGTATTTTTTGTCTGTGCTACTAGAATAGTATTATAGGTACAGATACTGACGTTCTGGAGTTCACAAACAAGGGTAATTCAAATGGGCCAATCACTTTGCATTAGGAATACCCCCTCCCGAAAAAATTTATTTTAAATTGATAATGAAAATTTTCGAATTGTCAAATAAGGAGGTTGTGTGTATGTTAAAAATTTCTCGTTTGCATGAAGATTCGTTTGACCATAAAATTTTATAAGAAAAAAAAAATAATCTGTACTTTTGGAATTCGTTAACAAAACACAATTCTTTGTGTGTATTCTTCCGACTGTAAACATTGAAGGCCGGGTATTGATATTTTTTTTTTAATTTCATAAGTTTTCCAAGAATCATCAAATCGCAAAAAGCTTAAACGCCTCATGTTGCGCATACACGTACACGCGTACACGACACAAAAACGTATTAGTAGAGATGAGCAAAGTACTTATCCTAATCGTACTGATTTATAATTGAACATCAGTAAGCATGAGCCAGAAGATGGTATCTCTTCCTATTTTAATTTACCTAGTTTAGCTGGTTGCTCTCGGCTTTGTAGATCAGTCGGACAATATTGTAAGTTAAAATTGACTAGGCGTCAGAATGGCCCTAATGAGTATTTAGATAACAGAAAAACGAGATTCTCTGACCATTTAATCGCCTCAAAACTAAAAATCAGGGATAAAGTACTTTTTTTCGAAATAATTAATTTTCTAGCTTAAGAGAATAGCTTCTCTGCAATTAAGTTCTGGTGAAGATAGGACGGCCCTTTGCACACCACTAGACTCGGATTCTAAAGTAGGAGAATAGTTTCTGTCCTCTCTCTTCATCCAGATTTTTTAAAAAAAGGCTTGTGATGAATTTGGTTCATAAGTTGTGGTGTTGAAATTGATCTGTTGCAAAGGATGACGCAAATATTATATTCCGTAAAAGTATTTCTGTTGTAAGGACTTACTCCTGTACACTGAAACCAGGAAACCACATTGGAGATTATTATTGCTCCGGTATACGCTTCTATTATAATGCTGGGAATATCGTGAATAGTCATAGTCTTTCCAGGAGCTTCGCGCATCCAATGGTGTTGATAATATTTTTGAAAGACACATCACGAACAAGTGACTTAAATTTTTTGATATAGGTGTGTAGTGGAAACGACAAGAAACAACAATATCGTTTTTCAGGCAAAAATCGAGGCAGTTAATCGACAAATGAGACGTATATATGTAATTGTCTACTAAGTGAGTGAAGGTCAATCTTGGTTTTTAAAATATTCGAAAAAAAGCAAAGTTCTGTGGATGTCAGTGCCCCGATTAGTAATAATACAGATTACAAGTTATCATAGAAAATATGGACGTTATTTTCGTTAAAACTTGTCGCACGAGCTAAACTTATCGCTTGAAGTATTCCTAAGGATAAAGTTGTGTGTCTTTTATAAAAATTTGGAACAGTTTGTACCACTTGATTGAGCGTTATGTCATATTACAGGAAATTTTTCTTTTTTATATTGAATGTTTACATGACAAACATTGAATTTTTTCACTTTAACGCTAATCTTACAGTTTATGTGATCATCTGCTGTTTGTTTATAAATATCCATATCGGTTGTTCCCCCATTTGTTTTCTTTTCTTTAATCGAGGTATCTTCAAAATAACAGGAAGTAAATAAAGGAAAACATCGAAGATAATATGTTACCTTCAACCGTGAAGTGTATTGTTACTTTTGTTCTTGATCACATATTTTTTAATAAAATGACTATAACCTTAACATTCAAATGTAAGAAACTTCCTGCAGATCTTTAGCGTTAACAGATATTTCGAATTTTTATAGATGCTCCCTTGAAGTTTTTTTACGTTGCATTGTTCGAATAAATTCAAGTCAAAGCTCAAGCAGACATGTTTTTGCTGTTAAAATCTGGATCCGAAGTCAGTTCCAAATTATCGGCGGCACGCACGAATATTCGACCCAAGCTATTGGCTCGATGCATGAAGTTTGAGTTATTCTATCATCTGGTCGAAAGTGATAGAGTACCATAGCCATTATAATCAAAGAGATCAATGACGTCTTTCTCTTTGTTATCGATTGAATGCCAATCATTTTCCTATTTGGAAGCAAATCCCGATTCTAAAATCAGAAGATCTGGCACTCTGCTCACGACCACGCGGTGTGCTGGAATCTTCCCCAGAGTAATATCTTCAAATTGACTTCCCAGTATGAGTGAGTTCTTATCATTTTAAGGTGATTGAATATATGGTTTGTACTTTTGTTTAGACCACCATAACTCCTGAGAGGAGAGGAAAGACCATAAAGTTCTGCATACAATGAACTCTGTAAGTGACTGTACATCCTGTACTTTTTAAGATACAGGGTATTTTAGGGAAACGGTTGAAAGGCCATGCCGCTTCCATTGCATTAAAAATTTTTTGTTTGACTAGGTGACCACTATCACCCCTTGTTCTATGGACCGCCATGGACCAAACACCCTGTATAAAGGGTACTATAGATATAATTTTTTTTTTTTTGAAGAATGTTCACGTTTCCGCGGCTGTAAGTTGTTACAGACTTAAAAAAAAAGTATTTATACAAAAAATGTAAGGAATTTAGTCGTCAAATTCGTAGGATTAACCGTTGAGGAATTATTTTGAAAAAAAAAAAACAGTTTTTTGTACCTTTATTCCAAGATGGCGGAACGGGCAGACCCCCTCCAAGGGTGAACTCTTAGATTTTTCATCGAGGTCCGGAACTAAGTAACATATATAAAACTCACAACTACCCCTCCTTTTGTTGGGCAAAAACCCCTATTGATTGGACTGTTAGTACACACTTTCAGATTTTATTAAAAATATATTAGCTGTGTTCTTTTGTGTATTTATTCTAGAGCTCCCATATATTGGAGAGAACGAATTGTTCTGTCGATTAAAGCAAACTATTTATACTGTTCGCTTCATTTATAAATCTTCTATGAAAATGTACGAGTCGTTCTTTTGTGTACGTTCTGTTCTTCCCTGTTCTGCGGACACAAAAGAACACAGCTATTATTAGAAGCCGCAAAGCAATCATAATAGCCGTAAACTACAGCTCAAATAGGGTGGATTTACTCTTTGTTTTGCATAAAGAAAACAACTTTAAGCGTAATCATCTGTATTAAGAACCAACCAACCTACTAAAAAATTTAATCATTGAAATATGAAAGTGATAACCAACACAACAAAATTACCCAATATAGCTCAGTAAACCTTTCGTTAGAATCAACCACAAAATTCCAATTCCCAAGTTGATTGTTTTTGTTAAGTTCTGTTGTTCTTATTGGTTTACCTGGTGGTATGTAGCAAGTTATATTTTATACATCGCTTTCTCATAAAATAAAAATAAAAATTTTGGTGTTCTTCACTACAGGTATTTACGTTTGATCTTGCTTGCCATGCTGAAGTTTTTCCCAAAGTTTATTATGAAATCGAGAATGGAATTGAAAAAAGATACTTTTTAAAAGGAAACTGCAGAGAACCTTCTTTGCAGATAAGAAGTGTTTGCACGCAGACTACTCATATTTCTTAGGCTTAACTTACAATCAGAAGTACTATATTGTGCTCATTGAAGAAAATACTGGAGCGACGAAATAACTCCACTCAATGAGCTCAATGAATGAGGGAATCACAATAGGCCCAGCGTGGCTAAACTGCTGAAATCTAATTAAATGGATGTTCATTAATTAGACTTGTAAAACCAAAGATTATAGATATAAATATTATCACTGCTACGGCTTACGATACTCTGGGTTTTGCAAAGATTTGTTGTAAGAAGTTCGATGATATATCCATAATGAGGCTTCTTTATTTCAATTTTCATTCTTGTATTCGCTAGTCTGGCTTATTTACATTTTTTCTACTTTAGTAATATCGAGGCCCTCTTGCCGAAATTCATTCGATTAGTCTTCATGGGTTTTATTAGAAGAATCCTATTATTCTACAACCGTACAACAGGCTCTCAAAAATAGACGAAAAAGTTTCAGATTTGTTTTTACTGTTATTATGCAAAGGGTGATAAATTTCCCTTGAGATCTTAAATACTTGTAAAATATCTACTCTTGTACGCTTATTAAGGAACCATGTTTTCCTCCGATGTTATATATTTATAAACATTTAATAATCAGAGTATTGACGAAGTTTAAATAAATAAAGTGGAACTGAATAGTACTTTTTTCTTGCCATTGCTTTATCTGTCTCAATTTAAAAAGAAGGTGAAAAAAGAAAACCCATCTCGTTTACAGTGCCATCTTTTGTTTAATTTTTGCAACATAAAATGTGTAAATTATGTAGAAATAAAAGAAATTCAATTTATATTATTGGAAAATTGATTGTCACTACATGGCCATGACCTGCTATGTATATTATTGGATTAGTAAACTAAAAATTGATGAAAGATAAAGGAAATATGCTAAAATCTCTGACGTATGCATTTATAAGTTTCCGTTGAAAAACAATATTCTTATCAAGTCTGTTATGCAAAACTAAAACTGTTGTTATTGCGTAATATTCCACTGCATAATTTTTCAGACAGCATCAATGATTTGAAAACTGATAAAAATCACAATTTCAAACATTCTAAAGACAGACGTTCTTTATGGAAAATTACCGAACCCTTCATTAGGCAATCACTAAATGATAGGAAAAATTTCAAACCATGTTCTAATCACTTAAACGCAATATTAATTTCTAGAATTCCTGATGGGAAACCAATGAATATCTTTTGTACATTGATAACATATTTCAAGGTTTATAAGTAAAAGAATTCCATGAACTTGTTGAGTAAAAAAAAAAACACTTTTTTTTTTTTTGACAGGCAAAAGATTAGAAGGAAATTTTCCTACATCTTTCCAAGTTGTATAAGCAAATTTTGAAAGTAAATGTCCATAAATAGCATCAACTAAAAACAAAATGAAAATTTGGAATTATTCCCTTATCTGTGGAGTATATTATGTAGTATTTTAGTATTTGCATCGAAAACGTGGACCAAATTTATATACCTCTCAATTCTATTATCTCCTTAGCAATAAGTTAGAGGTTAGCGTGTTTATTTTAGTTAATTCTTTGATTTGGAGCTTATCAGGAATATAAGTATATTATAAAAAGGAGCTGTGTGATCTTTCCACTCATTTCGATTAGACTTGGAGATTTCTTGTCTGATGTAAAAGCAAAATCTGTCTGTACATAATTTCATTTACGTATGAGTTTTACTAGTTATTTAAGATTTCATGCATTTTTCATATAGTAGCTGTGGAAAATTGATAAGAATTGTCTTATTAAATTTTTAGCGATCCAAAGAAAGAGAGAGATCTTCATTTGGTCAAATACTATCAGGAAAGTAGGGTAACGACAATGGAAAAAAACTCGGAAAGTAAAAAATCGAACACACAATGTAATGAAAATTCGCTAGGATGTTGCTCAAGAAGAAGTAAGTTTATCGCATTTATTTAATATTTTTATATAATATAATAAAAAATGAATTTTAATTTTTAAAGGTAATCGAAAAACGTGTGGAAAAAAAGTGGAATTATCATCGAAAGAAGTAACTGGATTAACGCATGAATGTGGTGTATTTGGTGCAATTGCATGTGGTGACTGGCCAACACAGGTATTATTAAAAATAAATAAAAATATTATTTTATTTTACCCTTTAACGATCTGGGCTTTTTGAATTAATATAATATGTACCTACATACATGCTATGAGCATTTTCTATAAATATTTTCTAACTAATTTCATTAAGCTTACAGCGAGAATCGATTTAAAATGAGATATTCATTATGTATGTTCTTGTCCTTTGAATCTTTGACGATGACAAAAATTTACGCAATAAGTGTATATTATACATTATATATATACATACATACATATATGCAGAGGAGTTTAAAAACTTCGTTAAAATTGCATTCAGCTTTTGACTCATCCCCTAAGCAATTTTAATTAAATATAGTCAAACGTGCAGTGTATCACACTTCATTAAGAACCCATTTGCAACATTTCGCTTCATTTTCAAATGGAGAAAATTTTACTCCACTCAGAGAAAAGTGCGACCTACCGTCAATAAAATAAACTGAATTAATTGGAAAGTGGAAATATTCTCCAATAAAATCAGCAGTGACCAGCCATCGTCTGATCATTAAATTTCTTTTTTCCAACTTTTCTTCTCTTTTTGAGCTCTTTAAACAAAAAACAAAATATTCTGCTAAATATTTTGCCACTACAAGAAATAATCGCAAATTTTCTTGATAGCATTTAATTAAATTATTGAGCCCTGCCATGATCTTTACTAACAGTGAGGAATTGAATTTCATAAATATAAACATTTACTTATTTGAGTAACCGTGCTAAACATAAATAAAGCGTTGGGCACATCATAAAAAGTTACATAGTAGATTCACATTATAGCAAAAAAAAAATACTGCTAATAAAAGAATAAGAGTAGTGCGAGCTTAGAATATCTATAGTAAGGTATGTATTGAAATAACTTTCATACACAGTTTGTCATCTCTCAAGGAAATGACTAAATTTGAAATTGAATCAATATGGAGACGTTCTGTCTAGCTAGGGTATCACGTATTTGACTACACAAAGGTTGAACGATTGAGTAGAGGAAAAATCCAAATGCAGTTGGAAGTGACAGATAAAATCGAAATTTGTATCTTCTTGTGAGTACATTATTAAGTCTTGTTGAATTTTTTATAATATCTTTTCGCCATTATTTAAATTAAAAGTGTTTATGAAAAAATAATCACAATAAATTAAACACAAATAACTGCAGAAAAAAAAATCCACAAAAAATTCTTATCTGTCAACTATTCAGCCAACGTACATACGACAGTTGCATTTGCAACCATCATTCAACTTGACTCAACTCATCAAACGCAATCGAACCGTGTCAACCCAACTTCAACACGACTTGTATATATGGCATTTTCAGATTTAATTGAACCTTTTCCAGAAAAAATTAAACCATTTCGACGAAGAATTAAAGCTTCTCCATAAATAATTAAGCAAAATTTGCAATAAAATTAAATTCACAAACAATTAAACCAATGATTTTGAATGTTTGGGTGGTGGGAGGGATATCCTAACGGTTTCCGAGACAACAGCACTTAAGATATTTAGGTATATTTTCATAGACCACCCTGTAACTTCTGAACGTTACACCCTATGATGATGATTTAAACTTTGGTATATATAAGATAATCGTTGGGACCTTTCCAATGTTCTATAAATTTTTCCCTCCTCCTTTCCGTTTTCAAGTTATGGCTCAACAAATTTAAAATTTCGGAATTTTTGCTCGTTTTTCTATAATTTAACTACTATTTTTATCAAAACACACGTCATCAATATCAACTTTTCATATTAGATTTAAGAGGCTGAAAAGCTTAGCTTGAAAATGACCTATCACACACTATACATACTCTTTCTGTGTCTTTTGCTTTTGCATATTTTTTATGCACATCCAGCGAAAAAGTTCAATTAATGCCAGAGAGTATGCAATTATCTTTTGGGAATGAGATTTTTAAGCCATTATTACAGGATTCAGAAAAGTTCAAGAAAAAGTGTCAAAAACGTAGAAAGGGTTACATTTTGGGTACGTTGTGTGATATGTCATTTTAAAGAGAAGCTTTTCGGCTTCTTAAATCCAGTATGAAAAATTGGGGTAGATGACGTAGTTTTTTATACAAATAGTAGTTAAATTTAAAAAATCGTAGAAATGAAAATTGTTGTATGGCAACAGTATTATGTAAAGACGATGCCTGATTTTATCCACCTACCAAAGTTAATCTGGTTTTTTTTTTTCATTAATTTACTGTGTAAGAAATTTTACGTACCTCATTCGGTCAATACGTTGTCAAGTTATCAGACAGACAGCAGACAGACTTGAGCCCGAAGGAGATATTCGTGCCGAAAGAAACAGTATTTGTCGGAGTTTAGTTTGTTTGTGAATCTATCGCTTCTATAAGTAAGGGTATGCATATTATATATTTAATTGTATAGCATACATATATGTATACTAAAGAAAATATAACGTTAACTGTTATATGTTCTATGAGCTATACCAGTACGCGTTTATTTTGATATCGTAGTAGTTGTAGTTTTTACTAATAAATATAAGTCGTGTGGCCAATTCGTATTATTTGTTATGTATTTGTTAACAACTGTAAAAAATAATCTTCCATAATCCATAGCGGGGTGTGACGGACCCATTTAAGTCAAAAATACCGAAATACGGGAGTAAAAACTCTGATATGAAGTTAAGCGGTACGACAAATTTTTTAAGAAATTTGATTACGGATTTGGTTGACACACAAATATTGTGATCCCTTGGCAACACGCATCAATTGCAGATTAATGTAATGAAGAATTATGAATTGAGCTTTGAAAACTTCCCCTACAAAAAAATTAATTGAAAAATTAATTAACACCATATATATGCACGATATGGATGGATCCCTCCCACCTATCGGCCCTACCCTATAATCTCCAAAAGACACCGACTACGCTGTCTAATAATTAAAAAAAAAAACAAAAAGAACAACATCAAAATTTAACAAAAATAAATTTAATTTTCAGATTGATATCCCTCAAGTGATATGCTTGGGCTTGGTGGCATTACAACATCGAGGACAAGAATCTGCAGGGATTGTTACAAGCGCTGGAAAATGTTCGAAAAATTTCAATGCACATAAAGGAATGGGAATGATTAATAATATATTCAATGATGAAGCTATCAAAAGGTTAAAGGGAAATCTTGGAATCGGTCACACAAGGTATTCAACATCAGCAGCATCTGAAGTGGTTAATTGTCAACCGTTTGTTGTTCATACAGCTCATGGTGCACTTGGAATTGCACACAACGGAGAATTGATAAACTGTGAAAGTTTGCGACGAAATGTAAGTGAATATTTTTTTTTTGTTTAGAAATATTATAATTGAAAATTAATATTTTTCTAGGTATTAGCTAGAGGAGTAGGATTATCGACACACAGTGATTCAGAGCTTATAACACAAGCTTTGTGCCTCAATCCACCAGAAGGAGAGGTAATTTTTATTTATTTGATTTTTTCTTTAAAGTCGGATAGGATAAATATATTTAGAATATTTTTATTATCTATGCAATACACACTGAACGAAACTCGTTTTAATCCCTGCGGATTGACTTCTCACTTTTCCTTTCACATGTACCGTATATATATACCGCAAAGGCACAGCACCCCGCCCTATAACTGAAATATACTGAGAATATACTAGAATAAAGACGGGAGTGTTCAGTAATTTTCCTATGATAAAGACTGGCAAACATTTTTCTGTTATTTTTCCTTTATACAAACTTTCGAAAGCTTTAAGTTGAATTTGATTAAATTTGATGAAGAAACCTTTGTGCCACATCAGTGACAGATTCAAATAGAAAATCGCTAGTTCAGCTGAATTCCGAACTACATCAGAACCATTAAGTCCTGATACAATGTTAAGAATATTCCGTAATACTTAATATTTTAGTATTCGAATCAATAAATGAAACTTTGTACATATTACAGATATCGTAAGGCTTTTTTTTTTTTTTAGTAAGTAAAATGGTTGTCAAGAGGAATTCCCCAACCACTGGTAGAATACATCTTAATATTGTTGATGATATAAAAGATGTTCTCCGTTCGCTTTTGGGCCGATGAATCCCAAACTCTATTAGCCTCGTGTGCAAATCGATAAAGGTTTGATAATGTGATCTCACAGTCTTCTCTGTGAATACCTCCTACGGTATTCACTTTCACCTTTACTAGCATTGCGACGGCATAACTAATAAATCAGCCATATTACTGTTTTTGAATAAATAGCAGGGTGTTGGCTATAGGTCTACGACACGGCGAAGCGATTATATTAAAAGTGATAATGAAGAAGTCAACTAAACCATACAAAAAGTGCGATACGACTGCACCAAAAATTTGGCGTTATCGCGAATCAATTCCCAAATTGCATGACCTCTTTTCACTCATTATTATTTTTTTCTTAACTGTTCCTTCTCCGAACTGAATAAAAAAATTCGAGTAATTTACGGTGATAACTGTACCTAAAATAAGAATCAGAAATACAAGTCGCGTATCATTTTGTAAGGTAACTCAAAAGATTTCATAGGAAAACACAGTAGATCTGTAAAATTCAATTTTTCACCGATGAAATATGTTGTATTCCTTTTTTCGTTCAGAATGAATCTGTTTCAATCCATGTCGTTCTTTTTCTCGGGTCAAACGATTTACTTTCAACCTATCGTCTCTTTTTACTGACTCCGAATGGTTCTGAATGCTCCTGAGTTTTTCCCAGATTCGAGCAAAACGATTTTCATTTGTATTCTTGTATGTGTTGTTTATTTATTTTGGCCGGTGTAATAGGTGAAATTAAGTTCTCTTTATTGGAAATTTATATATATTTTATATTTACTTTTGTCAAATGGTAGAAATGTCAAACACTTGATATGATTCTGTTTCGTACCTTTCCCATGTTTACAGAACTAAATTATGACATCGTTCTGTCGATTCACATAGAATCATTCAGAATAGGAAAAGGAATGCAGTATTGGTGTCCATTTTAACACATGCGAATATCACAGGCAAAATTTCTATTTTGCTGTCACCTGCATGCGTTCACTAGTTATACATCTAAATATATAGAATGATATTATGCAAATAGGCATAGTTTTGAAATGATCTTTTATTGCTCTTGCTCCTTCGATCGATTCTTTATCAATATCGTAGCCCGCAAAAACAGGTTTTCTCTAAAATTCAAATTCAATGCGCGTAAACCACTGACACACATATGTATAAGTATACCCACATCGGCTGCTTATATTTTTTCCCAATATGGCACACGTTTTTCTTGACACTGTTTTATTTGAAAGGACAATCGATCGAGGGAAGGATATAAAATGAAATTTCAGCTCTCTACGTTGACGCGTTCTCAGGCAGTGGTAAAATATATAGTAAAAAACGAAAATTTTTATGGCAATCTCACGAAGGAGTTACCCGATTTGTCCCATTTTTCGACTTAAATTTACTTTTTTTGCTTTTTAAAAAAGCCTGTGTGCAAAATTTCACCAAAGATGCAATTGCAGATTTTATATCATGCATATACACTTCTCATATGCTCTATAGTAAGCCGCTCACCAAAAGAGCAATTGTATTGGATACTTCCAAGCAAAGTGTTTAAATTATAAAGGAATTGTTTTTATCATGACGTCGTCCTATGAATATCTCACGCAAAAGCTGTACATGCAACTCTTAAACGAAAATGCTTGCAGTACGAGTACAGCAAGTGTCCTTGCATTAAACAATTGATCGGCGTGCCATTTAAAAGTACATGTGAAGCTTTTTTTAAGATGCAAATGCGTCGACCATGCACGACACATTTGCATCTTTGGTGGGCGGTCTGCCTAAGTACACGCGTTTTCGAGTTACCGTTAGGAGACGAACAAAATCAAAATAACTTTTAATATTATGCGTTGGTATTCAATACATTTTGTTCTATCCGCATTATTAAAATGCGTTACAAATGGAGTGTCAAACTAGTATACCTTATGATTTCATCATCTACGGTATAAAAACAGCTACACGTATCCATTTTTTGTGCAATATCAAAAGCAAATTGAAAACACGAGAAAAATTATGAAAATGTCAATTTTGATTACTTTTAGTTGCCAACCATATTGGGGTAGCAGGACAGAAAGAAATGTGTGTCATTTAAATGTTTATAAAACGTCTGGCTTCTTGCACAATCAGCGGCAAATTTAATTTATATTTTATGGTGTAGACCATATTCACTATGTTATCAAAATAATACATCCTAAAATGTGCCAAAATAATCAGTCTTAATTGAACTTAAGTGAACTCATTCTAAACTTGCATATAATAAAATTTTGGTGTGGTAAATTAAAATAAAAACTTAATCTTAACATCATACCAAGAAGCATAATATTAATTCTTTTTATCTCGGTTAGCAAATTTAAAATAAATTCTGTTTATATTTGTTTGCATGACTATGTTTATAGGTTGACTTCTATGCATATAAATCATGCCTGACTTCTAAACATTTCGATAGCATAAACACAAATCATTTTAATTGTATACTAAGATGTTTAAAATTTATTTCAATATCAAATTGGAACTTCTTTAATACTCTTATTATAAGAGTTGTAGATTTTTCGTGGCTAAAGAGATGACTAATTTTGGAATAACTTCAGATTACGCACTATTTATTAGCTTATTTTTCTATTCGTATTAATCATTTCAATGATTTACATAATTCTTGTAGCGAGCTAGAATGTTTATGAAGATTTGTTGACTCTATGTAATCGTTGCGGCATAAACGGGAAATAGAAAACAAACAAACAAACAAATTGACATTTGATTATGGCGATTATGATTTGCTCATTCAATAAATTTTATTGACATTTTACTATTTATAACATTCAACAAACTCTACGAAAGTTATGATGTCAGAAGTCTTTTGTTTTGTACAATTTCTTTCATAACGTCCCTCAATTTAACTTCAAGAGTTTTCGGTTTAGCTTTGGAAAAAATGTAGATGGTATGACACCTTTTTTGTAGATCACAGTCAAGAGGCTGTTTCGCATGCAATTTTATATTAAATCAATTCCACTTAATTCTTTGCCATATTTACTAGTCGTGATTTTTGCGATATTTTTCTTTAGTGGAAATTTAGGTTGACTTAAATGAAAATATTTTGAGGTATGAATTGAGTTGACTTTCATGGTTTTTGTCTGATTAAATCAGCTAAACTACATTCTGCTGCAAGATTTTGAATAATGGCGTTGATGACCTGGTGTCGGTAGGCTAACAAAGTAAAAACCTTCAAATGTGTGTCTCTTATCGTGCAATCGCCTCTAGTTATTACAGTCAGGTCCCTATTTTTTTGGAAGCTTGGAGACGATATCCAATCTGCTGAAAGGATACAGGTTGTCCATGATGTTTGCAGAATTAATTGGGATATATTATTACTATTATTATATATTTATAATTTGGGTAGAAGATCCGGAGATCCAACCTCTAAGCAGAATCGGCAGCTGTCATCTCTGGCTTTACTCATTTTCTTAAACATATATTTAAGCGGGCAATGACCAGTCATTTAGTTGGTAAATCGAACTTCTTCGCGTGCCTTAGTCCAGGAACGCTCTTCCACTGCAGCTAGTCAGTCGTTTCTATTTTAGTCATTCTCCTGTTAGGTGGCGTATTTGTAAGGCTTGAGATTCTGCTCCATTTCTAGCGAGTTAGTTAACAGTCTCATTATCTGCATGTCCCTTATGTCCTGGTGCCCACTTAAAGATTACTTTATTTGTCTTTGACAGTAGGTCTAGGAGGTTTCTACAATACAAAACTAGCTTTGAAGTGAAGACATATGAATTTAATGCCTGAAATAGCTACTGTTTTTATTAATAGAAGTGTCTATAGAGTAAATAAATCATTCAACCATAAATAGCGCGCATTTTTGAAGACTTTATGAGAAGGATGAATTGAACAAAGACTAAATTTCGTTGTTTTTGTCACATACTACACCTAATATGGTAAAAATTGCTAAGTCAATATTATATTTGTTTTTATCCGAAAGTATTACATTTAATCTGTCTTTTATGCACAGTCTACACAGAATAACTGAAAAAATACGGGCAACGTTTTTACTTATAAATAAAAATTATAAAATTTTCTTGATGGCACCCTCTCTTTATTTGTTTATATATCTTAAGACTGATTTTCCTTTGCTTTTACAGTTAATTTTCACATATGGCATAAAGCCGTGGAATATTATGTTGAGAATTTTGAACAATTGTAAACACTTTATAACCCAATTGAACGAAGAAAAGGCCATTGTTATTTCATGAGCAAAAGAGTTATTACTTCGAAAAAAAAAATTGAAGAACAATTTCATATTTATTTCTTTAAAATCCGATTTTTTTCTTCAACGATTTTTAAACTCGAAACTGAAAATCTACCTTTAAGTAAGCTGATATTATTGAAAAAGTAGTAATTAAAATAAAAAAGATAAGAGGCAAAATGGCTCCAGAAATAAATGCAAAATTAAAATAAGCCTTAACCAAAAATACCAATATTATTCAGAAACCATGTCAAAGGACAATTATTTAACCGCAGAAATTACGCCAATGCTTTAATCGCGTCCTTTTTATAATCGTTGGTATTTGCAGATTCAATACATTTACGGTGGCATAAAATGTATATTCGTCTCTGGAATCATTCTGGTCATCTCAACCTTCCGACGGTATGATGGTATATGATGACGTTCTAGTTTGTATGCAACATAAGACTAGGAGATTCATCGATAGTTGCTGTTTAAAACTTTTTTTATGGATGAGAATTATTAAAGATTTCTTCCATAATCATCAGAGATAATCTTCTCATCCCTCACCTAATACCCTTATTATAAATAGAGAGAATTCAGAGAATAATATCGGCTTCAGGAGTTTAGGTACTTTTAAGCGTCCATAGACATACATTAACCAAAAATGAACTGATTATCATAGCTTTCACTGTTCACCGTTGGTACAACATTTCGAATCCTATAAAAGAGTGCCGACTACTATTGAAGATCGTTTTAGATATCTAAAATAAGGTCTCCATTGTCTTTTTTCACTACGTTAAACTCATATGTTTACGTGTTAGTAGAATATACTCCAACACTTTTTTTGTTTTTTTTTTATTAAAAGAGAGATGGACCAGACTGGCCAGCCAGAATTAGACACTTTATGCAACTGGCACCATTATCATATTCTCTTGTGATAATGTTAAAAGACAAAATTTATGGAGTACGTGATCCATATGGAAATCGACCACTATGTATAGGAAAAATCGTTCCTATCAACTTGGGAAATGGTAAGTCGTGTTTGATATTAAATTTGTTTTTATGTAACTGCCATCTTATAGTAATTTTTTTCCTTTTTTTTTTTAGTAAAAGCTGAAGAAGCTCCAGCAGAAGGTTGGGTCATATCAAGTGAAAGTTGTGGCTTCCTTTCAATCGGTGCTAGATATGTAAGGGAAGTAGAACCAGGTGAAATTGTCGAAATGACTCGAAACGGAATTCGAACAGTTGACATTGTCGAAAGACCAACTGAAAATAAAATGCATGCTTTTTGTATTTTCGAATATGTATATTTTGCACGAAGTGATTCGATTTTTGAGGGACAAATGGTGTATTCAGTACGATTGCAATGTGGTCGTGAGCTATCAAGAGAAGCACCAATTGATGTTGATATTGTAAGTTCAGTACCAGAATCAGGTACAGCTGCAGCTCACGGATATGCGAGAGAGGTAAGCAAACTTTGAACTTAATTAATTTTATCAAAACAAACAAAATTTCGCCTTTGCAGTCTGGGTTACCATTTGCTGAAGTTTTATGCAAAAATAGATATGTAGGACGAACATTCATTCAACCATCAACGAGGCTAAGACAACTTGGAGTTGCAAAGAAATTTGGGGCTTTATCAGAAAACGTTGCTGGAAAAAAACTAGTTCTTATAGACGACTCTATAGTAAGAGGTATTTCAAAAAAAAAAACTTAAATTGTTTAAATTGATTTAAAAATATCCACACCACTCTAGGAAATACAATTGGTCCAATAATTAAACTATTACGAGATGCTGGTGCGACAGAGGTTCATATTCGAATTGCAAGTCCACCCTTATTGCATCCATGCTACATGGGAATAAATATTCCAACACGTGAGGAATTAATTGCAAACAGATTGAATGCAAAGGAATTGGCAAAACAGGTTGGTAAGTAACAGTAATTTATTATTTCCATATATATATACTAGAAATACTCAATCATCTATATTTTACAGGTGCGGACAGTTTGGAATATCTTAGTGTGGAAGGTCTCATAAAAGCGGTGAGACTTAACAGAGAAAGTGCTAATCCTAAAAAAGCTGGGTACTGTACAGCATGCTTAACCGGAGAATATCCTGGTGGTCTTCCAGAAGAATTAAGTTGGTAGCAGTACATGACATTCGAAATATTCCAGAAAGATCAGTTAGCTGAAGTTATAATTGTCAGCCTGAATCTCAAAGACTACAGTTTTACCGTTTGTATGTATGAAGAAATAAAATTTTATTATTTAACATTATTTTTGTTGTTTATTGTTGTTTGAGATTGATAATATGGGAAATGAAATTCTAGACAAATCTGAAGAAATCTAGGTAGGGAAATTCATAGGATTGTGTCGAGATAGGATTTGAACCCAAGCCCCCTGTTAGTGAAAACGAGCGAACCACTAACAGTCAAAACAGGTGAAAGACAAGGATGCGCAATATCCCCCTGATATTTATCGCCATTAAACGAAATGATGAGAAAACAACTAAAAGATTAACGTGTGATTCTAGAAGAACTAGAGTACGCATACAACAGACACATAGTACAAGTAGTTGTTTTGAGCATGAACATACAAAAAATGAAGTACATGAGAACAAAAACCACAAAACTAGCCGCCGGCAACAGTACTCCTATCCAGGAAGTGTCAGAATTCAACTACCGAGGTAGTTGTAGTATCATCACTGTAGAAGAAGCGAAAATCTTAATATGTAAGAATGATGTTCGAAAGACTATAAGCAGTCTGAAAGTCCCCGCACCTTGCAAGGGCCAACTCCTGTGTGAAATCAGTACTGATGCAAGTGAAATATGACTTTACAAGAAAAGCAGCATGAACAAAATTCACACATTCCTCAATAAATGCTATGTTTATGCAAGATATTCTGGCCAAGATGAGCCACGAACACAGAGTTGTGGCTAATCACGCACCAAGACCCAATAGCTATCCAGATAAAGCAAAGAAACTCTCAGAAGATCTATACAAGCAATCACCTGACAGACATTAGAATAGATTTCGTAGGGGAAAACGAAGTGGGGAGATCATGAGTCACATGTAAAATAAATAAAAACATAGAATAGAAGGGGACTTAGATAGAAATAAACGGAATGACCCAGAACAGAATGATGTAGAGGCCCTATGCTTTCAAAAGGAGTGAATAAGGATTAAAAAAAAATTCTGGTTGAAGAGATTATGTTGTAGACTGCAATCCAATTTCTAACATTGGATGTCAATAAAGAAAAAAAAACTTGTTGCTTTCCATGTAAAGACTCAGTTCAGTTAAATTCGTGGCCCGAATTATGAAAAGCGCATGGTGAAAAATCAGTAGCACGCGCAGAATGTGGACATAAAGATGTATAACTTCCATTGTAAACTTTCCAAAAGAAAAAGAAATGTTTCACCACTTATTTAATTGGAAACAGTGAACACACGACTCGACTAATCACCGGTCACTATCTTATCCAAAAATTAGTTTCCTTCACTTTCAAGTTTATTTTATTTTTCCCTGACGGAAATTGAACCCATACTTGTTAGACTTAGTAGGCTAATTACAAATTAAGAAATGCAAAAAGGAAAATCATCTGTCTCGTCACCCGGCAAGCGGAAGGTCCCGGTATTTATGATTTGATTTAGAATCGTTAAAAATAAAAAAAAAAAGTTCTTAAAATTCTTCTATTCTCCGTCTTCAGTTGCAGAACGATGCAAAAATGCAAATTCTTCAAGTTTTATTTACTGCGGCGGCGGTTCTTGGACAATTCACACAATTTACCTTGAAATAACATTTTTGTCATAAACTTCGCTCACTTTTTTATGGATATTCAGTGGAATTACACTTTTTCAACCAAATAAATAGGATTACTGCACAAATTTCAATTTTGGATGACGGAACAGTGGAAGTGAACTCTTGTCTTAGAGAAAAATTATAGCCAAGTGTAACGTACTTTTTGACTAACCCACGCTTAGTAAGTACTTTAAGATCCTCACTTAGTGTAATTCTTTCATACTAACTCACCAAAAGAAAAACATCATAACAAAAGATTTTATTTAGAGTGCGGATCAGGTCAAGTGGGTTACGTGCTCTTAGATACGAAACTCACAAGAAGAAGCTGACGAAAATGAATGTGTACAGGTATGTAACGACATTATGAGGATATGATAGGAATGCGAGAAAAAGACTGACGTGACTCTAATAACATTTCAAATGCAAGATGCTAATATAAATCAGATGAAAGAAGTATTAGAGGCAGACAGAGATAAAGCAATAACGTTAAAAAATTTCAAATATGAGCGCAATCTTCTAGTTTTTTTCTGTATTCCTAGTGATTTAGATATGTATGTAAGTTCGTTATCTTAGGATTAGAATTATCGTAAATGTTCACCCATCCTACTGAGTGTAGGTGACCGGTTTATTCTAATGCCCACATCATCCCGCATAACTTTGACAATTTTTACTACACTTTCCGGACATCATATTTTTATTTAATTATTAGTTTTGTCTATCTATATTTGAAGTTATGCATGCAAGCACTTCTTCAGTGACCTAAACCTTCCAATAAGAATGTAACGTAACAAGTAACTGCAAAGCTTAATCTGTAAAGGCTCAAAATTATATTGTTCAATATACCTACTTAACCAGCAAGTTCTAGTTATACTTCAACTTGAAATTGTACATTTTACTTTATCTTCAACCAATGTTAAAGATTGAATTTTATCTGTACTTATATTTTCTTAACAACAAGTCAACTATGAGTTTCAACTCGACACAATGCAATGGAAAGCCGGCAATAATGAATTATTTCTAGACACGTACAACATACCTTCATCTTTCTCACGTATATCATTCAACATCACACAAAACAGATAGTCTTTATTAGATACATTAGAAATTTTCTTTATTATAGGTAATAGCACGTACTAATCGTCATTAGTCACTACCAATCGGTTGCATTATAAAAAAAAAGCTTTTTACGAAATAAATGTCATCATAAGCTTAAGTCTATCAAACTTAAAACAGCTGAGATCTAACAAACATGTCAATACGTTATGCCATAAATCGCTTGCAGATTTGCAGATTGAATCTATGTAGAACTACTTTGCTGACCAGATCCAGAATCATGGGTAAGAAATCAAGGATTAAGATAGGTAACTTCAATTATTTGATAAAAAAAAATACAAATAAACAATGATAACACGCCTCTCATATCTGTTATGATGTTGTCTAAATTTAGATTATACTTTGTTTACGGGTTAAACAACTTTTTTTTTAACTGATTAAGTCAAGTTTTTTTCAAGTCATTGGGGGAAATTAAATCAAGGTGAGGCTGAATTTTAACATTTTCACTTCAAAAATTTCTCAGTCAAGTGTGAAAGTTTACAAGAGCACGGTGTACGGGGTTTCGCGCAGTTTACCTAAATAATTCTTCCGGAGTTCTTCATTTAAGTTACAATTTTTATTGGTACGAATCTTGTGTTGTAAATTAATTACTCAAATGCATTTTTGTATGTTCATATATGAGTTCTGTGTACATATGTAGTGTAACCTACTTTTACCTTACAATTATTGCTTCGTAAATTTAAAGTTGTTGATAATTTAGAAACCACATAGTTGCTTTCTTTTAGTGGATTAGATGGCTCATCCGGGTACGGTGGAGACCTTGCAATGATATTTGTAGTGTTTTCTTACTTAGTGAGCTCTGATTCCGTCATTACTCCTATTCCGTTTTTTTTTTATTGATTGTATTACGTCGGCGTGGCGGTTACAAAGAAGAATACTAATCCACCAAATGCTTGATCTCTTTAATCTCTATTTATAGGTTGGCGAATATAAAGAAGATTAAAAATTCATCTTAGGCTCCCTTAAGAGCCATATAAACCCAACCTTCTCAATTTCTTGTTCTGCTGCTGCACTGTGCAGTCATCTTGTTCTGCTGCTGCACTGTGCAGTCATTTCAGTGGATATCCATTAAAAGTCTGACAATGACTCTTTCGTATAATGTGGATTAATTGTGCGGTCCCTTCTGGGTAGTTTCACATACTCTGTGACGATACTGGGCTTCATGACTATTTAGTCCACTTTAAAGTTATCAAAATCAATTGAATTTGTAAGAAGTGTCCTCGAATTTATTAACGTGTTTCGATAAGAGGGTACAAAAAATATATACACCCTTTATTCCCACCCATTTCATCATTGAGTTATGTCGAACCGTCCTCTATCTTAAATGATTTGAATAACAAAGTTGACTCCACAGCTTAAAAAAATGCGCTATCTTCTCGCATAGGTACTTATAGATGCTTTAGACGAATTTTTTAACAGTTTCTAGATATTTGCATCTCCGTTTTGTCAATATCACCCGTGGAACATCGACTAGATTCATCTGGTCAAAATTACAAATATATTTGAGAGGTAGTCCACTCACATTCTTGCTTGAAGTTAATAAAAAATTCCAACACGATCCTTTTATCTCCTCCGGTTCTATTATGCTTAATATTGTTACATACTCATTGACAGGGTAAACCGGTTTATCTCTAAATATCCTTCCTTCTATCGTTTGCCGAGTATATTGTTCTTAAATCTTATTTCACACCGACCAACCCCTTCCAAGTAATTTTTTTACAATAAAGCGTAAATCAATAATGTTGTAAGGGGAAAACTGATATCACGTCTTCACGTGGATTAAATTAATCCGATTAATAGGACTGCAAGAAATTTTGTAATATTGCAGGCCTCCCTTTGTGGAGCTTTAGCAGCAGTTTTAGCCGCAGCCATCACATCAGCAGTATAAGAAAGTGGTTGACCTTTATACTAGAATCTAATATAAAAACAAGAATTCGTCCAACTATGTACCAAACACGAATTTCTAATGCACAATAATTTTCGAAAAAACTTTGGGAAAATGTTGGTCCCCGAGTTGCCACTTTCTTGCTTTTGTAGAATAAATGATTCAAAAATTGAACCAAATATTTTGTAAGTCTATTTTGGCATTTTGTGAAAATTGAAATCTTAGAAATTTGATAATTTGTCCCCATATAAAAAAATCAATGTGAAATTTCCAATGAATCTATTCAAATGGAGTTCAGAGCTGTGAGTATATTCTCGCGTCAATAACCTAATTAGTTTTTCCAAGAGTCTTGACACTGAACTCATAGTTCTTAAGCTGTCTCTTTTAAAACACGACTTATACATATTATGTTGTTATATTCTTCCAGACTCCATAAACATTGTTGATGACAAAGGTCAAAATATTTACGACCTACTCACTTCAACGTCTAATTTTATTCAGGCAAGATGCAACCCCTTGACGAACTACTACTTATTGGTGATTTTAAATAAAGATGACGATAACTATCTTCCTCTTAATAACTTGTCAACAAAGGAATCACTATTCCTTGACACTATGTCATTTCTTGGTCTCAGTCAAATCAGTAATATAAAGAATGAAATGGGTAGGCAGTTGGACCTGGTTTTCTCTACTGACGCGGGTAACATATTAGTCGAACCTAGCCCAGTTATAATGTCTACTCTGGACAAATATCACCCCCTCTACTAATTTCATATTGCTTTGAAACCGAAAACATTACTAATTGTGACGAAACACAATAAATCTTCAATTTTAGAATGGCTAACTTTTCGGAACTTTCCAGTAGACTTACCTCTATTGATTTCAACACATTACTGTCTAGCAATAGTGTTGACGAAGACGTCTCTAAATTTTACATTATTCTTTTCGATTTATTTTCCTCTCATGTTCCACGCGAACGACAGCGGTCTTCTAAAACATCTCCGCCATGGTTCAATAACGAACTAAAACATCTAAAAAATAGACAGAATAAAGTGTGGAAAAGTTATATGAGTGACAAAGGCATTATAAGTACAACAATTTCCTCACATCCTATAATGAGTTCAAAGTACTTTCCTCTACACGTTTATTAATATGAAGAAAACAACGGACAACTACCCCAATACCATGAGGTACAAAGATTCTGCTAATGATGATTCATCCAAAATTTGCAATATGTTTGCTTCATTTTTTGATAATGCATTTCTTCGTCAAATTTATCATAACGTTTCATTCACTATCCCTACAATTGCGAGAGAGGATATACTCGGTCATATTAATGGGCTTCCAAATGACTTCACGACGGATCCTGATGGGATCCCTCCAGCCTTCTTTAAGTCATGCTGCCATGCCCTTGCAGCTCCGCTGAGAATTATTTTCCAAAAATCGCTCAATAGCGGTTGTTTCCATCAGCTATGGAAAAATTCTTTTATCATACCTATCCACAGAAAAGGTAGTAAAAGTGAAATTTCTAACTATAGGCTTATTGCAAAATTATCTTGTATGCCTGAATTATTCGAATCTATCATTTACTCTCAGCTATCAATTTCCTGCAAGAATTTGCTTTCTTCAAACCAGCATGGATTTATCTCGGGCAGGTCTACAACCACTAACTTGTTGGACTTTGTCTCGGATACCGTTGGCGGGTTTGCAAAAGGCTATCAGATAGATTGTATTTATACTGACTTTAGTAAAGCATTCGACAAGTTATCTCACTCCGTGATACTCTTTAAAATGGAAAAGTATGGGTTTAATCCATCATTTATAAAATTGACGGAGTCTTATTTAGATAACCGAACATATCAAATATTATTCCGTCATTCCATCTCTAGAGTCCTGAAAGCTTCGTCCGGCGTACCTCAAGGGAGTCACTTGGTCCCGTTGTTTTTCATTCTATCTATTGACGACATTGTCTCTGTTGTTTATCATACCTATCCACAGAGAAGGTAGTAAAAGTGAAATTTCTAACTATAGGCTTATTGCAAAATTATTTTGTATGCCTAAATTATTCGAATCTATCATTTACTCTCAGCTATCAATTTCCTGCAAGAATTTGCTTTCTTCAAACCAGCATGGATTTATCTCGGGCAGGTCTACAACCACTAACTTGTTGGACTTTGTCTCGGATACCGTTGGCGGGTTTGCAAAAGGCTATCAAGACAGATTGTATTTATACTGACTTTAGTAAAGCATTCGACAAGTTACCTCACTCCGTGATACTCTTTAAAATGGAAAAGTATGGGTTTCATCCATCATTTATAAAATTGACGGAGTCTTATTTAGATAACAGAACATATCAAATATTATTCCGTCATTCCATCTCTAGAGTCCTGAAAGCTTCGTCCGGCGTACCTCAAGGGAGTCACTTGGTCCCGTTGTTTTTCATTCTATCTATTGACGACATTGTCTCTGTTGTGAAGCACTGCAAAGTATTGATTTATGCTGACGATATTAAACTTTTCGCTCAGATCAAATCTGTAACGATTGTGAACTGGTACAAGGTGACCTTTACGTTTGGTGTAAAAACTATAATTTGGCTCTCGACAAATATGAGGTTATGACTTTCCACAGGAATCAGAAACCAATCACTTATTATTATGTGTTCTCATTGTAAAATGTATTGAACATTTGCGTATTTGCTCTTCCGTTTACAGATCAGATAAATACGTGTCTCATGGGGATCTACATACTGTGCTTTATGGTTTTCATACGAAGAAAAAAAAGTTCTAAGCAGAATACGTTTTAATCGTCCTAAAATTACGTATTCGTGTACATTCAGTGTACATTCAACACAGAATCCTTGGTTTTATGTCCTACGAACAGCCACAAGTTCTTCAATGGACGAAATATAACATTCAGTATGTTTTCACCTTTTCACTTATGTACTTGGATTCACCTGAGAATTTTTTTAAATAGCCAATTTACAATTATATTTAAACAATTAAATTTTTTCAGTTCGAAACATGAGTACATCAGTTCATTCGGCTGGAATTTCAGAGGTCCATGAAGTTCCTATGAAAGTAATTTCAAGGCCTATCCCATCTGTTCTTGATGACCTAAAAGTTCAATCGATAATGAATACATTACAGGTTAGTTACTCATACAATAATTTTTTTAAATGGTCTCACTTTTGTCATATTTTACTTTATATACTTTTTTTCTCCTTCAGAATCCTGAAACTGCTGACAATGTTCCACCAATTGATATTCTTTGGATAAAAGGAAGTACGGGTGGGAATTATTTTTATAGTTTTGGTGGTTGCCATCGGTTTGAAGCACATAAGAAACTTGGAAAGTGTACAATAAAGGCAAAATTAGTCGAGTCAACATTATTTGATCTTCAACATTATTTAGGATCGAGTACACCTCAGAATCTTAAATAAGTATTAAATGGATATGCTATGGTAGATTTAAGTAATAACAGGAGTTATATTTTTGTACCTTAAAGTAAATAAAATGGGTGCCATTGGTTGCGCTTATGTGCAGACAAAATTAGTCTAATTAGACCGAGAAAACCAGTACAAATATATGACGCCATACCGGCTAATTAATTATTGTGTTTTCATGTGATTCTTGGGTTTTTCGTACACCCCCCCCCCACCCCACCCTAAATAAGTCACTATATAAAAGGTCTATTCGCGTACTTTTCCAAGTAAAAACATGAACAAAGTCGTATGATAAAGAGAGAAATTGAGAGTGACACTCACAAAGTACGCGAACGGCTTCGAGTAAAAACTTGCAAATATTCGGGATATGTAATAACGCCGTGAAATTTTCCCAGCACATTGTACAGGGTGGGCCAAAAGTCACCATGGGGTTTAAAAATAACTAACTTTTTCGTTTGTACATTGCTCCACACCCTGTTGACCGTTTCTCTTCATTCCTTTTTTACATGATAGCCAAGACAGTTGATGAAATTTGGTGTATTTCCAAAAAATTGTAACTTCTAACTTATTTACTGTTTAGACTAAGTACATATGTACATATACATTTAAAACTTAGATGCTTATCATTCGTAATAAAAAAAAAGAAAGGCTGACTGAATAATTATTGTGAACGATGACTTAACTTATATATATGATAGGTACAATGTTACGAGGTTGGCTGTTTGTTTTTTTTTCATTTCACATCATAAACTGTCTCAAATTCAGCTAGCACCTCATCTTTGTTTTGTTTAATTTGCCTTAAAACTTCCTGAATTTTCCATATAGCTTCATCATAATCTTGCTCACAGAGGCGTTTCAATTCGCTAGCTACAAATTTACCGAAAATGTCCTCTTTACTATCAGCTACCAATCTAGTTGATACCAAGTTTTCTGCAAACTTTAAAGCTGTTCTAGCCTCCTCCAGCACAATACTTGCTGCAGTACCTTTTTTTGGTCTCTGAAGCACTTCCTGCAATTGAAAATTGTAGAAATTATATATAATATGCGTATTTCGTTCATCGTGAGAATTGAAGACCATTACAGTGCAGAGAAATATTCATTTGGATTATTTCATCTAGATATGTAAGAATTTGATGGACTTTCATTAGCATAAACTATCTTGTTTATTATATATATGAATGACATTAATCAGTGTTGCAATTCTCGAAAATAGAACTTTTTGTATTGAAAATAAAAATAGAACGAGATTTAGAGTTATTGTGTGACTGGTTATTGATGAATAAATTGATGTGTGACTAAATTGAAATTGAATATAGGTAGAACAAAAGTTATGACGATAAATAGTAATACAGATGTGTTTGTTGATAAGAATTGTGAGCTAATGGAATGTGTGAATGAATATAAATACTTACGGGGGTTTTTGATAAAAAGTTAAATTTTAAATTACTTATATGTAGACTATATTGCTAAAGAAATTGGTAAAATGATTGAATTTTTGAAGAAAAAATTCGATGCCTATCGCGATAAATATTTTCAACAGTATTATAAAACCACATTTTGAATACTGTTCTACAATATTGTTTATATGTAATCAAAATGATTTGAGCAGGGTACAAACATTACAAAATAACTCAATTCGTTTAATTCTAATCGTTTCACTCATATTAAAAGTGTGTTAACTTCTTTATTATGGCTTGAATTTGTCTAAATGTAAGCCTCTGACGTTATCTAGAAGGGCTTCACCGGTTTTATTTGACTTATTCATTAATGAATTTCCTGTTTCTAAATGTAATTTCGCATTTGATCTCGGTGTTATAGTAGATTCTCGTATAGCATTCTCCCAGCACATTGATTTTATTGTGAGCTAGTCGAATTCTCGTCTTGACTTTGTCAGGCGTCGTGCTGCGGAATTTTCCCGACTTCTATACTCTTAAAATCCTATATATCTTCTTGGTCAGACCTATCCTTAAGTATTGTTCTGTTCTATGAGATCCCTACTATGCTGTTCATAGGAGATTTTGCAGATTTGCTTTGAGGAAGCTTAACTGGAGTGCCAATATGTGCCAAGATGTCAATTAATTGAATTGCAAAATCTATCTACTAGACAGAAGACCCATAATGTCATGTTTATAAAGGATCTGCTGGATTATAGAATTGTCTCTCTTTCCCTGCTCGACATATGTACTTTTACACTCCCTCTAGAAACTTGAGGTTCCTCTCCATTTTATGTATATGAATCGTTTCATAGATCAAATTACTGTCTTAATGGTCCAATTACTCGTTCTGTTCGACAGTTTAGTCTTTGCAGTTGTATGATTAACTTCAATGAAAATAGATGCTCAATTAAGAAAACTGTGAGTAGTTTCATCGCTTCTTTCTCTTAATTGCTTTTTTATGATTGTATCATTGTTAGATTTTAATTCTGAATATCATGTTATTGTTAGTTCTGTTATAGTTGTTTGCATTTTGTTATTTGCTTTTGTCTGATTATTCCATCTACTAATTATTTTCATTTATATTTCCAACCTTTATTATTATTATTATTTTGTATGTAATATGTTAACAACTATTTATTATTTGTTCATTCCATAAAGATACCTACAATCGTTACTGTTTTTTTACATTATTGTCTCGCTTCTATGGTTCTAGATTACGCATTGCATTGTCATAGTTTATTTGCAATCTCTTTTTATGTCTAATATTTATGTTGTTAATCGGCTAGCTCATAGTATTATAGAATTCATTATTATTTATTGATTGTGTTTTTGGTAGGAGCTAAAATATTCTTTGCTATTTACGCATGTATTATTTATAGTTTTAGTGCATGCTTATTTATAATGACTATTTTTCCTTTTTTGTTTTGTCTGTGTACAAAATAGATTAGCTCTGGAATATCTATCTTCTGTCACGTTAGTGGAAGAGGCTCAACCATATAATCTAAGAGGAGCGTCGGAGAACTTCAGACTACAATAATTCAATAGAACGAGTACACATAATTCATTGGTAAATTTAATTACCTTCCAACGGAATTAGAGTGAACAAAATTTTAAGTGGAATATATTAAAAATAGCGCAATATTGTAAATTTTAAATATTTGTGAACTTGTAAATTAAAAGCAATATTCTTACTAATAAATGATTATATTATTTCGCTCATCCATAATCGATTTGGCATAGTAACGGCTATATCTGATTTGAGGAGATAGAACTTTCAATTGTTAAATGAATTCGTTCGAAAGAGATTTTTCACTCTGAATATTTCTTGAATAATGGCTATGACATGCAACATAGATGCGTTTACATTCAGATTTAGTAGGGGCAGCCTTCTCAAATAGTCATTACTACCATTGAGAGAGATTTTTCTTAGTAGCATCTAAAACCTACAATCGTATTCAAGACTGAACTGGCTCCAATTTGAGCTTTTGAGCAATTACATATTTACAAGTTTTGATCGAGTAAGTGAAGTTTTTTTGACGTCTGCACATACTCGATACAGTGGCCATGCGAGCCTTAATATCGAGACCAGGCCTGACGTGCATATTCATTAAGTGGTTTAACAAATAAATGTGAAATCGCAATATTATGAAAGGACCAACATTCAGTAAAACATAGAATAGAGCTACTTTTAGATACCTTGTAATTTATATTAGAGAAGTCATACACAGAACCCACATGTCAAATGGTGGAATCTGAGAAGAGAATTTATAATCATAAGCTATAGGGTTCTGATTCCTGCGGAAAGTCATAACCTCACATTTGTCGATATTTAGCTATAAATTATAATTACACCAAGCCTAATATTGCATCGAGTCATAGGAAAATTTAATTTAAGAGAACTTTACAGTATTTCAAAAGAGAGACAATGCTATCAATATGTAGCATGGAAAACAACGCGCCCTTAGTGACTCCCTTGAAGTTCCTCAAACGAAGCTATCAAGACGGAATGGCCGACAAAAGATTTCCATACACCACCAACGTGGTAGCTCAATACATAGTTTAATAGTGTTACAAAGTTACCATTGCTACGTTGATGTTTTATTTAAAGAGAATTCAATCGATTTAAAATATTAGGGGAAACCCATACTTTTTTATTTTAAACAGTATCTTAGTCAGATTACTTGTGATTGAGATTGAAGGCCTTCCTTAAATCTGTATAAATACAATTGGCCCAGTAAGCGTTTGCGAGTCCGCTAATGGAATTCCGCACAAATGCCCGAGAGCAACCAATGTTGGTTTGGAAAGCCCGAAATTTGATCGATAAATTAATGGCATAGGTATAAGATAATTTTGTAATAAGTTTATAATTCGAAATTGTTTTTCTACAACTCTTTTTACAGGCGTGTATGATGCAAGAGTTTTTCTAAAGCCGTATTACCGTGGTACGGCTTAGTTAAAGGCTAAAGGAATCACAAATAAATTTAAAAAAAAATTATGAATTGTGTAACATGTTAAACAGTTTTGGAGGAGAAAAGTCATTTTGTTGTTATCTAGTCATTTTCATCTTCATTTGTATGTTGGGTAAATTAAAATCTACAATAACTAGTGTTTAATCAAGAAACTCCTTCACATGAAAAATTCTATTTAAAAACTTATATGGAAACTCAACCCCTTCCCTACCAAAAATCATAATCTCCCAAGATAAAGATAAACTGAATTTTTCCTGACAATGGCAGTGTTAATTATATCATTATAGCACAGACAATAAATATACAGAATACAGATATCGACGGTAGTACTAAGAAAGTGATGTGAGGAAGAGCTCATAGCAAACCTCAATAACTCACTGATCTCTAAATATATCATGGGTACGAACCAAAAATATTTTTCAATATAGGCAAAAATTCATTTCTTTCTTAAAATTTAAATTGACCATATTTCTTCAGAATTCGTGTGCATTATTGGTGGCTGGCTGAAGACGATTCGAATAAGTTGTGAGTTGTGTCTGGGCAGTCTCGGCTTCGTGGAAATTGGATAGATTTGGTTACTTGTGCTTGTTAGCTAACAAAATTTATGGTACATCCACCGCGGATTCTTGTCTCATGCCTGTGTTATGTTTTCAATGGAGGAAAGAATTGATTTATTTCTTAGAATTGAAATCGACCATATTTCTTCAGAATTCGTGGTTTATTTGCGGTTATAGACGGTCCGAACAAATTACTGTCTACCGCCTTCCGAGATGCGCTGATTGTGAAGGGTGGGTAGGTGGAGGTAAACAATCTTAGAATATAGAGCAAACAGGAATGGTGATAAGCCAGATTTTGCGTAATGAATTCCTGGTTGTGTTGGTAGTCCATTTTTACATGATTTACACGCTATCCCCATTCTAAACAACTTGTCAATTTGCAAAAAGTAAACAAAGGTTTTGTGCGGACCATCTCTGGTAAAAAATGTTCTTTTTCTACTTTATTCTGAAACAATTCACATAATTGATTTATATAAATCTTTGCTTCTATTAACAAAAGAGATAATTTAGGTAGTGCAGTTGCCTCAAACAGGATTCCCTAGTTTATAATCCAATTTATATTTGCAAGCACTGACCGAACACTTCATTTCTGTTTATTTAATTGATATGAAGATTTTTACATGCACTAGTGGCACTATAAAACTTTGCACTAAATAAAGTTCAAAGATAAATAGTTTTGAAAAGAATTGATTCGATATTTTTGTTAAATTTCACAAAAGAACTTAAGTTGACCAAATCTGCTCACAAAACAAAAGCACATTTGAAAATTTCTCCATCCAGCATCTCACTTACTCCTATGTATAGTCTCCTGCTCTTGACAAATTACGCTCTTGTACACGAATCAACCATTCCTGTTTGCTATATATTCTAAGTAAACAATGAAAGATTTACTACTTTTAATAGTTGGATAAGCATACAAAATTACAAACTTTAACGAAATTTATTGGCAATCTAGGGAAATAACGCCAAAGCGGCTATCACTAATCGGCACAATCAAGATTTTGCATTTTTTGGTTTCCGTATTTAAGAGAATTGCAAATTTTAACAAACATAGACTCGAAAGATATTGTTTCGCACATTGCGAGTAGGGAAAATGTACGGCATACCAGTAGGAAGATTAGTAGGAAGTTAATTCAAATCGACGATAAAATGCAAGTGCACAGTGAAAGTTCAACTTCTCCAATAAATTCAGTTTGTGGAATGCAAAGAACGACAGTGCGTATGTGCTTAAAATCAAAGAACAAATAATTGAAGAACTTTCAGCGGCTTCGGCTTCCCTGCCGTGAAATATGAAAATAAAAATCGGGACAGGATTCAAATTTCAAAGTGTAAGAGCAAAACGTTTGTTGCATTGTATAGAACGCAAGATATTGAAACCATTAATGTGTTAATTTCCCCCCTCCCCTTCTCACACTCGCCATCACAGTCAACTTATCCCGCAAGACGGTAGACAGAATTTGTTTGGACCGTCTGCAGCCACCAATAAACCACAAGAAATAAATCATTTCTTTCCTCTATTGAAAATAATTTAGAAAGTCCTATTATATTTCTTGTCTATGATTATAGTTATTTTTTCTACTCGAAAACATAGGGAAGGTAAGGTTTTTCTATGGCTATGACTAGGTAAACTTAGAGCGTCAAAAAATTTGTCAAAGTTCGAAATGAACTACTAAAACTTAAACTAAGGATTTCTACTGTGATATATTTTGTTAACTAAATTCTTAACATATGTACTTACATGGCTAATAGTACTTGTTATCGGATTTATTTCATCTTCACGGTTTGCTGTTTCTATTTCTTCCACCTCTAAGTCTAATATTGGACTAGCTTCTCGTTCGACGAACTCTGGGCTTTGCTCTCTTTTCATTGCTTGTTTGCTAAAATGGTCCACAAAACCATTTCCACTATAATCTCTTCCTCGTCTGCCCGAATTCGCTTGACTTGTTGCCTCTACTTTGATCTCTCGGTTAGCTATGATTGCTTTTGCTTTTGTTGAAGAATTTAAAAATTTAAGATCATTGTAGCACCACAGTTTGGGTGAATACTTAGCGCTGCCTTTTTTCCCTGCTAATACTTTGCTTTCCTCCCTAAAAAATTGATCTCTGAGGATTTTTATTTTTCTTTTAATGTCACTGATTGAAATATTTGGTTTGGTTTTTACAATTTCATTATAGATGAAATTGTATTGCTCTTCCTTGGCTGTTCGAGCAGTTTGAATATCACCATCATATAAAAGTGAGCACTTTGCATATAAATTGATCAATTTTTGCGTTTCGTTTTTGTTCCATGATGCCATTTTATTATAAATATTAACTCGACATTAGCACTTTACTTTATCCCAAATAAACACCTCGATTGACAAGTGGAAGTTGATAATAAAATTGGAAAACAAACTTTGACACACGCAGCTTTCGAAGCTAAAATCGATGCGCAGCGCAGTACTGTAGCAACGTAGCAACAACACAGTACAGTGCAGTGTGGAGGAATTTTTACAATCGTCAACATCGAACCGAATTTATCTGGGTTTACACGTTGCAGTATACTTCACTTTTCGTTGATGTAGTCAATCGGAAGGAGGAAAAATTCAGTTTATTTTGCTATGTTATAATAACTAATTATGTACTATACTTGATTGTCGTAGAGCCCAAAGTTATACCACTGAGCATACAATCTGTTGTATGCTTAGTGGTTATACCTTGCTTTAAGCAGGGGACTCAGAAATAAATACACTTTGACTTGGCTTTGCAACCATTATGGCTGATTTACATTACTCGAACATTGCTAGAAAACAGAGTAAGTAGTTTCCCCTTATCTGAAAATACTTTAGAACGATAAGGACAAAACATAATCCAGCAAAATTTTACTGAGTAAAATGTCAAATTCCCCTATGAAGGGGAAATTTTTACTGCCATAATTAGCCATAAAAAGTTCTAGCCAGAAGTATATTTTATGGCAGTAAACTCATACATATAACTACAAGCGTGTACGATTATAATTGTTTACACGCACACAAAATAAAAATATTTGAAGCAAGTTTGTTTTCTCAAGCAAACAATTTTAGCTAAGCTAAAAATGAAAAACACCTTAAAGTGGAAAAATGCGTTTTTTATTTGTCTTCAGGATATTATTTTTGCAAATTTACAAATTATAAAAACTAATATTTAAAAATATCCAAGAATTAAGTGAAGAAATTGTATAGAATGTTATTAAATGTATCAAAGATGTGTATACTTTGTTACAATGAGACCAAATTCAGCTATAATTTAAACCCTTTCTTAATTTTAACACCACGGTCTTTGATCTCAGTTTTCTCAAATTCATGGTTTTGCAAATAATGTGTTTTTAATTTGCACGGGAGGTATGGTATTCAACGCCAATCAGAAAACTTCGCTTGGTATTTCAATGCATATTATGCAGGAATGATCCCTCTGAAACCATCAAGAAATACAACCTACTAAATATCCCCTATGATACTGCTTGCGCTCCTCTCGTAGCCTGTAGAACACTTCAAAATTATCCGCAGACTGCTCCCGTCTTTATTGCGACAATGCGAAAAAATTTTGTAGCAGCTAATAAAGAATTGGGCCAATTTTCGACCACTTTTAGTAACTTTATACTGAGACAACTTACATCTAGATGTGCAAAACCTCACAACTGACAAATTGATGAAATGCCACAGTGGCACTTCGCTATAAAAGATTGTTTAAACTGACAAATTGATGAAATGCCACAGTGGCACTTCGCTATAAAAGAGTGGGAAATAATGTTTTGACAGTCGATCACCTCTTCCTTTTTTTCTAACAGTGGAAAGTAATATGCCCCTCTCACTCACTTTGTCATGGGAAAAATTTTCTATAATTCGATAGTGGAACATTCGGCATTCGGAATTCTGAACACCCCGTTAAGAAAAAAACTGACAATCATCTGACATATGGTGACACTACTCAGTAGCAATGGAATTTGAATATTGTTTTAAATTGTGAATGAATTTTCTATAATTTTATTGGTTTAGTTTAGTTTGTTCCAAATTTAATTTATAATGATTTTTTTCGGCAATTTTCAGAAATTCACTTTCCACAAGTTATTTTGCGCACATAGCACACGTAAGATTTACGATTATCTTTTAATATATTTTACATAATTTAAATTCGTCCAAATCAAATAAATTTCAGGTCAGGCTTTTAAACAGGATCGTGCTCGTAAGGCTGTTCGATTTTCATCAAATGTAAATTATCCCGCTGTAAAAGATCCTGAAGGTATTAATGAAAATTATGGACAGCCAACGTCATGGACACATCCACACCTAATCAACGATGGAGAGATTGTCCAAGGAATATCCTTAGAAGAAATTAAAGATAGGAGAAGGAAATTAATGCAGACTATTCGAAATTTTTCCTTGCAATCAAATTCAAAGTTTAAATCTCATGTGGTATGTATTTTATAGCATAGTCAGAATATGCATATTTTGTGGGAGAAACGGGTACGTAAAAGATTTTTTTTTTCATTGCAGATAGTTATACCGTCATCTACTAAAAAGTACATGAGCGATAAAATTCCATATGTCTTCCGCCAGAATAGCGATTTTCTATATCTTTCAGGCTGCCTGGAACCAGATTCTGTCCTTGCACTTATAATTGATGATCAGGAAGTGATGCGTTCGATTCTTTTCATGAGACCAAAAGATAAACATGCAGAACTTTGGGATGGTGCTCGTACAGGTGTTGAAAATTCTATTGAATTTTTTGGAGTAGACGAAGCTTACAGTATGGAGAAGTTAGCAGAGATTATGAAAAGGTAATTCTTTTTTTTTTTTTGTCAGTTTAAGTCTGTAAACTAGGAAGGCAGTAATTAATTAGATTGTGTGTTTTGCTCTCAAACAGCAATATAGTTAAAGGTCAGAGACCTACTAAAGTTTGGTATGATGTGAAATCTTCGGATTTACCAAAAGTAACTGCTGAGCTGCAAGCATGTTGTTCGCCCAATTACATATACCCAGAATCACCGACGATATATATTCATAGACTGAGGGCTATAAAAAGTTCCAATGAAGTAGAATTAATGCGAAAAACATGCCAAATAGCATCGAAAAGTATTAACGAGACGATGGAAGAAACAAGGCCTGGTGACTCGGAGCATCATATTTTTGCCAGAGTAGATTATAAGTGTCGTATGCGGAATGCAAGCTATTTGGCATATCCACCGGTTGTTGCAACTGGTAAAAATGCTACAACAATTCATTATATCAATAATACTCAGTTGATCAAGGATGGTGATCTTGTTCTAATGGATGCAGGTATTATAAACGAAAAGAAAATAGTTTTCTTAGTATATTATTGCAAGAGATAATATAATATATTTTTAAGGATGTGAATATGCAGGATATACGAGTGATATTACCAGAACGTGGCCAGTGAATGGATCATTTTCATCTGCGCAAAAAGTTTTATATGACTTATTGCTGGTGTTACAGAAAGATCTGTTGAGTATGTATGGTTTTGTTTTTAGATTATAGAATGACAAAATAACATAATGTGAACAAAATGGTAAGCGGATATGTTGAATATAAGTAGAAAGCAAGGCCCTGAAAAATAACAATATGGTTATGCAAAACAACATTTTTAGTTATCTTGAGTGCCAATATTTCATCAAAATCCGCTTACCGCTTAACAATTTTTATTTTTCCTGTAGTCGATTAAAAAATTTTGCAGACAATTAGAAAGACGCATTTCTCAAAAAGTTTTGGGATGGAAGTGATCTAAACTCATTGGCGTAACTAGGGGTGTTATTGTCTTTGCTTCGATGTTATTCCTCAAGACTATTTTGTGTTTGATTTGCCATAGTCATGGCATTCGTGACTCTCGAAGCTGTCATTTTCTATTTTTGTTTGCTACTTGGCTTAACCGTAGCTTCTCCTGCTCTTGACTAGGAGCTCCGCGGTTCTTGTTTTGAAACGTCAAAGAAAGAAGAAGCGGTAAGGAAAAAGTTTGTGATTGGTACTTTTGGCGTTTGCTGCTTCTTTTGCACAGAAGCACGAGACTGGCACTTTGTAGTTAACAACTTTTTGACATAGTTCTGTTATGTCCCCGGATGTCCCAAGGGTCATGGTCCGGCAGTAAAAACAAAAAACCTCTAGGTAGGGGCCATGGTGGGCCTAGCCCTCCTCGGAATGCAGACTGCCCACCCCAAGAAATTATAAAAAATCCTAAAAAACATTCGTCAATTCGTACAACCATAGGTCTAATTAAATTGACTCCGTTCGAATCGGAATCGAAAAGGCTTTTAAAAGCTCTTTTCTTTTAGAAAATATTATGAAATCTTTTTAAAATTATTAAAAACTCTTCTGAGACTGCTCTGATTCTAAACGCATGTAGATGGTATAAATACTGGGGATTAGACATGGTGTTACTATTATATCAGTTTCGTGTATAGAACTTGAGTATTCTGATTTATTGTCCTTAATATTTGAGAGAAGGAAAGGAGGAGAAGTTGAAAACAAAAGTTTCTGTTAAACGGCACTACTATCTTTCATTTTTCTTTTAAAATGGTGGAAATTTTGTTTCATTTCTCACATAAACACTACTTCCCATGATTTAAAAAAATGAAATCGTATGGCATGTTTGGAGTGAACTGTACGGAAAATATGAGTGCCGCTTGGGTTCATTGAAATTAAAGAAAATAATGCACTTTCACTCAGTTCGCCAATTACATTGTGCAGTAATCTATTTTCACAATAATTTATATGTTCGACTAAACTGAAATTAACAAATAAAAAAGGAATCAAATCTAATTTCGTAAATACTCGTCGCCGTTGGGTATCGATTTTATTGCTTATCACACAATCGCGGAATGTTGAATGAAGAGCTATCCAAAGTTCATTGAATGCTGATGACTTATACTATCTGATAAGCGATGTACCATACTCTGTACCGGGTGCTTAATAACATTCAACGAGAATTCTAATAAACAATGGGAAACAATTGAAAACTGTTCGTTATTTCTCTGTTTCCTAACATCGGAGCGTTGACAAAACTACCCTATCTCAAAAGATTTTCTTATTAAAATAACCCCACGCATACATGCATTTGCAGTGGATTAATAGTGCTGATCTAGCCTCTGCTCTCTTGGGAGTATAAAACCAATTCTTATGATTCCCCAGTTGAATGCATGTATATAATTCCGTATGAACACCTCTCTGTGCAAGTTTGATTGTTTAAGTGGTTTTTATATTTCTAGAATGGGTCATTAAGAAGTGAAAATGATTACAACCATTTTCATAGGATTGCATATTCTGAAGAGCTTTTCAGTACAATAAAAACATATATGACTACTTGTTTTCACAGTATACGTAGAAAACCTTAATTTTTATATTGCAACCAATCCATTTTGCTTATTACTTCTATGTGTTGCAAACGGAATAACAAACCTAGTGTATCCCCCCTAGACAATAGCCTATGAGCCCGTTTAGACCGTGCCATTTAGAACTAGTTTTACGTAAGTCGACTTATGTAGAACTAATATGAAGTGGTGTAAACATGCCGTATTACGAAAAACTAGTCCTACTTTAATCCGGTATTTGATGCGGTATTGACCTACAAAATTAGTCTAACTTCCCAAATTCCTATTTTCAGCATTATACCTTAGTACGTATCCACCACATCGAGCCACACCTCACTTCAGTTTGCTTTCAAACTTCAAAATGTGGTAGCGGATAAAAGATATTTTTTTTTTTGTGAGCTTGACAAATCTGAATATTGAATTGTGACTTTCCGCAGATTGTGATTAAATTGGAGAAAAATAATATAAATTTTTTGCAGATGTTCTTTTAATGCCCGGAGGAAAAACACTAGACGATCTTTTTGACACTATGTGCTTGAAAATGGGAAAGTATCTTCAGGAAATTAATTTAATTCCAAAAGGTTTAAGCGATCATGAAGTAGCCAGGGTGAGTTTCGTTTGAATTTTCGTTGTTCATACATTTATTGCGGATATTCATAGAATAATTATTGTTTTTAATAAAAGGCTGCCTATAGATTTTGTCCTCATCATGTTTCGCATTACTTAGGAATGGATGTACATGATACGCCTTTAATATCTAGAAGTACACAATTAGTTCCTGGCATGGTTTGCACAGTTGAACCAGGTATTCGTTTTTCTTTCTTCACTTAAATATGCACATCTTTATGCTTAACTTGTTTATTTATAATTTCAGGAATTTACATTTCTTCTGATAGAAGAGATGTTCCACCAGAATTTCGTGGATTGGGACTTAGAGTTGAGGACGACATTTATATCACATCGTCAAGTTCTATTGAAAATTTAACAGAAAGTTGTGTTAAGGAAAGGGACACCTTAGAAGTTTTGCTAAAAAGATAATTTTTATATTAAATTATAAATGGGATTGAGAAATTAAATGAAGTAATGTCTAATAATTAGGCATATTTGATTTAAAGTAAAGTCGCATATTTCAATATTCTAGGGCAAGGGATGAATATTACTAACAAGACTACGAGAAGCCTTTTGTGATTGGTTTGCTAGAAACATGCGGAATTGACTTCCCATTAACAATACATATTAAAAAACAATTAAAAAAAATGTTCTAATGGTGGAATACGTACTTATTATATATTTATTATAATCATTCATAGCTGAAATTTATTTTAGTTTCTCAAATTCTTCTTTTTCTATGAGATCTTCTAGAATCTAGAAAAGTTATTACAATCATTGATCCCCTTTTTTGTTTGGGTTGAGACGGGTGTTTTTCTCAAAAAGATTCGAACTTGGTCTTAATTTCGGGTGTTTTCAAAACATTTATATTGACTGGCCTATAATAATATATCCCCGAGATGGAATAATACAGAGCTGTGGTGGTGTGTATTTTATTCATTCCTTTGGGATGGGCTTTTATCATTAAGACTTAAAAGCATTAACAATTATTTGAGGAGTGTCGGGTGAAAATGCTGATGGACTCAATAATTTGAACTAGGAAGGAGTACGCACAGATTTGAGAGCGTAGATGTCACCAAACTTGTGGTGGGAATATTTTTGGCACATTCGATTTTATGAGGATTATTGGCGTTGGCGCACGTACAGCATTTTAAACCAAGAATATGATTTTTTTTATTTTTTAGCACTTTCAGAATTTTCACTGAACATTCTTCATTCTCCTCTTTTAGGGCCCCTATCGGGATCCTCACATAAGCTATCGCTGGAGCTATCAATTTCAGAGCCCGTGTAGTCAATTCCTCAAGGCTGGTCTTGCATAACCGCACCAATTTTGATTTAGCAAGCACAACATCCAACGTCTTAATGGCTACTTGGATATCAGTGTATATACAGATATGTTATGCGAAGGGTGCACATAGATGCCAATATTGCTGCCTGGTAGATTGCCACAAGCTCTTTCTGAAAAACGCTACATTTGTCTGGCATTCTCTGGAGTACAATCCAGCCCCTGTGCCCCCACTCGTCTTGGAGCCATCCGTGAAGATAGAGTTCAGTATTGATAAAGTTAACTTATTAATTTTTAAATAAATTATTAATTTTATTTTATTCTTTAATTTTACTAATATGTGGATAACATTTTTGCTTAAGATTGTTGGGGCCCTGTATCACTGCGCTACAGCGGTAGCTACGCCCCTGAATGTAGGCTTCCCTACATCTGGACGAAGCAGCATTGATTTTTTAACTCAAACTCTTTATAAATCTAAATAACAATACTTTTTATTTAAACACTCCAATGTTCTCTGTCTTCCTTGAAAACTACTTTTTCAATCCTCACGATTTATATTTCTTAACCTGCTTCCCCTGATCTAATTATTCAAATTTTTCCGAGAAGTGTTCAGAGGATCCGACAACATACCGTACCTGCTCCCTTCTTATTGCACCTTTTTCTTTATATTTCCTGGTAGTAAATATCTCTAAACTTTTAAAGGATCACAAACGTAATGCTCAGTTTTTTACATTCTAGATACATTTATTTTATTGCATGTTAAAAGGAATCTTAATGGCTATGCTTAATTATCTTCAATGAATAGTTTTTCTGCATGAGCTGATGGATCCAACAGCATAACTAATCTTATAATTTTATATTGGAGCGAGGCGTTGCCGTTGCTAACACTTCCGCAAGCAAATAGTTTCGGCCATTTTCAAATTGTGAAATTTCTGATCGGAGGGCTGTGTTTCCTTGGGCAGTCCGACACCATATCGCATACTGCACGCGCAGGACGGTCCCTTACATGCGATTTGAGGTAATTATATAATAAGCAAATTCTCAATACGTGCTGTGATTTTGCGTTACAGTTATTATTTATATGAAAAATTGTAACTTAATTGAACACCCACACAATTAAACTTGGTAATCATATAAGAAACTACACAAAAGTGTAGCAAAATGCGCGTGCAGTATGCTGCAGCATTTAAGGTCGCCCAAATGTCACACGGTTCTTGTCTTTACTTCGGCCACAATCGTTCACTGACAGTCGCACCGATGTACAAACGGTATAAACGGAGCCAAAAAACTGATTTTCTTATCTGTTTGTTTGTGTCAAATTTCTTATCACTGAACTAATTAATCACGCTATACTAGACGCGCGGTTATAGGCTACGAACTACGATTGTTTTTAGCGGCAACTACTAGGATACTAGTTGTTATCAATAAAAAATGTCGATTTATAAAGATTTGCCAGAGGTACAGATTTTTCCACAATTAGTTCTTAAATTATAATTAACTTCATCTAGGAACATCCTCGTAAGTTGATTCCGGAATTGTGTCGTCAATTTTATCAGCTTGGTTGGGTCACGGGAACCGGAGGAGGAATTAGTATAAAACTGGAGTAAGTTCATCTTATTAAAATATCTCATTTTTTCGTATAAATTCTTAGTCTTCAGGGATATTATGTATGTGCATGGAGAACTATCGATTTTTATCTGTTGAAGAAAAAACTCTACTCTTGATTTAATGCTCGAATGTGGAAGATAAAATTGAGGTTTTAGAAGTTCTTATTGATTATCTATGGGATTATTACCAGTGAACTAATAAAAAGAAGACATCGTCAAACCGTATTAGAGAACATATTTGTTATCAACCATAGCTTGTCCATCCTTCCGTCGTTTTTGTTAGAGACATTTCAAAATGTTGATTTAAACTAAAACTAAAACTAAAACTAGAATTATATATTAATGGTAACCCCAAGCTTTGAGCTTAAACGTAAATACGGTGGGCACCTACGAAAGTAATTAGACATTTCAATTTATAGCATTTTTATACATTAGCAAACCAACTTAAAGAAATTATAGATACATGTCATTTTATAGCGAAAGGAAGGAAAAACTGTTAGAAGGGAAAAATTTGTAGATGAAGCACAGGACCAAGACGAGGTGGGAATCGAACCCACGACCCCTGGGTTGATAGTCAGCGCGCTTACCAACTGAGCTACCGAGGCCAACTCTGTAGTCTCAAACAGCAAGAAGAAAGCCACCCCCTCCTGAAATCCGTTTATCTATCGTACAACAGGGCGTTCCATGGTATACATCAATCTAAGCAAAAAGTTTATGCCTTTGATTTGATGTGGAGTGGGACATTAACATTATAACAGGCAAAAAGTTACACTCGTAAGTCCCTAAAAGTTAAGAATATATTTATATTTGGACAATTGATATGTTCATGCGATGGCTTAATAATTTTATGGGGTATTTTATTCCCTGGAATTTATTTTGTCTTAAGTGACGTAATAAGAACGGTGTAATTCTTTTTTCTTACTCATTTGATGCATATGGCCATGGTAAACATCCGTTTGCAAGAAGTACTTGTAAAATTGATAGTCTGTATATACATATATATATATGTATGTATGTGGTCCACGGCACTAACTGCTAGTTTTTGCTGGCTAAACTATTCAATCAAGAGACTTGATAATTTCCAGATTATAGGCTGCACACCAAAGATATGGAGCGAATAATTTGCCGAATTACTGCATTTAATTTCAAACGGAGAAGTCTACAGCGCTGTAGTCCAGCTACTGCAATTCCCCCAATATATTAGAGGCCAGCGCTGTAACAGCGTCGACAGCTAGTACAAAGATGTCGGTTTAATCTGAGAGACTTATTATATGCAATAAATGAGGTAATTTTCTTGGTATGTGGCTATTGTATCATTTCCGGGAATGAAGTACATATACACTTACCAGATAAAGTGTTTCCTATAACAACTTTTGTATAAAATATATGAGGTAGGGAAAGGTGAAAATCCATGGTCTGGCTAGCAGGAACGTTAAGGTTTCAATGCCTTAGTTAAATACTCGTTCACGAATTGAAGTAAATTTGCGAGCATAAATGTGAGAGACTTTTGGTCTCCAGTCTCCGGTTTATAGAGATGGCAATAAACTTTTGTCTCTGGAGACCAAAAAATTAAGTCCCCGGAGACCATAATAAAAAAGTTTCTAGAGACACGTCTCTGAAGAGATATACACGAAATATGAAGCTTTGTCTCTATAAATCTCCAGAGATCTATGTTAATTGTCAAGCAGGAGATTGTTAGAAAGCTTTATCTGAAAAGTTATTAATATTTTTATGTTATTGAAAAAGTGAAAAAGCTTAAAAAAATATATCCTTGGTGTACAAATTTTACGGGATAAACAACAAATTTGTGATTTTTTTTTTAATATATAACCAGAGCTCATAGAACACACAAATAGTCTCCGGAGACCTGTATATGAAAAATGAGCAAATTTCGGGAACCGGAGACCGAACCTGGAAACCTTTTCATGTCCCATAAAAAAAAGAGGTTTGTTTTGTATAATATAATTACACAAAAAAAAAACTATGCTTATTGTATGAAAAGTGCAAGGAAAATCAAATCGGATCAACGGTTGTACAACAAGCACATAAACCATACTACGATCGCATATACAACATATACAACATCCAACCATCCAACCGAGCTTGCCATTGTTGCATGCTTCGTACAATTCGCCCACACACCATACAACGATTGTACGCCGCCATGAATTGGTACAACTACAACAGTTGGGCTGACAGTTGTGTCGTGTGTTGGCCGTTTCAGCCTCTTTAGAGATTTCTTGCGTCTCTGAAGTGTATACACGGATCTTTGGGGAGGCCAAAGTCTCTCGTCGTGTAGCTTCACCTTAAGGATTCGTTAGATTCATAAAAAGTTGCGGCTGTTTAGCTGCCACTTTAACCTTAGTAAGTTAAGGTAAGGTCCCCACAATTATGTTTCGTATTATAACGGACCATCGAAAGGTATACGTAATTAGCAGCTATGCAGGGTGTCCCGTATGTGTTGTTACAACCGAAGGCTGTCGATGGGTCATGCTCAGAAAAACAAAAAAGAGCTGGAGGGGGGGGGGTGGTTTCCGAGATAACGGAATTTAAAGATATTTGGGTATGTTTCTATAGTTCACCCTGTACTTCTGAACGTTACACCCTATGATGATGGTGACTTAAAATCTGCTGGATATGTTCAAGAAAAAGTGCGAATAACGGAGAGATCAGTCTAAACATGACCTTCGGATGTAATACTGTCGTGCCCCTCGAGCAATCTATCAATGAAACTCACGATTCAAATAAAACAATAAATCTTTCAACCAAGAATCTTCCGCATATCGGGCCATAACAATACCACGTACGAGATATTCTGTGTAACCTTAACCTATTTTTGAAAAAACCAGTTCGCCTTGGAAGAGCCAGCATTGTAAGATATGTCGTCACTTATAATGTGAGTGTAGTCTATAGGGCCTGTAAATAGCTGAATTTAATCTCAGATTTCCATCCTCGGCAATTTTATATGCTGCTAACAATACTTTGGAATTAATTTGGCTGCCTATTTCTGGCTTTAAAAATTTGCTCTAGACCTCTTAGATATGTGGTGATATTATCAACAGAGATTTCTGGGAGTTAAACTGATATTAACCTTTTCTTTTATTTTTATATTTAATCATGCAAAGCAATGACATTTACATCGCTCCATCTGGTGTACAAAAAGAACGTATTCAACCCGAAGATCTGTTTGTCCAAAACATTGAGGGCAAGGACTTGCAATTACCACCTGAATATAAGAAGTAAGAAAATGGTAACGATACTTTTTTGAATATATTATATGAAACTCTCGCTTTAGGTTGACAAAGAGTCAATGTACTCCTCTCTTCATGCTCGCTTATATGCATCGAAATTCTGGAGCTGTAATCCATTCGCATTCACAAAATGCTGTTATGGCAACATTATTGTGGCCTGGCAGAGAATTTCGCTGCACACATTTGGAAATGATAAAGGTGGTGGCAATCAGTTTGGGTTTCAGTAATTATTTTATTCATCTTCATTTTCAGGGAATCTATGATGAAGAAAAGCAACGTCATTTGCGATATGATGAAGAATTGGTTGTACCTATCATAGAAAATACTCCTTATGAAAAGGATCTGGCTGATCAGATGTACGCCACAATGCTTGAATATCCACATAGTTGTGCAATTTTGGTGAGACGACATGGAATTTATGTCTGGGGCTCAACTTGGCAAAAGGCTAAAACAATGTAAGAAAACATTTTACATTCTTTAAGTGTTTGAATTTTGTGTATACTTTATCAATTCTTTCTTTTTTTAGGACTGAGTGCTATGATTATCTTTTTTCTGTGGCGGTAAATATGAAAAGATGTGGATTAAATCCAAGTCAACCCGAAGTGAATGGTCAGTAATATGCGACAGCATTGGACGTAGTACATATCGTCGTCGTCTACAATTTTATCAAATTCTTCCAATTTATATCGAATACATATACAACTTTTTACTGTGTCAAAAATTCGATTTTATGGATTAGTATTACAGGAAAATACTGTTAATTCCATTTATATTTGCTTGTTATTAAATGAGCTTAAGAGTAGAGCAGAGCTCTTTATTCAATACTTAAATAGTTGTGGTTTTAGGGGTAACATTTGTCTAAGGATTTTAAAATAAACTCTTACATAATACAATGAATTATTGTAATTGCCTTAATCATTTGTGAGGGTTCCCGAAATATCAGAACAAAATTGAAATTTTGATAAAATGATGAAAATTTACTTTTTGCTTTACGTATGTATATTGTAACCAAATGAGAAGTCAGTTGTCAACCAATCATAGCATCAGCTTTCATCTACAAATATATCACTAAGCATATATCTGCAGATGAAATTCTAATTCTATAGACTGGTTGCCATGAACAACTTACAACACAGATGACCGTATAGCCCTTTACCTTTAGCCATCAGTCGGTTGGGGAGGTTCTTGTCATCTATCTCCTTCAGGTGCTAGTTAGCTGTGCAATAAGAAAGAAAAAAAATGTTTCCAGAGGCCTAGAACTCCACGAATTCGGACGGACAGACACCACTTTTGACCATGCATAATTAGATCAAGATGCTTAAAACTGGCGATATACCACTGTTAGTACCAACGGATCAATCTGTTCAAGACCCGGTAGAAACTAAAGAGAGCGAGAGAAAAGAGAAAGGGACTTCTGCTATTGTGGGAGCCGAAGGCTTACATCGCCATAGCGTCCCCTCACTCTACCCCACTTGAAAATGATTTAATGCATTATATAAAAAACAAAAATATGAATGAAAAGACCGATTTGAACGCAAATCCATATCCATGTGAATCTCACAGGAAATTTTATTGCTCGGTATCTTGTAGGTACACAAAAAAACCTTCAAGTTATAAACTTTAAATAACAAACCATTCCAACATATGTTATAAAAACAAAAGAAACCAAAGCTTTTCTTAAGAAAATTTCAATTACAACGACTTGGTGTTACAAATAGATCACCAAGATGAAACTACCACCCAATACAACTTCAACTTTGATTTACATGTATATTACAAGGGTGCGGTTCTCAGATCTTATTAAAGCGAAATTGGCAGGTATTGTTATCACAAAAAAAAAACCTTGTTTATCACTTTTTCTGTCATATTTGCAAAAAAAAAAAATTATATTAGTACCTTTCTATTTACAGGTACGTTGCCAAAGGGGAATTTTCTGAAGTATGTCACCACTGTGATTCCTCAGTTTTCCTTATTCAGGGATGTGGCACAGTTGACGGGTTTCAAACAAAACTTTAGTACTCCTTTCGTCATACACCGGTGGGTTACAGAACCAAATATGCCCTTTTTTCTTTCTCTTGTTGGTATTTAATAATCACTGTAATGATGCCAAACAGAAATGTGCCATTAAACTCAAATCACTTTAAGTGAGCTTTTTATATGCAGGTATTTCGCAGAAAGGTGCTCTTTCGCACATCGAAGAAAATTTAATCTTTATAGTAAGCACTGGTAGGTAGGTAGCTCCATACATCGACTCCATTTTCAGGGCATGTTTCGCCTTTGGATATGTCCCTGAGGTAAGGAGGAAGGTGAGGATTGCCTTCATTCCGAGGCCTAGTAAGGCTTTATACATGGACCCGAAGAGTTTTCGAACCATAAACCTCTCCTCATTCCCGGAGGGGCAGATCTACTGAGACGGCTCTTTACTCAATGGTTACTGAGCGAGGACTGGATCGTGGACTGTTTACCTTGGGAGCTTTTCTGGACATCAAGGGGGCTTTTGACATGGCCACTCCCGAGTCGTGAGGCAGCTCGCCGATATGGTGTTGACCGCACTGTAGTGCGATGAATCAGCCAAATGTTGAGGCGAGGATACTTAACTGTGGAGGTGGGCGACCGAACCCCTCTTAGTGTGCTGATTGAGAGAGGTTGCGCGCAGCGTGGCGTGCTGTCCCCAGTACTCTGGTGTATGTTGGTTGACCCACTCATCACGATGCTGAAAAACGTGGGATTTTCATGTTTAGCTTCCTCTGCTCATTTCCAGGCACAGTATGGCTGCTGCCTGTGCCTTTATTCAACGAGGCCTCAATATTGTTGAGGACTGGTGCATCCGTCATGATATGACAGTGAGCCCTACAAAGACCAGCTTGGTGCTCTTCTTCAGAAAACGTAAGCTTGGGCAATTTGTTCTTCCAAAGCTATTTGGACATACTTTGCAGCTCTCTCCCCATGTTAAGCACTTTGGAGTCTACCTTGACTCGAAGCTGACATTGGGATTGAACGTAGAGGAAAAGTCAATGCGGCTGTGAGGGTCTTCGCTCAATGCAGGAGAACCTTTGGCTGTACATGGGGCACAAGACCGAGGGTTGTTCACTGAATGTACATCTCGATTGTCAGACGCATGCTCACAAATACCTCCTGTATATGGTGGCCTAGGACGCTTGTGGGGACTGCGATCCAAAGACTGCTGCTCTTGAGGTCCTACTTAAACTGCCACCCCTAGATCTTGTAATTCAGGCAGATGCCAAAAGGACCGTGTGCAGATTGCGCTCATAGTAATGTTGGGAGGACTACGGGACTGACTCTTCTCATTGCTCTTTGGCGTATGGGCTGGACCTGGAAAACCCTCTGGCCGGAATGCCACGAGATGCGATGGTACTAGAGCTGCGTCTTGGGCGCTGTTTCTCTGTGAGCTTTTCTGTAAGGGAATCGTGGACTCAGGGAAGTGCCTTATCGGGTCTTCCCCGGTCCGGTCCAAAAAATTTTACCTACGGCTCTCTCATTGACGAGGCAGCCGGAACGGGGGTCTACTTCTCTGAACCTGACATTGGGATGGAGTTCTCACTTGGAAGACACACCACTGTCTTCAAGGCTGAAGTCTTTGCCATCGCAATGGCAGCGAAGATAGCCCTTGATATGCAAATCAAGGGGAAAGGATATTGCTACCCTTTCGGATTGTCAGGTAGCGTTGATGGCTCTGAGTAGCCCTTAGATAACATCTAAGTTACTGGGGAATCGCAGGTTGTCTGTGGAGAAGTTGTGTATCCACAACAATGTGTCCCTTCAGCCTGGTTACATGGGGATCATGGGGAATGAAAGGGCTGACCTTTTAGCTAGGGTTGGCTCTGATTCTTCGTTTCTTGGTCCGGAACCCGCCATAGGCGTTGCCAATGGGCCATTCTGGTTTCCGTGCCTGGGATGGGAACTCCTATCCCACTGCCTGGTATGATGCCAAAATGAAACTGTTCTGTGGTAAACTAAAAAACTCTATTATTTCGCAATCGAACATCCATATCCAAAGTCAAACAACAAGCCCCTCTCTACACAAAAATTCATACATCCAGCGCGTCGCTACAGACGGTTCGAGAGACGGTCGACGCTTCATGAATTGGCCCAAACAGTTTTGTAGTGCAACTGAACTGGCAATGACTTACTTTTGTTGACGAGGAACTGAATTAATGCGATCCGATCATGTTATGTAAATGTGAGTGATATCACGCGGTGAGATGGTTCTCTAAGGCAGTTTGTACACACGACGGCAATGCCGTTGCCGCTGTTAGTTGCGGTGTCGTGCGTATAAAATATGTAGAAACAAATCAGTCGATTGTACACATGGCGACAACGGCACCGGCATGGCAATATAGAAATTTTAGCGGCGCGGTTCTGCTGTCATGTGTGCAAACAACCTAAGGGCATGGTGTCAAATAATAATAATATCCCATTCTGATACAATAGACATACATAGTTGATATAGTTTTTTTTTCGTCCGTTGGGTGTGCAAATTGTGGCGTAGTTCGTTACGTCTGTATAGCTTCTATCATATATTTTTTGTACCTTGAAATCTTATACTCTTCCTTGGGCTAGTTTAGACGGTGTAGTTTTTGCGATACTTGATTTCCTATTCTCGTCTGTGCAAGAAAGGTAAGACATGTAATGCGTTAACAAGGTATAGTTTTTGCACGTCGAGCACGAAAGCAAAGGCAGCACAAGGAACTTCATGTTCTTGCTAGATGCTCGATCACAGTGCTGCTTTGTACGATCTTTCCCTTCTCCGCACATCTTCCCCTCCTGCCTCTGCCGTTCGAGGTGTGCAAAAGTTGTGCCATCTAAACTTGCCTTTAATTTTGATTTTCCCCTCTCTGTTTTCCTCTATTTCAAAGGTAGAGCAACAGAGGGTAACAGGCGGGGCATAAATCAAATCAGCCTCAAGCTCGAGTCAGCACATTTTAGAAAGCGCAAGAGTCTGTGCCATGCCCACCTGTAAAAGTTCTTCCTTCATAGAGAATCGTCGAGGAGGCGTAGTAGTTCTGGTCAGAAATGACATTCCCTCCAACATAATACCGATCAGCAGTCCACTACCCGCAGTTGCGGTTAAGGTCTATATGCAAACGTCGGGGGCTGGGGACGTGGTGGACAGCAGGCTGCTAAGTTCCCTCGTGGAACAGGTTTCCGGTCCTACCTCTACTGGGCGACTTCAACGTGCATCACCCGTTATGGGGATCGCTGCGGAGTGACCCAAGGGGAAGGGGGATTGTGGGCTGTCTAGACGGCTCCGACCTTTTCCCCCTCAACGACGGTTCATCTACGATTTTCAATACAAGAAACACCTTTACGCATATAGACCTTTCCTTCGCACCTCCATCCTTAGCACACCAAGCAGACTGGCGGGTTGACAGCCCCAATGGAAGCGACCATCTTCGGATCCTGATCACTATCTCTAGGCTTCATCCAGGCAGGGCACAAATATCGAGGTATGTTGAAAGTCGTGCTGATTGGGAAAAGGAAAAGAAAGGCTATACGATTTGCTGCCAACAACAGCTTACCCTCAACAAACCGGCCACCAAAACACAGCCTCGTGGCTAATATCTAAGGTTCGATAGCTCATCGAACGCGAAGACGCGGCTTGGAAGAAGCTCAAAAGCTTCCCTTACAACGCAAATGCCATTGCATATCGCAGAACAAATGCATAGATGTGCAAGGACATAAGACTGGCAAAAAAGCAGGCGTGGCTGGATTTTGCGGATGGCATTAATACAAATACACCTATGAGAGATAATTAGCGGAAGGTCCGAGCTATTTGCAGACGCCCCTCTAAGGCAGGAATCACAGGTCTTATGACTGGGGACCAAATAGTTCAGGACCCAAAGCTAATTGCGGAAAACTTAGCTTCACACATGGCAAAATATGCTAACATTAAACATCACCCAACATATTCAAACCAAAAAGAACTGTGCGAGCGACCAGCCCCAGAACAAGAGCAACTCACATCCCAATCCGTTAGCTGATCGTTTTCCCTTCAGGAAATTAAGAGCACTGTTAATTCCTTCCACGGAACCACTCTTGGTCTGGACAATATCTCCTTTGGTATGCTGAAACAGGCTCCTCCAGCCTGATTTTATAGAGCTAATAGACTGTATGACCTAGTCCTCAATCTAGGCAAATTTCCGCAGGCTTGGAAGATTGCCGAGATAAGACCAATACCAAAGACTACCGAAAAGACACCACTCCCATCCGAAACCAGACCAATCTCACTCCTATACACAACATCCAAAATCCTAGAGAAGCTGATGTCCAATAGACTATCTTGGATACTAGAGAGGCTGCTGCTGCCACAAATTGCAAGCTACAGGCCTGGAAGATGAACCCAGTCCCTCCTCCAGGAGATGGAGCATAACCTGGCAAAAGCACTCTCTAAGGGAAATCATTCAGCTGTGCTGTCTATCGACCTGGAAAAGGCGTGCAATCGAACACGTAAGCACTCCGTTCTCCGACAGCTGAACAATGGAGCATGGGGAAAAGATTTGTTGACACCATTGACTCAATTTTAACAAATAGAGGGATCAAGGTTAGAGTTGGAGGACACTTTTCCTCTATGCGTAACCTACAGAATTGACTCCCACAAAGGTCCCCCTCTCAATCCACCCATTTAACGTCTTCATCTACTCTCTATCAGAGAGCTTGGATAAGGTTCCGAATCTCTTCTACCACATCTATGCTGACAACATCATATGCTATGCTTCTGATGAGGTCCCGCTTGTAAATCATGCGCTCAACAGAGAAATGAGAGCAATCTTAGTCCAGGTCGACACAAACGGGGCCTTAAGCAAGCTTGAGGCTCTACATGTTTGTCGGAGACGAAAATGTGTAGAGAATGCCCTTGAAGGCAATATAGCTTCCATCCCACTACAAAAGAGCCTCAAAATCTTGGGACTTGTCTTCTCGCACAATCTTAATTGGACAAAGCAATCCGCGATTGTCGCAAAATCGGTTAGGAGAAGAAATAACCTGCTCAAGATTATCTGCAACAGAAACCACCCCTAGAGACTGCCACCAAAATACCCCAGCAATTGGTAGTTGGCAAAATAGATTACTATCTCACGAGATACGGATACACTACACTCATGAACATCCGCAAAATCCAGGCAACTTTAAAGGCTTCGGCCAGAATTGCTCTCGGCGCTCTACGTACCACCCCCATACCCAGTCTCCTGATAGAATCAGGCTTCCTAACTATTACACAAAGAAGAGAGGAGCTCGCTGGCAACCTTTTTTACAAGACCCTCCATAATCCTATTTCCCCACTCCGCCTCCTAACCTTGGACATCGTATCCCTTACAAGCATCCCCACTAGGCGCACCTGACCCAGCTTGACACGAGTGATCACAAGCATCCCAGAAAACCTTAAAGCCATCCTCTTTATTCCAGAGCAACAGAACCCCGTGCTCGCCATCCCACCATGGAGAGTTCCTACAGGTAGATTCATAACGAACGAAAAAAGCTACGAACACCTCAACAGAAAAAGCAAAATAAGACTACATATCGACACATACCAAGGAATACATGCAGACATTAATATCTACACAGATGCCTCAAAGTACGGAGAAGACGTAGCCTAGCCATCTGGACAAAGTACACAAATGCTGAGATTCCACGCTCATACAAACTGCCAACGTGGTCAGACGTATTCATGGCGGAGCTAACGGCTGTCTGGGAGGCTGTCAAATGGGCCAAGAAAACAGGAATGCATATGTGCCATTTTCTCAGAGCGCCTTTCCTCAAAGCCATTAAGAACCTAAAGAACAAAAACCCGTTGGAAGTTAACATAAAGAAACTCCCCTTACAGTGGAAAGATCACCTTAGCATGGTGCTCTGCCCACGTCCGGGTAGAAGGGAACGAGAGAGCGGACACGCTCGCCAAAAGCGCGCTTCGCACTTACGGTGAACTGATATCCCCACCAGGCTAGAAATCCGTCAGAGCGCAAGCTAGGAGATTACAGCACGAAAGCAGGAGCGGTACCTGGCGCGAATCGAGTACCTTTCTAGCCAGTCACTACAAAGTCATAGACAAGCCAGTTATGCCAGACCAACCAAGGCAGAAAATGATAGCGGTCGCCAGACTAAGACTGGAACACTTCCTACCAGTCAAGTTACACATTTTCCTCAGACAATTGATTCCTGCTTGTCCCTACCGCCGAGACGCAACAATGTCTGCTGCCCATGTTTTGCAACAGTGCAACGAATTACAAATACGACTCAACGAACTCGAAACTACAAGGACACCTACAGGATTCCTCACTTATAGTGGGGAGGATACAAACATACTACTCGAAGCACTGAGAACTTACCTACGAAACGGGAAGAAGGACACTAAACTCTAACTGCTGACACACCTTTGCAACTCTAATTGTAATATACGTTTTCATAGGTATAAGAAGACTAAAAAATATATATTTATTATATACAATAACATAATTCACATTTGATAAAATAATACATTCTAGTACTGTAGCACTATTAAAAAAAAAAAAATAGAATAACGATGTAAACAAAATTTAAAAATTAAACCTTAAATGTAGTTTACTAGCGTACAACGTAACAGAATGCTGCTTACATAAAAATAATACACTGTTACTATGTTACAATTTAAGGGCGGATCCGAATCCAAGTCTTTGTCTTCGTCTTCGTCTTGTTAGTACAGCTAATGATGTAACATCGAGTCAAGCTCTATCCGAATCCATGTCTATGCCACCGAGCTTTGCTACTTTGTATAACAGTTTAGACGTTTGGTTAGCTTGATCATCGAGTCAAGGTTCGAGTTGACTATTTTAAATAGACAACATATTTTGAGGTTATATTTATTCGCTGGCTATCGAGATCAAGCAAACGAATTCGGACAGGTTAGCTTCGTCTTGAGCTTGATTGCATTTATTTTGACATTATAGCGGACGCGGAAAAAGTGAAGTGTAAATATCGGGTTTTCCAATAAGAGGTGTTATTTTAATTAGCCCGCTATTTCGGTAGATGTCACTTTTGCAGCTGTCATTTTTTGACATTTGACAAGTAGAAACTACGCCATTAATAAAAATGGAACGATACACGATTCAACAACGCATTGAAATTATTAAAATTCACTATAAAAATGGTGAAAATGTGGCAGAGACGGTTCGTAAAACTCGAACATTTTTGGGTCGTCGTGAAGCACCTTGTCGGACCGCAATACAGAAATTGGTAGAAAAATTCGAGAATGGTGAAAATGTGGCAGAGACGGTTCGTAAAACTCGAACATTTTTGGGTCGTCGTGAAGCACCTTGTCGGACCGCAATACAGAAATTGGTAGAAAAATGCGAGCTGTCGGGACAAGTTAGTGATGTGAAGAATAAAACCCGTGTACGTCGCTCAAGAACAGCCGAGAATATTGCTGCTGTAGCCGAAAGTGTTGAAGAAAGGCCAGATTTGTCCATTCCTCGTCGTTCTTTGGAATTAGGCATTCCACAAAAGTCATTACACCGTATTTTGCATAAAGATTTGGGTCTTAAGGCTTATAAAGTTCAGTTAACACAAGAACTCAAGCCGATAGATCATCAACAACGTCGAGTCTTTGCTGATTGGGTCCTTGAAATGCATGAAAATGATCCGGAATTCCATCGAAAACTCATCTTGAGTGATGAGGCCCATTTCCACCTCGATGGCTTCATCAACAAGCAAAATTGTCGCATCTGGGGCTCGGAAAACCCAAAAGTTATTGTTGAAAAGCCTCTCTATCCTCAACGTGTGACTGTAACTGTAACTGATGGTGAAATCAAAACAGTAGGAACAGGTTTAGATGCCGAGGCATTTTTGTATGTCGACGACATAATAATTTTTGGATGCAGCTTGCAGCACCACAACAGAAACCTATGCAAAACTTTCGACCGATTGCGTCAATATAACCTCAAATTAAATCCACAAAAATGCAACTTCTTGCAAACAGAAGTGGTTTACTTAGGCCACCTAATCACAAACATGGGAGTAAAAACAGACCCCACAAAATTCGATAAGGTAACCAATTATCCAAAACCAATCACAATAGAAGAGTATAGAGCCAGGCAAACTCAGAGACCACAGCCAGAAATAATCCGACAACTCCAACAACGACCAAAAAGGACAAGGGCAGGAAAAGCTGTGAAACACAGGAAGGAGATAGCAAATTTATACCGTTTGGCGAATTTGTCAGTAACTAAGAAGGAGAAGCACTCTTTCCTCGAGACGGTCAACAGAAAAAACCAGGAATTCCGAAGAAGTAATGGGATCAAAGGAGTCAAAAGGAGTCATATTAACCATAATTTATAATTACATGGCAAAACGTTTACTTTCAACAAGACGGCGCTACGTGCCATACAATCAACGAAACCATTGATCTTTTACGGGAAAAGTTTCCGGACCGTGTTATCTCTCGAAGAGGTGATCACAATTGGCCACCGAGATCTTGTGACTTAACACCTTGCGACTTCTTACTTTGGGGCCACGTGAAAGAGAAGGTGTACGCCAACAGCCCAGCGTCGATTCAAGACCTCAAAGATGGAATTCGTGAGGCTATCGAGGACATAGGGCAGCCACTTTGCGATTTGGTTATGGAAAATTTCATGAAAAGGATATAGTCCTGTAGGCGTGGTCGTGGTGGTCATTTGGCTGATGTTATTTTCCATTACTATCGGCATACCTTCCTCTTTATAATGAAATAAAGATCCGATCATTTATCTAAAAAAATGGCATTTTTCTTTGAATATCAAAATAACACCTCTTATTGGAAAACCCTTTATTATAATAGCTCAGCTTGTTGCATTACGTCACTAGCTGTACTAACAAGACGAAGACTTGGATTCGGATCCGCTCTAAGTTGCGTCTCATTCACTTTGGCGTATTAGTTTCCTTCTAATTTACTTTTGTCTTTCCGTTCTCTCCTTAAAATAGTTTTATTTTTGTAATAGTATAGGCTTATAATCTAAGATCTTTCCTTCTATTATTACATGTAACCACCTAAAAATTAAGAGAAACAATCTTTAAAAAATAAAAAAAAAAATAAATAAAATTCTTTCCTCTTTGCATAATACCTAAGTACCTAATCGTCCAACTAAGAGAGTTTTTAGCACATACACCACAAACTGTTAGATGTACCATAGATGAGACGGCTCTTACCCTAAACCTATTATATAAGGAAAATGTTAAAAAAAACACATTTGAAAAGAATTATTGTTAAAAATATAAAAAAAAAAAAAACAAATGGACGTATGTAAGAAATAAATATATAAGACTGACAAAACCTCAGACAGTTACCCAGATGGCCTAGTAGCCGTGGGCCTATAAACTTTAATTGTTACTTAGTATAGTCTTAGTTTTAAGTACTATTAAATATAATTAATGAGTAATAAATAAGAGCCTAAAGTAACGTCGACCAAAACCTAATCATGCTCGGGATGCTACAACTGGAAGCCAGCTACAGATTGGAAAATTCGTTAAAAATTTAACCCTTACTTAAGACACCATCATTTCTGAAATTCAACTCCGAAACACTTAGGAGTACGCATTGCTCCATACAATATAGCAATTATTGGTATTTCTTGCTTAATTTGAGTTACATATAAATTAAAAAACGTCACAGTTGAGTTATGTCATATTTGTACAAAAGTATAATTTCATGCTTAGAGTCCCCTGACTGCAGCCTTCAGTGTCTGATATTACCATTAAATTTTCGTCTTAATTTATTGATTTTCATCGCAATTCTTAAAACTTCAGCAAATAAAACGTTTTGCCTTATAAAACTGTGTTATTGCCTCCATCATTAATGGCGTAATTGTGTGACGAATTGCCAATTAATTGCTTTCGTGGAAATATTGTGTTCATTGATAAGTGGTAGCGGTAAACAAGGTAATTCCAATTAGTAACATCTGAATGAAGAAATGAACTCGATATTCATTGCTTTAGATATGTAATTGATAGGGCGTGGAGCAATTAGAAATTGTAGCGTGTAACGTTTAAGGGTCGTTTCACATATTTATGCCTATAAGCATATTGGTGCTTATGGTATACCTAAATAAGGATATAATTATGTAAATAGATTGTTTTTGGCGCAATTATACAGAAGGGAAAGAAAAAAGCAAAACAATTTTATGCTCATACTCTAACTATACAACTAGCCATATATATTTAAAAAAAGTCAGGTTCATACAAGGTTCAAAGTCGTTGTTGAATATTGTAATTAAAATGGCCCAAATTAGTAGAATAATGACATCGACATATTGTAAGCAGTCACAAAGACTATATTACAGAATCTACCCCGAAGAGTCTATATGATTTAACAGAAAACATAGCAATCTAAACTACAAAATCAGTGTGCTCTGCCCTTTACCAAGGCTTTTACTAAGTAGTCCTGCCACATGAATCCTGTACCTCTAGGTGCAGAGGTGTGAGGTGCAACAGAATTTTTAGTGTCGGCCGGCAGACTGTACTGTGGGTATGGCCGTTTTATCCAAGTGAGGGCCCTGGGCTCTTTAGGATATGGGGCCCCTTAACAGAAATTATTTTCTAAAATACTTTGCGTTATCAACAGGAATAATAACGTAAAGTATGTTAAGGCCTATCGCGCACTGCAGACTTTTTGTCACGGACTATTTTATCACCACCATCAATTCCATAGGTTCTAATGTAAATGCGCGCATCTTTTTGTCACATAACTATTTTGTCACCACCATCAATTCCATAGGCTCCAAGGTATATAGATTGCAAGGTATTCCGATTAAAATTTTGGCATATGTTCTGTGACGTAATTTCGTGACTAATATGTATACATTTCTATACAGGAAAGACAGAGAGAGCACAGAGAGTATTGTGTTCTCTGTACCGTGCTTTTCTATACATTTTCACGATATTTCGTCACTAATGGCGGAAAGTTGTTCGTAACGGGAATTCCTTGTATTCTATATACCTTGATAGGCTCTACTGTAAATGTCTGCATGAAGTGATGTACGAGCAACTTTTGGGCGACGAGCCTATTACCGCAACCTCACGTTTATATGAACGTGCAGGCATTGGTAACATTTTTGTCGCCGGTTGACTGCCATTATTTTGGAAGTTCTAGACCTAGGAAGAAACTTATGCATTTTTTTTTTTTTTTTAAATGGCTGCTACATCTATAGTGTGAGAGGAAAATGTAAATTATGAAACATTAATACAACAAGTGCAAATCCACCCCTATACAACAAAAATTTGAAGGAATACGCTGATAGTGATTCGAAGATAAAATTGTGTGAAAAATATCATTAAAAATATTTATAGACCTTAGGAGCTACAGCAAGTCTCTTTTAGGGTTTAATTGATGATCGCATATTCAAATTTTTGTAAGTTATAGCAGGTGTCAAGATTAGTAGTAATAAATCATCAAATCTTCAACACTCATACGGAAATATCAAAGGAATTATTCAGGATAGTATTGTAGTTCATCAAACATTTAGTGAAATTTTTCTTTAAGCAGCCAGAATTGGAAAGGCTCAATAGCGTTTGTTTCGATGATATTTTCTATATCCTTATGGCAAATACACAAATACAGCTGCCTCCTCGAATTTATATTGATGAAAATATATATAATATAAAACATGAATTTTTGGGGTGACAAAACAGTGACCAATAAGTTGCGTGACAAAAAGTCTCCAGTGCTCGTTAGGCCAAACATAAGCCAACAGTCTAAAAAATTTCGCTGATAACCAAATACATTGAGTAGTCAATGAAAGTATATCATGACAAAATGGTGGAAATTTAAAAAATCCTGGGCCTGCAAGCAGAGTCAATATACGTTACTTTGTATGAAAATTTGTTGCCATGTATTGAAGTTCGAATAAATCCCACGGTCTACTTTCAGTAGCAAAACTCTAACTGATAAACTAACTTATAATAGGTTGTCTTACTGGTTGAAGAATTGATCATCGGTTGATCGCAAGAGTCAGGGGGCCCGCGAGTAGCGGGCTCATGCGTAAAAATGGCACTGGCTGTGGGCATTAAACTCATAATGCTTAGCCAGGCTTTATATGCTGCCCAATTTGACCAAATTTAGGTTGGCTTTATGTAATCGCCCCATATAAAACGGCCGTATAAATTCAGTACATGGTTTTGGGTTTCAGATCACATGTCGAATCACATGCTCTACGGCAGGTCCAAATAATTACGTTTAGTTACTGAAGACTAAGCTTGCTCCAAGTGAGCGGTTAGGTTCTACTAACCCGTCTATTAGCCTTTTTCTGGTAAAATGTATTAGGACTGTCTTCCCCAAGGTCTGTTGAAGGGATCTGGAGGTCCAGCCCCAGAGCTAGTCGTGTGGTTACCATCACCACGTTGCGTCGTCAGCGCAGCTTTGCGCAAAGAAGTTCATCTAGTACGAGGCACCAAGGAAGAGGGGATAGAATCCCACTTTAAGAACAGCGTTTGTTATATAAACGCATTAATAAAAAAGAAAAAAAGAAATTTAATTTTATTTCTTTGAAATTAGTATATTGCCTCCCTAAGTTTTTATAACCTATTCTAATCTTCTTGAGTCAATTAAATTTTTAATAATTTATCGAGGAATACCATTCCAAGCATCTTGTGCAGCTGTTCTTTACTCATCACAGTTATTTATTGAATTTTTATGTGTTTTCCTGCGAATACACTCCCATAAATTTTCGATTGAGCTGAGACTAACTATTCGAGCAGGTCACCTCGGCCACCTCGTTCCCTTCAAAACACGCCATTGTTGTCCACGCCTTATTACACGTTCCACTATCTCATTCGAAAATGAATTGCCTGGGATTTTCTAAACAAGTCAGAGACGGTATTCAGTTGCATTTATATTTATTTCAGTGGGAACCGATAGAGCTTATAGATATCTATGCTAATGAAAAACAACCCAAAATCCAAGCTATATAGAAGTCAAGGTATTCTCAATAAAATTTGCACACTAGAGCTGTGACGTGTTTCGTTCTATAACGTATATACATTTCTATTGAAAACACATCCAAGTAGCCAAAATATGTGACGAACTTTCTGTCACATATTTGTTATACATATATGATGTGATTAACAATATTGCTTCAACTAAATGTCACTAATTTTAGACATTCCTCTGACAGCCTTTTTGGGTCACTATTTGGTGTAAACAGTGCCACAAGAATTGGTGGTCACAAATTATACCAGAAAGAGAATGACATTTTCTCAACACATTTTGGATACTTTGGATATTTTGTAGTGAACGCGAAAGTTGTTGTTAGTTATTTTCGTTGTGTTTTTGGTGTTTAAAAAAAGGTAAAATTAAATTAATAAAAAAAAACTGTATTAAGCAGGCAATATAAATATAAAATAAATAGTGTAAAAACTGTAAGAACTTATGTGTTGAACAAACAAATCAATCAATGAGAAGAAATACCGTCAGCGTCTAGTGATTTTTTATGTTTAGAGAACTTTAATAAAAAATTTTAAAATATAATTTTATACAAACGTTTTATAATAAATATATAGCTTTTGAACTGAAATAAGATTTTAATTTGGATCCCCTAAACAAAATAAAAGCTGACATAAATGCCACCAAAATCACACAAATTAACGACAAAAATAACAAATTTCTGGGTTAAAAATGTCAAAAAAATTGTCAAAAAATATTGAAACAAATTATGACAAAAGTACCCACAAAGTATGACAAATTTGTTGTAATGAATGTGACATTTATTAGACGAAATGTGTAAACCCTGAACACATTTTCTGGACATTTTTGTCACATGATTCTGTCGACAAATGACAAGTGTTTGTCGATAATTTGTCGCACAATTTTCGCAAATGGCTACTTGGGCAGAGAGAGCAGAGAGAATTTTGTGTCCTTTGTAACGTACTTTCCTATACATTCGGACATAAATTTCGGAACGTGGTACATAATGAGAATGCCCTGTATCTCTGTACCGTGCTCTAAACCATTATACCTTACGTGAATTTTGTTGTTTGTTGGACACCTTCAGGTCCAGTCGAAATGTTTCTTTAAAGTGTCGTATGCAACGTTTTGGTTGGTCTGATGACAAGGAGATGCGGTATTTATCCGATCATAAGATTTTTGTCCCAATTCTTGCTTTGGTACTAGCCGGCATATGTAATACTTTAGACCTTATTGTTTCAAAATATATCGCCTCGCATAATAAGCTACTCGCAAGTGATCACTTTCGCACCCTAGCAGTAAGTATGTGAGTACGACTGAAGTTTTGCTTCAGGAAAACCCGAATGCATTTAGCAGAAATTTCAAAAATTCGAATACGTTCTTTAAAAGAAATGGTTTGTATTATAACGAAGTCACCTCATCTTCTTCTAAAACTTATTAGACATTTTTTTCTGAGTATTTATGCCGTTTTTTTTTCTGGCAGGGAATTCAACTTTGATTTACCTTTCATTCGAAATTACAAAAACTCACCTAATATTAGTTAAAACTTTGTTTGTTTTGTAAAATTTGAAGACACTACTTCGCGTATTTCTACTGAATTAATTACTTGATCAAACGATAAAATCTGACTGAGAAGAGAGCACTCAAAATTTTTCAAGTTTTACAAGTGAAAAAAATTCGCAAGCCTGAATTTCTATATAAAACTGAAATACCAATATCTCGTTACCTGTGGACAATTCTGTAACTGTGCAAGATTATTTTATTAGGCGCCGATATATATATAAGGAAGGGATGACACACAAAAACTATCATATTTTGGGCCATACTTCAAGTTAACTCTTTCGGTACTAAATAATTTTGGCAAAAGTGCTCCGCATCGGCGGAACTTACTACTCTACAACCCAGGGCTGAATACTATTAGCAACCCGACCATTTCCGATTTGGATGAAACTTTCACATTTTCACTTTTGTATGGAATACCAAAATAGCTCACCCGCTAGGAGGGTTAAAAATTTCGTGATTTTACTATGAAACCTGATTTTCAAAAAATCATATCTCGAGAACGGAGCAGCCGTTTTTTCTGATTCGAACGCCAAATGAAAGCTAATACTTTATATTTTTCATAAAATAATATAGCAGCACCAAATGAAAAAGAATTTTTGTTAATAATAGTATTAAAAAAAAATAGGTATTATTCACTATTGAGGACTTCTAGCACATTTTTTTGTATTTTTATTATAAAGTTAGAAGCCTTATCTATATACCTATGTACAAAAAATTGCGATAGCTTTTGGCTTTGTTTTTGAGATACGAATTTTTAAAGTTACCAAAAGTAACCTGCATAGGAGCACTACACTGAGAATGTATTGAATTTTTTTTCTACTGGGGACCTCTAGTATTTCTCTTTTTGTATTTTTATTTTGAAGTTAGAAGCGTTATCTAACTATGTACAAAAAAATAACGATTGTGTCAGGCTTCGTTGGAACAAGTTGGATTTTGGCCAGGATAAAAGGTGGTGGTTTTTCAATAGCACATTAATTTGAAAGTAATTTAGCGAATCATGCAATCTAATTTTGTTAATTCAATTCCTAAACGACTGGGAATAATGACTTGTGGTTTACTTAAACGATAGACATCAGATTATAGATAAATATGAGAGAAAAATGTGGCTTAAAGGTTGCAAAATTTAGCAGAAAGATGGCGTTGAAAGTAATGTAATGACCGATGAAACGTAGTATATTACGGAAATCATCTTAGATTCGGTAGTTGGAATCGGATTGAGGTTTAGTCAAAAGAATTACTTTTAGATGAGGTTGTAATTAACTACCTCTATTTATCCGCCTTAGGAGATTTCCGAACTAAAGTCGCTGGGCCCGCCCCTTAAATTTACAACCCTAGTATTGCAGCATATCTTAGCTATATTCTGAAAAAAGAATTATTGAAATTTATCCAACTTTTACATAGAAATATCGATTTGGGTGCATCAAGATAATTTTGAGGTTACCTGAAGAAAGCTCAATTTTGTCGTCTTTCAGCACAGAAGAGTCTCTATAAAATTTTTAAATATAAACGTTAAAGGATGTTTGTAGAATGAATTCGCAGATAAATTTTGTCCCCAGTCCTTTTTCTAAAGTGGAAAAGGCCGTTTTTTGAGTGAAAAACAAAATATCTTTACAACAAGCCTTTAATGCATACGAAAGAACGAACGGATAAAATATATGCAAAATTAAGGAAGGGGAGTGTATATGACTCAAGTGCAAAAAAATCTTTCTTTAACGGCATAGAAGTCAGTATGAAGTATGCAGGATCAGAAAAAGAACCCGGCCACTCGATCACACCTTCTGAGCTCTTTAATTTGATATCCCACACAAGCCATTTTGGACAAGCCCTATGAGGGTGGTACACCCCCCCCCCATACCATCCAAACAATAACCAATTTTTTTCACCTATATTTTTCTCGCGAACGTGTATATACGTCTATAGCGCAGCAGTGTACCATTTACTGAACGTACATAGGGCGTTTCTACCTAGGTGGTCCATAGAGCAGGAAGTAATAGTTCTCACCTAGAGAAACAAAAAAATAGTATGACAGGAGGGGGGAGTCTATATCAACCGTTTCGGACGGTGAATAAGAAAAAAATCTAGTTTTTTACAAAACACCCTGTATCTTAAAAAGTACAGGGTATACGGGTACCGCCTAAAGCTGATTGAATGCAGAACTTCATGGTCTTTCCAACGACTTCTCAACCAGCCCCACGTAAGATAAAATTATATTAATAAATATTTATGGAACTATTGACATAAGTCATTATTTTATAGGTTTTCAAATTTATCTCATCCATTCCTTAAAATAATAATAAATACAGAAACTATGGATTTTGAGGAATTTGAAATTATTGTTTTGATTACTTACTACACAAACTTAAGCAATTAATTGATCTGAATCGTTATCGTCTCTGGAATAGAGTAACTGTAGTAATTCGTGGCAGCAAAGAACCGGTATTATGGCTCACAACTTAACTCTAATCAGCATCCAAGGAAACTATGGAGGAATTTACTGAATCTAGGAATATATGGCAGAGACCAGTCCAAGTGCAACCTGGATCCCGATAATTTAAACAGGTTTTTCAATTTAATCCAAAGTCAAGTTGTTGCCCCAACGCAACAGTTACCTGATCTTATCTTGGGCCGCTAAACCAAGCCAATATACATCATTCTGAATTTGCGCTTAGGTGGTGCGTAGATGCAGACGAGGTTATATATGCGATTAATAAATAGCATTAAATCTTAAGCCACTGGGCCAGACAATATCTCTCCACGATTCACAAAAATAATCTTACCACATATCGTCCACATTCTTGTCCATATATTTAACGTTTGCCTCACTACTTCTCACTTTACTTTGATGTGGAAAAAAGCTAATGTCTCTCAATTCCCTAAGTCTCGTAACCGTAAGTCCTCCAAACTGTCCAACTACAGATCCCTTAGCTTGCTCTGTTTCTTTGGTAAGTTTCTCGAAAAGCTGATGCATGTCCAAATGGCTTCTTATCTAAAGGCTGAAAAACAATAGACGTATACGTAAGTACATTTACTTATGTAAAGTGAACGCGCCCTTTAATTTAACTGGCATACACACTTTAACTCGTGTGAGGGAAGTTTAAAAGTCAAATTGCAGTCAGTAAAGGTGCGGTAAGAATCGCCCATTCCATAAGAACGCGATGTGTCAAGCAATTAAATGATTAAAAGTACAATGTAAAAATTAAAATGGAATAAAAATGGTACTACGAATTAATAGAAAGCACAAATCTTCGATTGAACCAACTTCCATTTGTTAATTTTTTCACGTTTACCACTTTTTAAAATTTAACACATCAAATATTAAGATAATAACTCTTATGGAATGTGATATATATTTAGGCTAAAAGTATCAATTTTTCGTAAGTAAATCTCAGTCTCGTTCAATTTCGTAAAGTTATTTACGGCTATTGTAGTTCAGCCTTAAAAGAAAACAACCTCTTATCATGTTAGCAGTCCGGCTTTAGAGCGCGTCATAGCTCCGAAACTGCTTTACTTAAAGTAGTATCTGACATAACTGACTCGATTGACAATAACCACATAGCAATACTAGCTCTTTTGTACTTCAGCTAGGCCTTTCATTCAGAGAATCACATTAGGCTGCTTAGTAAGCTCCAGCATCATTTTGGGTTTTCGAGCATGGCAATTAATTTCATCAAAAGCTTTCTGCAGTGTCGCAGTCAGTCGGCATAAATGAATAATACCACATCGTCACCACGTTTTCTTAGTTGTGGAGTCCCCCAGGGATCAATATTAGGCACGCTTCTTTCTTGTTGCTACATCAATGATCTCCCAATGATACTACAGGGTTCAAAAGTCCACCTTTATGCTGAGGACATGCAGATTTATTTAGACAGACCAATAGGGCTTGCCGAAGATTGCGTTTCTCGGCTAAGCGACGATCTGCAAAGAATATCTGACTGAGGCCAATAGTATCTAATGCTAAATCTGCTCAAGTCTAACTGAATAGTATTTTACAGTAGAAATTTAGATCTTAGTAAATTGCCTCCGATAATGATCAACAGCACTATCATAACATACTCAAACTCAGTCAAAAGTTTGGGCATAGAAATAAATCAGCGGTTAACATGCTGCAATCACATCTCTTTTTGTTTTAGGGAAAATGTATGGATGCTTACGTCAGTTAAGAATGTCCGCTAGCGTACTATCGACTCATATGTGTATGAAACTTGCTAAATCTTTCAACGATATTATCAGGTTTATTCATAGGTTGCGTAGATTTTTCTCATATCTGTTCCTATGTGGACTCCTTGTCACAAAGACGATTACTATTGCTGTATTCTCTAATCCACGTAAAAGAGACAAGTTACTTACTTGATCGAATACAATTTATAGGATCGGGCCGACATCGAAACATGCTATTGCCAAGCTTCAGAACCTTATTAGGTGAGCGCTCTTACTTCGTGCAGGTGATCCGCTGCTGGAATTCTCTAGCGTCTAATCTGAAGTGCGCCGGATCTTAGCACGCATTTAAAAGGCTACTGAAATAAGCTCGCATAACGTAAATTCGCAATTTAGTAGTTTAATCATTTTTTTTCGGCAGAATACGCTTTAGATCTTATATATTCAGTACAATGTAGAATTTATAGGTGTATAGTTAGTTAATTAAATTTAAATGTATATTTATCTCTCTCTCTCTTTCCGATTTAACACGTACAATTATAAAATTTGTAATCTTGTGTACCAATTAACCAGTAAAATAAATAAATAAAATAAATAAAAAATAAATATTAACTACTGCTAATCTTTTTATATTGCACCCGCAATCCTCTATTCAGGTGTTTATACATTGCAACTTCCGAGACTGCAGCACATAGATAAAGCTGCAAGCAATCGAACTAGGGATAGCCAATACTTGGGAAAAAATCGATACACCGTTATTTACAATTTTTTTTTCAAAATATCAATACACCAATATATTGGCTCTTAAAATATCGATATCCTTATTATCGTCGATACGATATTTGTTATTATATGTATGTATAAATACAGTACTATGCAATGCATACTATGTTGTTTCATATCAAATTAAAGGTCTCGCCGAGTACTATCGAGTAGTGTACTCTTTTCCTGATTCAGAAAACTTTCTCGGGACGTGTTTGTCGTCGAAAAACCCACTTTCATGCACTTGACTAACATACATCCCACTTACTATATTTCGAATATATTTTTTCCGTTTTTTCTTTCAGGGATATTAGCGATCTGTTATGAACATTTTTCTCATAGGAAGTCATTTTCCACGACGCACCAATTTCGCACAATCACGAGTGGAGAAAAGTGCTCTGGGCGAGTACTATCGGTCTTGCACTTGGGTAACATACACCCCAGTTACCATCTTTTGCATATACATACATATTTCTTCTGTTCTTTCTTTCAGGGACATTAGTGCTCTGTTGTGAACACTTTTCTCATACTAGGAAGTCATTTTCATGACGCACAATCACGAGAGGAAAAAATTCACTTTTTCATCCAAGAAAGTCGCTCTCAAAATACATCCGATCGCCAAAGCTTTCCCCCAGTTAATAGAAAAAATGTTATTAATAAAATATGCTCGGAGTATCATAATGCGACGCTTAAGAGGAGTCAGTACCAATATTTGCAATTTCTGGCAAATTATTTGTAGCAGGATAATGATTTATATCTTTGAAAAGGTAATGAAGAAGTCTAGTAAATAACGTCGGCAAAAATTAAAAAAAGTGTATTGGAATGGAGATATTATCTCGGAAACTTGTAAAAAATGGTAAAAATTGAAGTCTTTTAAATCAGATTCCTGTGGGTGGGTATTCTCATTTCTTTAGATTGCGACTCTTTTATAAAGATAAGGCCTAGATCTAGCAAATAACGTCGAGTTTTTTCATTTTTAGTGGCGCTTTTTATAATTATTTGACTGTAATAGTTCCAGTTTTTTCACCGTCGAGAAATTGCATATTTATTTGAAAGTTGTTTAAATTGGAAGCAAAATGGCATAATTAACAATTATGGACAAAAAAAAATTAGGAGAGTTAATTCTCATTAAAAATTTTCAATTTATGTGAGCTGAAAATTTTCATTTTTCGTCTTAAATTGTATGGTTTTGTCGGATGTTGGGTTTCTGTCTTTTGCGGTAGATGTCTCTAATGTGCTCTGTGGTCTAGGTCTAAGCTAATTTTATATGAATTTTCTTACTTTCAGGACACAAACCTACGTATAATAAATGTTATTACCTACAGGTTCGCTGGTATCTAAATTGAAACTTTTGCTGAGTACTGACTCCTCTAAAGGCATCTCGCATTCCTGTTCATGTCGGGCCTCAAATTGTATGAAAAGTGGGCATTCGAGCAGAATTTTTTTTTTGCGATACAGCTATTGAAATATCAATACAATGAAATTTAAAGTATAAAAATATCGATCCGAATTACCTGTATCGTCGGGAGATAAATATCGATATATCGAATATTGTATCGGTATTGGCCATCCCTAAATCGAGCTGCAGGCGCAATTTTTGGGTATTAGAGATGTTTACACTATAGGAAGAAACGCAATTAAGAGCAAGAAAACTCATACATATTTGTTCTATTTTACATTAATGTACAGTATTTTAAAATAAAAAGAAAAGAAAAGACACACACATAATGAGGCGCGCTTCACAAGGATGCTCAGCCGATCAGCCAACCCGGATACTCTGCAATAATTTAAAAAAAAACTGTGTGAGTCGGATTGTGGAATTACGTACATACACTAAAGAAAAACTGTAGAAGTGATAACGCTGTATGAGCACAATATAAAAGAAAAGTTCAAGAGTAAAATGCACTGGCAAAGATGGCTATTGTTTCAGTGGAGGGTGGAAAACCACAGCCCCTCACACTAATTCTGTTAGCGGTAAACTTCAGCTGACCAGAATACATTAAATACACAGGAGAAAAACCACTACCTGCAATCACTGTAAGAGGCAGAGGAAAAACCACACCCTGCCTCTCCTTTTAAAACAAACAATAACCACCAGTTTGCACTTAATTAAAGCTTTATTTGAATTTGTAGAAACTAAAATATAACTAGCAGTATCACTTCTAGAAACAACGAGATTTTGCGTCTACATAGCTAATCAAGCAGCTACACAATTTAGGTTTGGCACACCACAGACTCAGTGAGAGCACTCACCTATTTGCAAATAGTTTATTCTCCACAACACTTCTATATTAAAATTTATTTGCTTCTTACACATAAACTAAAATAAATACTGATTAATTTACTTTTCAGATCACGCACTTTTTAGCCAAGTATTCATTAATGAATGACGAAAATCTCAAAGTGCCAAATAGTCTGTCACCAGTTTCGCTTCCCTAAATATTTTCTCGCTACACAACCCCAAATAAAACACTTTACAACCTGTGCAGGGTCATGAAGGTTTAAAAAGGAAAGAGTTTTCTTCCTGGAATCCCTGGCAGTAATTTTGCCCATACATTTATGCTATCAATGTATCTCAGGGATTTATGATCTTGTTCCTTTTTTTTTATATACATATATATATAAGGGAAAGAAACGTTTAACTAGAACTAAACTACATTTACTTACATTGTCGTCTTACAACACATTGCAACTATCGAGTAGCGTAGCTTTTTGTGCTGCGCTGCAGAAAAAGGTGCGTTGCATTGTGTAACCGTACGTTAAGTTATAGCCTAAAAACGTTGCAAGGATCACATCTTCGAAATTAATCTAGAATCCCCTGTAATTTTGAAAATAAGATAAATTCGAAAAAAAATAATATAATATTATCGATTGCAAATCAACTCATCTTCAAGGGGTTTCAGTATTGTATTTTCCTGGAACACCCTGTACAATAAATATCAAGTTAGTACTGCATAAACGGCGTACTTTTTTTTTGGTATAAAATTGTAGAAATTTTATTTTAAATTATGATAGAAAAAAAAATATTTTATTTTTCGATATGAAAGAAACTGAAAATTACTTCGACTCTCCACTAAAAGAGAATTTTCAGGCCAAACACATTCAAAATACATTTTTTGGGAAAATATATTCATTACTTTCAAAGCACTGAAATATGGTTGGATGATTCTTTTTCCTACTAATAAGACGAAATATTTCTTCAGTTTTATTTTCCGTAGATATCTAAAACAGGAGTACCGAATATTTAAGAAAAACGAGGATAATTCATCTAGGTATGCGTGTGTTTTTTGAATTTAATGGTTGCCTCATTAAGTTTTTAAATTACGACTTCTGAATTTATCGATAGTAAAATTTTGTCAACAAAACAATATCTTACCTTGATCTTTGAATTTTATGTGCATGTTGGGTGGTTTCTCTATAGACGTGTTTAGTGATGACGTTACTGCTGGATGTAGTATGTTATCAGAAAAATAAAATTTCTGTATTTTTATATAATTTGATTTATGTTCATTCAATCCTCAGTAGCCCTAAGAAGTTCATTTTTACGCCACTTGGGATAATTTATTCCAGTTCGCCGGTATTATATTAATGGATTATGTCTGGATGATATTTTGAGAAACTTCATAAATAAATAAATAAGCGACTCTCATTTTCTTCGGTATTAATCGTGTCGCTTTCGCTAGGTCTTATCCCTTCGAGATATTATATGTCCCCCCCCCCCCTTTTTTATTTTTGTTCATTAGTATAAACAAATTTTATATCAAAATAATATTTTGATTTTATGTAGTACTACTTTTGAAATGAATAAGCGGCCACAATAGTTTTGCACATAGGCAGAAGCCAGCAACAGTGGAACGGCCTTGCCTATACCAAGGTTGGTAAACAAAACAACAAAAGATTTTACGAATTTTATTGCAAAAATATTGAAACTGTGAAATCTACCAACAAAGCTTTATGATGAACTAATTAAAAATGGCATTTTATGTGATAGAAAAGATTTTATGATAAACATCAAAATAGTGAGAAGACTATAAAAGTTCAACCCCCCACCCCCTACCCACCTCGCCCAGCCACCTTCCAATATTAATTATGTTCAAGGAAAAGAAAATTCTCGTTCTTTTACATAATTTGAAATTTTACATTTACTTGTCTTGACATTTTTTATTGTGGTGTTGAAGGAAGATCCTTGGGTAATTCACAGTTTTCCCTTCATCAGACTATCGAGGAAATTAAATAAAAGTAAAACAAAGCTAACAAAAGAAAAAATGATAAATTGCGAATTACAAGGACATTTTTGTGATTTTCTTATTGGAAGCTACCATTGGGAGTGCGTTTTGTTATTTGTTTACGAACCAACCAAACTATACGGTGATGGCTAGAGCCCATTACTTGTCTGTTGCGGGAATCTATCCAGAATTTATATGGCAAGCCGACGCAGATGATGTCCTGTTCAGATCTATTCATATTGAAGGAAATGGTATGTAATACTGCGACGCGACTAAGAAGGATTCAACTTGTGTGGATGGGTATTGGGTACATAAAACCAGTCAGTACTCAACAGGTCGGTTTCAGTTGCTGTAGTGACTTCTTGTTGGTACGGACGAAAATTCGGTTTAATATCGTGTTATAAAGAAAAGTGCTCTCACAAAATTTTGAGTTTGAAAACGATATTTTTTTCAAAAAAAAGTGTATAATTTGTGAAATAGTGAAAAAGTGAATATCAAGCTAATAACTTATAGCCTGGGCGCAATTGTATGTAATTTATTTATTTATTTTTATTTTTTATATATTTAAACAATTATTATTAAAACTCGAATTAATAGATTGATTTTAAAATTAAAAAGTTCAATAGAGTGAAGAAATATGTCATTATCTGCCTGTGTAATAAATTAATGCATATTTAATAAGACATGATAAAAAAAAAAAACATCAGAATTAGTTTTTTGATGATACATTTATATGTACATATATGTATGATGATGATGGCAGATGTGGAGTATTGGGAATTCATTAGAATATTGATACTTCATCCCCATAGATTCCTAGATCCAATTGATGCAGAGAACGATATTTTCATTTATGAGTTGAACAAGTTAAGTGGATATGAAGCTAGAGTTTGTTAATGATATTGGTTCAAGTTCTAGAATTGTGAATTCGTTAAGGAGACTATAGCAATATATGTGTATAGAGAGACTCGTGCCTTTGGGATTTTATTGGATAAATTTAGAATTTTAGATATGTGTACATGTTACATGTGATGTTAAATTAAGTAGAAATCCTTTAGGAATTTCATTAAAAATGTGTTGAACGATTTCCATGGAAATGAATGAAAATTTTCTGTAAAATGGGAAGAGAATATTTTCACTCTACTTGTTGCATATTAATTTTAATTTTAGCAGTTGGTTATTTTTTTTTCGGGTGGATTATATACAGTTAAAAAGAATTTTTGAATCCTTTTTGGGAAATTCCGGTTGAATAAATAAAATTGAAAAATTAAAAAAGTCATGTTCCTTTTATATGTTTTGTATTTGATTTCAATGGGCGGCATCATTTCGGACCTTGGTTTAATCCATAATCAGGCCCTATGGATTAACTACAATTATGAGAATAATATTGTTTTGAAATTCAAAATTTAAAAATGTGTTTTTAAAAAATTAAATAAAAGGGAGTTTCCAAAATTTATTGTAAAAAAAAAGTTAAGTTAATTTTAAAAAATTAAAAAAATTCTTTAAAAATCGCAAAATTCAGAAAGTGAAGCAGCGGATAAATAAAAACAAAATAATACATATAAAGGGAATTTGGAAAATAAATTTGTTTTATAAAATTTAAAAAATTTCAATGCACATACTTTACTTAGTGATGAACCAAAATGCATTACGTTTTATGATGAAATCTGGTCAGTGAAAATAGTAGTGTTTTCATTAAACGAACCAGATACAATAAAATAACTGTTCAGAATAATTGAAAATATCAATTTCATTGCGTTTTTTTGCAATATTAAAAGTCTCCAAAGATATAAAGTCTGTGTTAAACAAGAATGAGTTTAGCGCTTTAGTTCTTCTTGATTTCTCAAAGGTCTTCGACAGCGTTGATCATATTTTACGTTTACAGAAGCTTTCCATCACGATTGGGTTCAGTTCTTTTACCATTGCATTGGTTAGAGAGTTTTTATCGGATCGTCAGCAGCGAGTTAAGATAGGACAAGCACTCTCTGGTTCATTACCCATTCTCTTTGGTGTTCCTCAAGGATCAGTTCTAGGCCCTTTATTGCTTAGCCTGTTTTTTATAAATGACCTCCTGCAAGCGTTAGAAGATGCAAAAGTACATCTGTATGCCGACGATGTGCAATTATATTTTAGTAGGCTAATAGCATTTCTTGAGGACTGTATTGTGTGAATGAATTTTGAGCTAGGCGGAATATGTGATTGGTCTTTATTAAATGATCTAGTGCTTAACCCTGCTAAATTGAAGTACATTGCCTTTTACGCCTCATCTCTAGATAACATTAATGTTCCGCCAATAATTTTAAAAAGTCATTATACTGCTGCTACATGATAGGATTAATAGTCTCGGGATTGTTTTAAATAGTGTGATGAAGTGTTGCGATAACGTTAATATCGTGATCAGAAATCTCCATGTCAGCTTCGAGTCAAGGAAGACTACAAGATGCTTGACATGAGGAGAGCGTTGCAGAGTGTGTCCAAAATGCTTTGGAAGGACAAAGTACCCAAGCTTATGTCTTCTGGAGAAGAGCACCAAACTGGTCTTTGTTGGGTTCACTGTCATAACATGACGGGTGCACCAGTTCTCAACAATATGGAGGCCTCGTTGCAAGAAGGCACAGGCAGCAGCCATGCTGTGTCTGGAAATGAGCAGAGGGATGTCATTCGCATACGCTTCCCACGTTTTTCAGGTGATGAGTGAGTCAACCAACATGCAACAGAGTACTGGGGAAAGCACGCCGCCTTGCGCGCAGCCTCTCTCTACCAGCATACTGAGAGAGGTTCGGCCGCCTACATTCACAGTGAAGTGTCGTCGTCTTAATACGCACTACAGTACGGTCAACACCATGTCGACGAGCTGCTTCACATAGCGACTCGGGGGGTGGCCCTGCCAAAAGCCCCCTTAATGTCCAGGAAAGGCTCCTAAGGTAAACAGTCCACGATCCACTCCCCTCTCAATGACAGTAACCATTGAGTGGAGAGCCGTCTCCGTAGATCTGCCCCTCCGGTAAGTGTGCTGTGAGGTGTTTAAGGGAGAGGCCTTTAGGGCTACTCCCTTAATATATCCATCTACAAGCATCTCCAGGCATTTCAAAAGGAATGAGGAGAGTTTTATGTTTCGAAACCTCTTCGGGTCCATGTAGAAAGCCATACCAGGCTTCGGAACGAAGGCAACCGTAATCTTCCTCCACATCTCAGGCACATATCCAAAAGCAATACATGCCCTGAAAATGGAGGGCCAGCACAACGCTCTCTGCCTTAAGAAGGACAGACAGAATACCGTCTGGACCTGGGGCTTTAAAAGCCGAGAAGGTTGAAATTGACCATTTCACCTTCTCAACATCAACTACCTTGGCAGCAGTAGACCACTCTCTACCACTGCATCGGGTAGGGGATATTCGCAGCATAACTGCAGGTCTTCTTCAAGCCTACAGTCAGGAAAGTGCGTCGTATATTTGTTTTATTTCGTTATCTTAACGTGTTTTAGTTAGTTTTTATTTTAAACCAGGAACCATAACATCAAATTACATACAAGTACTTATATAAGATATTGTAATCTTTTGTACATTGGCCGTCAATAAAATTTATTTAATTATTTATAAATATACCAAAATCATAAACATCCTGTCCCTCCTAAAAGACGCATTTTGCTCTTTCGTAACTCAACGTCCTCTATTAGCTCCTGAAGTTTGAACCATCATTTGTGGATCGCTCTATATAGCTTTCTGTACCAAATAAAATAGATATTTGGTTTTTATATAAAATAATATTTTATGTTATTTTGTGGTGGTAAAATGTCTTTTTCATAAATTGAAAATAAAATATTTTAAAAATTCGTATTCTGTTGTGGTTTCATAAAATTATTTTATGGATTCTTTTACGAACACGTAACATAAAATATTTAATACATTCCGCAATGGTTTCTATTACTTTCTGAACAGCTGATCAATTGATATTTGCGTGAAACTCTACCAAATCACCTACTAAAGAATTATCTATGAGAGCAGTTACTTCTTTAATAGGTTTCGAAACACTTGCTGAAATATGACAACTACTGACTGGAGTTTGATACGAACCATGTCCGTGCAAATGCAAAGCATTTAGGAAAGTGAACGGAAAAGATTCTTTCTGGCATGAGGCTCTAGTTTCTCAATAAGTATTTTAATTCCAACTTTATCCAGCCGAAACAACTCCTAGCAACTCACATGGATCGTATAGGAATCGCAAAGATATTACGGATTTTTTTTATGATCTCTTCTGCATGAAATTTAAATTTTACAGAAAGGTTATTAGGCGCGATCCGACCCACTTTGCGTGAAATCGCGGACATCACTCAAAATAGTTTTAAATTAAATAGATTTTACTAACTTTTAATGATAATTAGTAATTTAATTGAAAATTGGTGGGAAAAAAAAGTTATTGCGTATTCAAAAAATATTTAATCTGAGTAATATTTTTTCTCTTATAAGACAATTTATATACCATATTCTTTTTTACGGACGTTAAGTACACACATTAATACTAGCTCTCTCTTTCGCACATTAGTAAGGTTCTGGATCTGGTTCTAACGCGATTCGGCCGCGTTTCCACCCGCCCCCTGTGCAGTCCTTCGTCATCTGTCGTTCTGATCTGTGCGTTATCGTGTCTTCCAAGTTTCTTTATCTATTATTCGACTCGTGCGTGTTTCCTGGACTCGTCATTTGCTTTCGGATTGGATTTTTGTCAGGGACCGAAAATAACTGGTATTTTGAAAATTATAAACAAAAAAAGCTGGGATAAATTATGATCGTGCAATTCAGTGGAATATACAAAAAGATATCTCGTGAATCCCGTTACGATTCCTGTAAAGAATTGAAAACTTATATTTGCCAGAAAAAATAATTAGCCTTTCCAGCTTAGTTTTTTTTTAGCTTCAAACTATTATCGGTCAGGAATAACAAGTAAAGTAGTATTTTTTCGTAAAAAGTCATAACCGATTCGATCCCTGGTTTTTGTTGATATGGATGAATTAAATCGTTGTGTGTCATGTCCACGATCTGTGTTACGTAGCCGAAAACATAGCCTGACTCCAGTGTTTCTGGAGAGATACCGGAACCATGTAGAATTATTGTTACGAGAGATAATACCACGTGAGGTAAGCGTTTTGTTATTTACCTTTAGTTTGTATCTTTAAAGCCTTGCAGTGGTTTTTAAATAGTTAAATGTTACTGACATGCAATAATAAATAAGATATATTGCCGTTATGAATAGATTTAATAGATTAAAACTAGCTCTGTAGTTATTGTTGGTTTGGTGGGTTATTTTAAGGGGTTTTAACCAGATAATGCGATGGGCCCTGGCATATCAGAATGCGGCAATATTATACTTATATTTAAACAGATTACGTTTGGACTTTTTACCGGGTTAAACTTAATTTTGTTCAAGAAAGAATTTTTTGGGATTCTCCGGTATATAGCAAAAGCTAAAAAATGTTCTAATTTGTTATTTCATCACACAACCCATTAATTTTTGATGACAAGTTTCAAGTCTTGGTTTGACTCATCAACAGGTCCCAAATAGCGAAATTGGATGATTTGAAAAACAAATGAAAAAATAAAAAAGAAGAAAGAAATGAAAAGTTTGAGAAAAATAGAAAAAACAATTTTTTATTTATTAATAAAATTTTAAAATTTTTTTTAAAGCAACAGATTCATTCGAAGCGAATCGAACCTCTATATGCCACACAGTGGGCTGAAAAATGAAGAAAAAAAGGAAGACGAAGAAGCGTTTCGTGTCAGCAGAAAACCTTACACTCATCGGTGCAGCTTGGTTTTCTGCCTGTTGCAGACGCTTGAAAATAGATCAAACTGATCTCTTCTAATATAAACTCAGCATAAATTCTGGGTGTGATATCCCAAAAAATTCTTTCTTGAACAAAATTAAGCTTAACACGGTAAAAAGTCCAAAAAGAGTAATCTTTTTATTTAGTTTTCCTCCTGGGCTTGTATAGGAGTGTTTTTTCCTCATATAATTCAGACCCAGAATTTATTTCTGAGTTTATATGAGAAGAGATCAGTTTGATCTATTTTCAAGCGTCTGCAGCAGGCAGAAAACCAAGCTGCACCGATGAGTGTAAGGTTTTCTGCTGACACGAAACGCTTCTTCTTCTTCCTTTTCTTTTTTATTTTTCAGCCCACTGCGTGGCGTATACAGGTTCGATTCGCTTCGAATGAATCTGCTTCTTTAAAATTTTAAAATTTTTTTTTTTAAATAAAAAATTGTTTTTTTCTATTTTCTCAAACTTTCATTTCTTTCTTCTTTTTTCATTTTTCCATTTGTTTTTAAAATCACACAATTTCGCTATTTGTGACCTGTTGATGAGTCAAACCAAGACTTGAAACTTGTCATCAAAAATTAATGGGTTGTGTGATGAAATAACAAATTAGAACATTTTTTAGCTTTTGCTATATACCGGAGAATCCCCAGCCGCACTGTCGGGAGCTCCGCGCATATATCTGCTTTCCTGGATCATGTAATAATTGATTTTGATCAAGCTGAATAAAGAATTATAAAAATGATTGGCTTAATTTTTCACCACTTACTTATATGAAAATGAACACTTAGATAAATATTTGTATTCGGATTAGAAGAGTCGCAGCAATATTATAATTAAAAAACATAAAATAGTAACGGTTTCATAGATTTTGAAATTATATGGATTTTTATGCATTTCTAAGTATTTTTTATACATTTATATATTTTAATGATTTTTCGAGATTCCCGTGTCTCACAATGATGCGACCCATATCACTAATAACTAAGAGTCATATAGCAATACAGCCTATCAAATTTCGTTCATGTCCGCGGTGGGTCAAACGTCCATAGTAAAGTGCCCAGTGACCTTTCATTAATTTATTTATATTTTGCTATATACCAAATTTCCACAAATTCTGACAAAATTTTAATTTTATGTATGGCGGTGGCCATTTTAGTTTTTAATTAAAACTACATACTTTCACACAACAAATATCAATTGACGCATGTCATTTTCATAAAATGCGTCAAAGTACCTTTAAAATGTACTGCTTAGGTTGTTTTATGTTATGCTCCCTAACAAGAAATATTTTATGTTACGATGCATAAAATAAAATAAAATTTCTGGTACAGAATATGATTTTAGGGAATTGTTTTTTTTTTACGGCATAACATTTTTACCAACAGAATAGCGCCCATTTTACACTTCTTGCCTTGTCTTACTGCTGGTGTTTTTCACATAAAGCTAGCTTCTTGCATGTCGTTCAAATACCATAATTTCCTGGGCTGAGTTGCAATTTGTTACAAAAACTAAAGGCAACGTTTTTAAATTGTTTCTCTTTTTTCCAATAATTTCTTTTCAAGCCGACACGTAAAGAAATTTTCGAGGAGTGCTAATTACGTAGTGTTAATATACAGTGAAGAGCAAAAGTGGAAAGATGATCCACACTTTTGCTTTTAAATATCTATTTCGTAGTAACTGAAAGGCTGAAGGAAATGAAAGGAATGTTGTTACTTACATAATTTTTAAATCCTTTTAACTTTTCAACTGCCTGTACTTGGGAAGGCATGGATTCGTAGAGTATAGAAACGTATTTCAATGGAATGGATGTCCAGACGTCCCGTACGCGTCCCCAGAGGTTATTTATTCTTACCGGTGGTTCACTGCACTCGGCCAATTTCCTTTTCATGTAAGCCAAGACGTGCTCAACAGGATTGAGGTCTGGGATTTGCGCAGGCCACTTCAAAATTGAAAAGGATTGGTTCTCTAGCCAATGCTGCACAATTTTGGCATTGTGCTTGGAGTCTCCGTCTTGTTGGAAAATCACTTGTGAGGAGCGAACTACACTCGAACGGATGAACGAAGGAAGATTTTCTTGCAAAATTTTCAAATATTGCTCCTTGTGCATGATTCCTTCGACTCTAAGCAAAGGCCCAACACCATTCGGAGTTATAAAATCCCAAACCATTAGTAAACCACCACCAAATTTCAGTGTTGTCTTCACACTTGCTGGATTAAATATTTCCCATGGACGGCTCCAGTACCACGATCTTGCTTCTGACTCGTACCGGCAGAATTTGAGCTTGTTGGACCAAATTACCTGAAAGTGAAATATTAGAAATAACTATAAGATCAATTTCTTTAGAGCTTACTTGATTCCAATCCTACACAGTCCAGTTACGATGTGCTTCAGTAAACTTCTTGCGTGCTAAAATATTTTTATCAGAGAGAGCAGGCTTCTTCTTTTTTTTTATTAGGATCTAGGCCAATTCTCCTCAAGGCTCTACGAGAAGTCTATTTACTGGCTTCATTGCCGATCTGTTGAGCAGCTTGCTGAGGAGTTTTTGTCACTACAGACAACACACTTCGAGCCATTTCCCGGGCAGCCTGATCAGAGGTTTTCACGGGTCAGCCAATTGTTGGTTTTAGAAATTCCTGGTTCGCACATTTTTGAATTTTCTGTATGGGATATTTTACATTTATCAGCAATATCTCTTGAAGATATTCCTCAGCAAGAATATTGAAGGACCTTTTTCTTAATGTGCACTGCAATTGTCTTAATACACTTATAAAGGTGCAAATTTTCACAATTTTGTTTAACGTTCTTTGAAAGACTACGGATCTCACTCGATTGCATTGTAAAGAACTTTCTGAAATAGCGGTAAATACGAAATGGTCACGTACGCTTAGTGTGTGGAAAAGTGGACTTTTTCGACATAACTGTAATTTTTCTTAGTATTTAGATGAAGTAAAAATTAAAAGCAACATATTCTGAATATGGAGCCTTAAGTGTAAGTAACAATATTCTTTTCATTTCATTCAGTAATAGATATTTAAAAGCAAAAGTGTGGATCATCTTTCCACTTTTGCTCTTCACTGTATGTATAACCCTATTTGCTTTAAATTAAACATTTCCAAGAAAACTGACTATGATGATTTTGCTAACATTACACTTTTCATAAATATATCCGGCTTTTCTAAGCTTTTGATCACAAACAAATCAAAAAATTTTTCTTGTACTGAAAATTCCTTAATGATATAATTTTAAATTCTTTGAGAATAAAAAAGAAAAACTAATAAATAAAAAAAATTACTTTTTAAAAAACTTTGCTTCAAAATCCGCACTAAAAAATAGAAAACTTCTCTCCCTTCACTTAATGAGTACATAGATCCAAAATAGTGAAGGTTGAAATTATTTTCTATTTTTTAAGTGCAGATTTAGAAGCAGTCAAAAGGATATTTTTATATTTTCAATTTCATTTAATTAGTGTATAAATTTTGATTCATTAGAGCTCTATGGGGTGGGGAGGGGGGTGAGGGTCGTTCTCACCGATCACCACCTGCTGTATCCGCTCTTGATTGGGTTAAAAAACTTGATAAGGAGATCTTGGATTGTTTTTAACATAATATTGTTACGTGCAATAGAAAGAGACAACTGGTGACATCTACTGGCAATGTGGCAATGGAGAAGTAAACGATTTAAGGTTCGGAGAAATGATTATGGTATCTACAGGAAGGTTCAGGAATAGAATGAATAGAACAGTCAAGAAGCTTCTGGAAAATAGAACACTCGAGAATAATCTGGAGAGTTTCTAGGGTATAAATATAACAGTTGTCATAGCCAGAATAAGAGTCATGTCTTAGACGTTGCAGTGTTAACAAGCGAAAGTAATAACGTGCGGAAGTGTTGTAATTAGATTGCGATAATTGAAAGTACAGTATTAAGCGATAATTAAAGTGTAGTTGATTAATTGAAAGTTTGTGAATTGTTAAGATTAGAGTTAAATAAAGAACTTGTATAACACAATATACAATATTGTGTTTTAAATAACGAACCGCAAGAGCCACGCTCGCAACAACTGGTGTCAGAAGTGAAATAAATTCGCGAAATAAAGTGGTGGCAATTGACTTTAAAATTCAAAGTGTGATTAATTTTGTGATATTGTGTTAAATTTTGAAAGTTCTTGAAAATAATTTATATTCAACTTTAAGTGAATTACTAAAGTAATGGGGCGAAAATTCGAGGAGCTTCGAACGCAGGATTTGAAAGTGGAGTTAGGGAACCGGTCTTCACAAACGACAGGTGCAAAGAAAGTGCTGGTCGAGCGACTCAGACAAGCTTTGATAGAAGAAGGAAAGAATCCTGAAACATTTGTTTTCGAAGAGAACTTGGAAGAAACCGAAGTTGAAGAAGAGCCTACAATGAAAATGGAACAGCCTTTGAGTGCTTTAATGAGCAAAATGGAAGCCCGTTTTGATGAACAGAAGAATTCCAATGAGGAACAAAAGAATTCTCTGGAATCCCGTTTAGATGAACAAAAGAATGCTTTTGAGGAACAAAAGAATTCTCTGGAATCCCGTTTAGATGAGCAAAAGAAATCTATGGAAACCCGTCTGGACGAGCAAAAGTATGCTTTTGAGCAACAAAAGAATGCTTTTGAGGAACAAAAGAATGCTTTTGAGGAACAAAAGAATTCTTTGGAATCCCGGTTAGATGAGCAGAAGAATTCTATGGAAACCCGCTTGGACGAACAAAAGAGTTCTTTGGAGATTTGCCTAGAAACTCGTTTGGAGGAACAGAAAAATCTTCTAAAAAACTCATTAGATGAACAAAATTTGAAAATTGAAGAAATCGAGCAGGAACAACAAAAATTTACTGAGCAACTTGAAAACGTTAAAGCAGATCTGGAAAGAATAAGGCATCGGCAGCCTCTAAACGTAGGAGCTGAAATATCTGGCGCAGGTAGAATGAAACCTCCAATATTTGATGGACAAAATTCATGGCATATCTTCAAGAGACAATTTGAGGCAGCTTCAGAGGTAAATGGATGGAATAATGAAGACAGGGCTATAGCTCTGGTGTTAGCACTTCGAGGTCCTGCTTCAGAACTCTTACAAACTGTACCGATTGAAAATCAACGTGATTACACTTCATTAGTACAGGCGATAGAATTACGTTACGGAGATGAGCATATGCAGCAAGTATATCGCCTACAGTTGCGCAACAGGATTCAAAAGCATGGCGAATCGCTACAACAATTGCAGGCTGATGTGGAAAGATTAGCGCATCTTTCATACTCCAGCGTGAATGCGGATTTTCTCAATGAAGTGGCGACGGAGGCATTTGTGAACGCTATTGCAGATCAAAATTTACAACAAGCGTTAAGGCTAGCAGGAAAGAAATCAACAGCAGAAGCACTAGCCTATGCATTAGCGTATGAATCCGCCAGACAAGCATCACGGAGTGCAGTACGAGTAAGAGAAATTTCAGTGGAAGAATGTACTTGTAACAGAGTACAATCATCACAGAGCCCGCCCTCACGTGGTGTCCTTCGATGCTGGAATTGTAATAGATCAGGGCACCTTCAAAGAGACTGCAGAAAACGTCGACGAGTGGAATCACCTGAAGAAGGGAAAGAAGAATGCCAAAGATGTCGAGCCAGGGAACAAGCTATTCGTGGAGAGACTAGATATCAAGCAGCGACTAGTCGCATCAGCTCTCCTGTTGAGCAGTCGGAAAACTAGTAAAATCCAACTTTGTGGGGCAGAAGTTGGTTGGTGGAGTCGGCAGCCCCGAAGTCATCATTCAAGTAGGCCAGTTGCAGAGAAATAATAGCAGTCTTGTCATATATGGAAGTGTAGGAAAAAATGACTGCGCAGTCACTATCGATACTGGAGCTGCAAGATCAATTATTAGAACAGATCTTGTTAAGAACAAATGGCTTCATAATACCACCAAATATCTACTAAGAACAGCAACTGGAGCAGCGGCATGGGTGTTTGGAGAAATAACTTTAGATGTTCAACTAGGCGAACTACTATTTCCTCACACTTTCCTGGTTTCAGACATAATGGATGAATGCATTCTTGGAATAGATTTCATGACCACATACAAAATAAATCTGGATGTCGGAGAGCGGATTCTCAAATATGGGAACATAGAAATTCCTATGAAACTAGGAGAAGGAGCAGATCATCCTGCGAAAGTAAGGACGATGGTCTGCGAAAATATCACTCTTTCGCCATGCTCCGAGACACTAATATGGACAAAGCTTACTGATGACATCGGGACCTGCCAATTCTATCTGGTGGAGCCTAACCCCACAAAAGTTACATCGAGCGTCATTGTTGGCAAAACTTTAGTGAAGGCAGAAGGTGCAACATTAATACCAGTCAGAGTGCTTAACACATCCGAAAATGAGGTACAACTAAAAGAAGGTGCTATAATTGGAAATTGTGAACCCGTTTACCAAATCGTCAATTTGGATAATGGTAGTAATATCAGGGAGACAAAACCTATACCAGCTACTACCCAACAGGTTCAGAAACTTCTTTCGTCCAGTGCCTTAAGTGAACAACAACACAACGATGCCAAGGAGGTGATCGATGAATTTTCGGAATTATTTGCAATGAATGATGATGACTATGGTAAAACAAATCTTGTCCAGCATCGGATCGATACAGGAGATTCCAGGCCCATTCGACAGACACCACGAAGATTGCCATTAGCCAAACAACCAGAAGTTGCAGACATGATGAACTCCATGAAGAAACAAGGCATAATAGAGGAATCTAACAGCCCTTGGACATCGCCGGTTGTTCTGGTTAGGAAAAAGGATGGCAGCACCCGATTCTGCGTAGACTACCGCCAACTAAATAACGTGACGAGAAAAGATAGCTATCCATTACCAAGGATTGATGACACGTTGGATACCCTTTCCGGAGCGCAATGGTTTTCCACATTGGATTTGAAGAGTGGTTACTGGCAAGTGGAAATACATCCCGAGGACCGAGATAAAACTGCTTTCTCAGTTGGCAGTGGCTTATGGCAATTCAAAGTAATGCCATTTGGGTTATGTAATGCTCCAGCCACATTCGAACGACTAATGGAATGTGTTCTACGTGGTTTAACCTGGAAAACATGTCTTGTCTACTTGGATGACATAATAGTTATCGGAAAGACATTCAAAGAACATAAAAACAACTTACGAGACGTACTTCAAAGACTCAAAGATGCAAAATTGAAGCTCAGTGCGAGTAAATGTGCTCTATTCAAAGATGAAGTTAAATATTTAGGGCACATAGTTTCATCACAAGGAGTAAGAACCGATCCAGAGAAGATAGAAGCCGTCAAAAATTGGCCAGTTCCAAACGACAAACATCAATTACGGAGTTTTCTTGGTTTAGCTACCTACTACAGGCGATTCGTGAAAGGTTTTGCAGATATAGCAAGAAGCCTACATCAACTTACAGAAAAGGGAAGGCCGTTCATATGGTCGGATAAATGCAACGAAAGTTTTGAAAATTTGAAGCAACAGCTCTGTGAAGCTCCAGTACTTCATTATCCAAAGCTGGGAAAAACATTTATATTAGACACTGATGCCAGCAATGAAGGTATTGGTGCAGTGCTTTCGCAGGAGGAGAATGGTCAAGAAGTTCCAGTAGCTTACTATAGCAAAGCACTTTCAAAGCCAGAGAAAAATTATTGTGCTACAAGAAAAGAGCTACTTGCTATTGTAAGTTCTACAAAACATTTTCATAAATATCTCTACGGGCAGAAATTCATCCTTCGCACCGACCATGCAGCACTTAAATGGCTTCTGCAGTTTAAGAACCCTGAGGGACAAGTCGCGAGATGGATAGAGCGACTCCAGGCTTATGATCTTGAGATCCAACACCGAAGAGGTCGTATCCATGGAAATGCAGACGCCCTTTCACGACGTCCATGCAAACTTGAATGCAAACATTGCGCACGGGTGGAAGAAAAAGAAACAACAGCAACTATACAGTTGGTAACCGTGGAACCATCTACAGGTTGGGACAACGAGGACCTGAGAACAGCACAACGAGAAGATCCGGACATTTCACCTATTCTCGCTTGGAAAGAAAATATGGAAAGACCAGACTGGAAGGATATTTCGGAACGGAGTGAGAAGCTGAAAAGTTACTGGGCTCAATGGAACTCTCTTCATGTTGAATATGGTATATTAAAACGCAAATGGGAAGCACCTAACGGCGAATATTTCCGAATGCAGATAGTCGTGCCAGCATCAAACGTCAAAGATGTTCTAGAAGAAATGCACGGTGGAACCTCTGGAGGACATTTGGGAGTGAACAAAACAATTTCCAAAATACGGGAAAGGTTTTATTGGCTACATATGCGAGAAGATGTGGAGGAGTGGTGCCGCAGATGCACTGTCTGCGCTGCTTGCAAAGGACCGCAACACAGAAGCAGAGGTGAAATGCATAAGTATAATGTCGGAGCCCCCTTTGAAAGGATAGCTGTAGACATCGCTGGACCTTTTCCTGAAACGGATGGCGGTAACCGTTATATTTTAGTTGCCATTGACTATTTCAGTAAATGGCCTGAAGCTTATGCAATCCCTAATCAAGAGGCAGCCACAGTTGCGGAACAAATAATAACGAATTGGGTCAGTAGGTTTGGAGTGCCTCACGAACTTCATTCGGACCAAGGACGGAACTTCGAATCGCGGACTTTCCAGGAGATGTGTAAAATGTTGGTAATAAGAAAAACTAGAACAACTCCTCTACATCCACAATCTGATGGTATGGTAGAGCGCTTCAACAGAACATTGATCGAGCATCTAAAGAAAGTATCATCAACGCGATTGGGATCGACACATTCCTATATTCCTAATGGCTTATAGATCAGCTATTCATAGTACTACCGGACAAACCCCAGCTAAAGTCATATTCGGAAGAGAGATGCGTTTACCTAGCGACCTCAAATTCGGTACCCCCAGAGGTGAACAAAAGTTACCAGAAGACTACGTATCGGAGCTCAAACAACAATTAGCTGATGTGCACGAGGCCACGAGGACGAAATTAGCAACAAATACTGATCGGATGAAGACCCGCTATGACCTACGTGCTAATTCCGCAGGATTTAATGAAGGTGATCTTGTTTGGCTCTACAATCCGAGACGACGTAAGGGACGTTCTCCAAAATTGCAACAACACTGGGAAGGACCGTATTCAGTAGTAACTAGAATTAATGACGTGGTATACAGGATTCAGCGTGGCACAAGAGGCAAGCATAAAATTGTTCATTTGGACCGCTTGTGTCAATACTACGAGCATCAAGACCGTGGACCACCTGTTGTTCGGGACGAACAAACTTAAGAAGGGGGCAGTGTTACGTGCAATAGAAAGAGACAACTGGTGACATCTACTGGCAATGTGGCAATGGAGAAGTAAACGATTTAAGGTTCGGAGAAATGATTATGGTATCTACAGGAAGGTTCAGGAATAGAATGAATAGAACAGTCAAGAAGCTTCTGGAAAATAGAACACTCAAGAATAATCTGGAGAGTTTCTAGGGTATAAATATAACAGTTGTCATAGCCAGAATAAGAGTCATGTCTTAGACGTTGCAGTGTTAACAAGCGAAAGTAATAACGTGCGGAAGTGTTGTAATTAGATTGCGATAATTGAAAGTACAGTATTAAGCGATAATTAAAGTGTAGTTGATTAATTGAAAGTTTGTGAATTGTTAAGATTAGAGTTAAATAAAGAACTTGTATAACACAATATACAATATTGTGTTTTAAATAACGAACCGCAAGAGCCACGCTCGCAACAATATTTAATATAATATTTAGATACTGGAATATAAAAATATAAATGAACCAAAAGATAATATAAAATAATAAATTTATTTATTTTCGTAATGATAATTAAGACGTAACCTTCACATTTGAGAAATCTGCTATCCGAATTGTCTACTATTTCATGCAAAAAATAAATTGTTTAACTTTTATTGATGCATGGTTGATTTTGAGTAATTTTTTATTAGGTTTTATTTCGAAAAATGACTTTTTTCCACACTCAATTGATACCGTAAATGTAAGTAATATTAGTAATTAAGTTGTTGTATTTGAAAATGTCGGGAGTAAATCATATGAAAGTAGATATATCAAGATCGGATTTGGAGGAAATGCAGTTTGAGAGTATTATTAAGTTCGCAATTAAGCAAATTAGTACTGCAAAATTCAAATATATTGTCAACAGATTTTAATTTCTTATACCTTTTATTCAAAGAATATAAGGTCTGATGCAGGATTCTGTAAAAAAAGCTCAACTTTGTAATTATAGATTTTCATATTTACTAGAACCTCGTCACTTTGACAATATTCAAATCTCTGTGTTTTGAATTAATGTCGGAATTGAGTGTTACAAGGAGTTCTTATTTTCTGCAAATCCTGAAATCTTTTATTCTATCAGTACCCACAACTGTTTTGAAATTCATTTGCACTGAGAGAGAAAATTATTTTGTTTTTGAAAGGAAATATTTTCTTGAATAAGAAATTATTTGACTGAATTCCAAATTCGATTGATTTTTATTTGGACATGCGTTCGTATCTAGTACCAAAATTATTATGTGTTATTGTAAACATTAATTAAACCTTAAACCATAACGTAGTTATTATTATTATAAGTGGAGGTGAGGGCCGAAGATCCGACCTCTATGCACTGCGACATAAAAGATCTTTTGTGTTATACACATATTTTGTTAGGTTCAGTCCACGTTGACCCCTTTCAGAAAAGTTATTAGGTATCTCATTAGGGTTAGTTTTGCGGACGTCTGATGGTCTTCTAATACTTTGTGTGCCATATTCCCTTGCAGAAATTACCTCTTGTAGCGGTCATCTAGGCACCAAATTAATTAAGTTCTGCAGGTTATCAGTATGAATTGCACTTCAAACTTTTATGGTGTCTTTCCAGGCTTCTCTGGTGTTTTTTCCCAATAATTTGAGGAAACTTTAATTTTGCTGATACCAGATATATTTGCGATAACATTTATGCAGATTGAGGAATTTTTGTTGAAAGTTTGATAAATACTTGTGGCGACTTGAAGGCACTTCTGTATGAAATAGGGACTGAATGAGTTATGACTTTTTACGAAAAAAGCCAACTTTACTTGTTATTCCTGACCGATAATAATTTGAAGCTAAGAAAACTAAGCTGGAAATGCTTTTTATTTTATCTGACAAAAATAAAAAGGCAGCTTGGCTAGAAAAATAAAAAGCCGGGCTCGCTTTTTATATTTTTACAGAAAAAAAGTATCAAGCCACTGCGCTTGCTTTTCTAGCTTAAAAACTATTACCAGACAGGAATAACAAGTAAATTTAGCTTTTTTCGTAAAAATTCATAACTGATTGGGTCCCTGAAAATAAGAAGTTAGCTTGGCTTTTTATACTTCCGGCTACAAAACTTGTTACTTCCAGCTCGAAAAAATAAAATGTCAAGCTGGCTTTTTATTTTTGCCAGTTTTTTTAGCTTTTTTTTTATAAAAAGTTAAGTTTTCAAAAGTTTAACAGGAATCGAAATGGGTTTCACGAGACATCTTTTGATATATTCTACTAAATTCCATGATCATACCAGTTATATTCAGTCCTTGGTATGAACCTGTATTTGAATCTATTTTGAACCTATTTTGCCTGGTGTATTGACTTGAGTAATATAAGGACGATTCCATATTCTCTAAGATCTCAAAATTTTATTATGTGCAGCGTGAGCGTATATTTATTATTATTATTATTATTTATTGTCATCAATTCAATTATACATTCAAGATTCGCATCTTTTAAATTATGCATAAGTTTAAATAATTTAAAGTAATTTCAAAAGAGTGAGAGGTAAAGCGAAAAAAGAAAAGAAAAAAAAAGCGAAAAATAAGTAAATGAACAAACCTAGGATGTAGTCCCGCGCAAGAAGAGTGATAAACTATTTATGTAAGTCTCTATGCAATGTTATGTGAGATAATGAAGGTAAATACATTCATTTTAATGACAACGAAAGAGCCTGATATTATTGATTGTTTAATATCATGCGGCAAGGCATTATAAAGCTTAAAGGTCTGATTGAAGAACAGGTGGTTGGTTATTAATCTATGATATCGTGGTAAAATTAAGTTAAGAGTTCTTCTAGATGAAGAAAACTAGAAATCATCAAAAAGATAACCCGGGCAACAAAATTTCATGATTTTTATCAACGTTATCAATGAGCGATAGTCTATGTAAGAGGAAAGGTTACATCCAAACACAGTGTTTACATAAGATGAAATGTGATCGAATCTACGAAGATTGTATATATGTATCGAATTATAGAGTTAAACGCAAGGGACAATTTGTTGAAGTTCCGATGGTCTGCTTACCATAGATCTCACATCCATAAGTGATTATTGGTAAGAGCAACGGACGAGCCAGGAGCCGAAAATTGCTTAGAGGAGTGAACTGACTGGAAGCCCACAACGAGCTGAGACCATACGATACCATTGATATGATCATCCCAGGTAAGTATGTCATTGAATATAACACCTAAGTTACGAGGGAACTCAACCCATTGAATAGACGTGTTATTAAGAATTAATGGGGGAAAACTTATTTTGTCGAGATTTGTCCTGTAAACAAATATGTCATTAATTTTTTTAGCGTTAAGCATAAGCTCATTTTGAATTGCCCTTCGATTAAGGCATACGAGATCCTCGTTAATGTAACTTATGTGATCCTCAATAAGAACAAGAGGTCTGAAGAGAAATAATTGCACGTCGTCAGCATATAGATGACGCTCACTATGGGAGCTAGATTCAAAGATATCATTTATGTACATGCAAAAAAGCAATGGGCCAAGAATTGATCCTTGTGGAACTCCACAATTGGCACTGAGGTAGGAGAAGTACCTGTCATTAGAGTATACTGTTTGTAGACGATCTGTCAAATAATTATGCAAAAACCTAGCTGCATAAGGTGAAAAGTTGAATATTTTAACCAGCTTTTTACATAGAATTGTATGGTTCATAGTATCAAAAGTCTTCGAAAAGTCCAGTAGAACTAAGATGGTTAGATTATCTGAGTCCAAGGATTTCCGCATCTCATTTACTATTTTTTAATAATGCGGTAATGGCGGAGTGTTTTGATCGGAGTCCAGATTGAAGAGAATGAAGGAGGTTGTTAAGCTGAAGAAAGTTGGAGATTTGCATAGACATTAATTTTTCCAAGGCCTTAGATAGAAACGGCAATAAGGTAATGGGTCGAAATTCTCTGCAAGCGGGTTTGGATCTTTTAGCTATCGGTATGACTTTAGAAAGTTTCCAAGATTGCGGAAATGCTGACATAGTGAGACAGAAATTAAATATATGACTAAGGGGAGAAACAAGGAATGGTAGTATAAGCTTTAAGAACTTGGGCGATATACCATCAATATATATATATCAATATATTTGTTTAGTTTGAATCAGTAAACATAAAAAATTAAGAAATCTAAATGATTTTAGTTTTTAAGTCAGTCTGCCCTAATTCTCTACAGAAGCAGGAAGCAAAGACTCAGTGTCGCACATTACATCGTATCAATGATCAACAGTCGACGACTCTATTAGTGGTATACCTGTGCAGTCGAGCCTGATATTTCAATAAACATTATATCTGCGATATAATTGCAATAACCTGGACTCTATAGAAGATATGTCTTGACTTCGCATCCTTTCGTTTCTGCAGCAATAAGCAAGTGGACTGTCGCAAGCAAGTGGGACACTAGACATATCCATTAGGGGTAGGTCTGGCGGACGCCATTTCACAAACTCAAGTGGATCCTAGCACTTATCCATAGGGAGTATAGGTCCAATCACCACATACTACTGAATATAACTTTTGAAGTATGAATTGGTGCATTGTCCTGTTGTATCTATGTAGGTTTAAAATTTCAAGATATTCATCCAAAAATGCTGGTCGTATCAGAATTTTTTTACTGTAATTTTTAATCAAGTGAATTTTCTGGAAAAATTCTCCTAGACATGTTTTTCTTTTTTTATTTCTCCTCGACCAGATCCTCCTTGTCAAGATCGATGAAAGTTCACATTTTTCATGAAAAAAATCTAGGGTATAGCTTATGTTTTTCTTGCGAAATTTTGGGTGAACATTTTTACAAGTGTCCACTCACCATTGGAAGTGTATAATAATCAGAAGAATACACCTGCAAAATTTTACTGTGAAAAATTCTTACGTTTGATATTCAGATATAATCATAAGAAAACAAAGAGATATTAATTTTCTTAAAAGGTCCATTAGCAATTAAAAACAGCAACCTATAAGAGAACTGCCCCCCTCCCCCCGCTTTGTATGCTGGTTGTTAATTATATTCACAAGAGATATGTCTAATTCTTCAAGTCATTACACTAATTTGTAGTCTGTTGTGGATTCTCATGAAATTTTACAACCAATGGCTTTCCTTTCGTTCATGCAATAATTTCATCGAGCAGGTATGTATATTTATGAATGCGAGACATTAAACAATTACAAATACCTTAAACAATTGAAATAAATTTCTTAGAATACTAAATTACCAAGCTGAAATTCCCCTCCATGAATTATCTGCTCCGATATCAGACAACTTTTAGAAAGTATCAACGTGACCCGCATTAATTTGCTTAAGGTGTTCATTACAAGTTGTCTGTTCTGAATTGTGTTCTATGATGTCTACAGATCTAAATTCTAGCACATGTAAGTATTTCATCAAAGGTTAACTGAAGGGTTTGGGGGGGGGGGGTGGACGAATAAGCCACCTATATCTCAAAATAATACGAATTCTGATGACAAACTCTCAGAATCAATTATACTTGGGATTTTCATTTAAGAAGGACTTCAAATAACATAGGTAAACACATTTTCGTTAAAAAAATAAAAATAAAAGCAATAAAATCAATCTCACCAAAATCAATGAAATGTAATTAAATCGCCATTTCTAGGCGAGAAAGACTTATTACTATTATCAGCAAGTTCAGAGAAGACATGTAACTGAGATCGAGTTTTCATCAATTATTTATCCTTTAATGAAACACTTCGTAATATTGCCTTCGATATAAGTACGTAACTGTCAGATGTTAAAATGTATGTGTGTGTTGTGATGTTTGTTTAGGAAATTTGGCCATTTTCATTTCAGAAAAAACATTCGACTATAAATAATAGACAAAAATTGGTCTCCGGGGCGATGCAAGTCTTATGGAGCTTATAATCCCTTAGATAGGTCTGAGGTATAGCTTTGGTCTTTATAAGATAATTAAAATAGAAAAAGTTCAGGAATTTTCCTACTACGATTTTTTAATAACACTTGCAATTACTTTGAACAATAATACCTGAGTTAAGTGGACTATTAGGTTCATTTAAGAAGAAAAAAAGAAAGAAAGAAAAAAACTCTTTAATATAAGAAAAAAATGACAATTCTTCATAAGACAAATCTTTCACGACGACCACTTTGCCCTTTTCCCATAAACCTATAAAAGTCTAGTTTTTGCTAGATAAGCAGAAACCCAGGGGAATGGCAGTATGACCCAAATTTTTTTGAAAAAATAAAAGCAGAAACTGTAATGATTGAAGTTATTTAAAATAAGGGCTGACAACCCTACGGTGACTATCCTATTCTTATTTAATTTAACCCATTAAATAATTCGAATGGTATTCCGGTCGTTATAAAGGGTTTTCCAATAAGAGGTGTTATTTTGATATTCAAAGAAAAATGCCATTTTTTGAGATAAATGATCGGATCTTTATTTCATTATAAAGAGGAAGGTATGCCGTTAAGAATTGAAAACAACATCAGCCAAATGACTACCACAACCACGCCTACAGGACCATATCCTTTTCATGAAATTTTCCATAACCAAATCGCAAAGTGGCTGCCCTATGTCCTCGATAGCCTCACGAATTCCATCTTTGAGGTCTTGAATCGACGCTGGGCTGTTGGCGTAGACCTTCTCTTTCACGTGGCCCCAAAGGAAGAAGTCGCAAGGTGTTAAGTCACAAGATCTCGGTGGCCAATTGTGATCACCTCTTCGAGAGATAACACGGTCCGGAAACTTTTCCCGTAAAAGATCAATGGTTTCGTTGCTTGTATGGCACGTAGCGCCATCTTGTTGAAAGTAAACGTTGTCCAGATCAATACCATCCAATTCCGGCCATAAAAAATCATTAATCATCTGTCGATAGCGCAATCCATTCACCGTAACTGTTGCTCCAGCCTCATTTTCGAAAAAGTAAGGTCCAATGACCCCGCGGGACCATAAACCGCACAAAACAGTCACACGTTGAGGATAGAGAGGCTTTTCAACAATAACTCTTGGTTTTCCGAGCCCCAGATGCGACAATTTTGCTTGTTGACGAAGCCATCGAGGTGGAAATGGGCCTCATCACTCAAGATGAGTTTTCGATGGAATTCCGGATCATTTTCATGCATTTCAAGGACCCAATCAGCAAAGACTCGACGTTGTTGATGATCGGCCGGCTTGAGTTCTTGTGTTAACTGAACTTTATAAGCCTTAAGACCCAAATCTTTATGCAAAATATGGTGTAATGACGTTTGTGGAATGCCTAATTCCAAAGAACGACGAGGAATGGACAAACCTGGGTTTTCTTCAACACTTTCGGCTACAGCAGCAATATTCTCGGCTGTTCTTGAGCGACGTGCACGGGTTTTATTCTTCACATCACTAACTTGTCCCGACAGCTCGAATTTTTCTACCAATTTCTGTATTGCGGTCCGACAAAGTGCTTCACGAGGACCCAAAAATGTTCGAGTTTTACGAACCGTCTCTGCCACATTTTCACCATTTTTATTAATGGCGTAGTTTCTACTTATAAAATGTCAAAAAATGACAGCTCCAAAAGTGACATCTACCGAAATAGCGGGCTAATGAAAATAACACCTCTTATTGGAAAACCCGTTACAAGTTAAAAGTAAAAAAAATAAACGCAAATATATAATGTTAGTGAGATTTTTGGGATTGTGTACAGACACAAAGTTTTTCCAAATTTGATGAATATTCAGAAGTTTTTAATTTCATGCAACTTTCGAGGCTTTCGTCATTAAGCGAAGTTCTTAATTTATTTTTAATAATAATCGTCATATTTGAAAATAATTGTTCACAGTAGTATGTAGATCCGAAAATTGTCAAGATGCCAAATGTATGATTTCACTTGATCATAAAAATGAGGAAAGACAGTTACATGTTCATATATAATGTCTTCCTTTTTCCTACATTTTGAAAGATCCGTCCCCTGTTGTCTGACAGCCAATTTTCATTTCTCTCCAGTTAAATTTTCTAGTTCTGACTGCAAATTTGTGAACTTTTCTGTCCATATATTTTTGTTTTTCAAATCTAACAATTGTAATTCAAATTGAGCTCTATCAATAGTTGGCTATCATGTAAAATTCAACTCCCACAACTTCGCCACTAGTGGCTTAGAGTAGGGTTTCTTGCATTTTTACAATTGCGGTGACAAAATATTCACTGTTAATATTACAACCTGAATACGACGATACGATTAAGAAGATGGAACTGGGCTCTATTATTGAATCCGTTCGAGTCGAAGCAAAAAAAAACTTAAAAAATCGCACTTGAATACAATTTTTTTTAGAAGTTACCTAAAATTCTCGCGAATTCGTTTTAGTTTCCTTTGATTTCAGTTAATTTTTTCGCACAAAATTGTTAAAATAATTCGATTGGATTCTTTTATCGGATCATTTGAATCAGTTTGAACGAGAAAATTAATAAAAGTTAAAGGTAACTGAAATTAATTTGTTTCAAATTAAGGAATCTTATTAAAAAAATTTCAACTTAAAATGCGCTTTTTTAAGGTCTTTTCGATTCGAACAAATTGGAAGTGGTAGTAAACAAATATTTCGCTGAAATTTCCCGCATTGCATGATGGATTTTTTTCAGAAAATTTGTAAGGCTCACTACTAAAAGGTGGTGATTTCCATAGCTCACGAATGATTTTCAGTGTCCTGGTAACACTTCTGTTTCTATTCACTTTGGTTTTTAGTGTGAAGAGTAAGGTTAGCTAAACTGCGTTTACAAGCATGTGATCTGCCGCGCATTTTCATGTGTGAGCAGGATTATTATATTTGTTTGGTAATTGCAATATTACAGTTCATTTTTCAATACATATTAACTATTAAAATACTCAAGAGTCACAAGTATGATTCTATTGAGTCGCATGCGGCTCGCGAGCCGCAGGTTGCCGACCCCTGGTCTAAACGATTGAATTCTTATACTCAGAAACATTTTTGTTTTTCCTTCATTGAATTAAGGGTGGCTGGATTAATTCTCCGTCAAGAGATTTTTCCAATAATTCCATTTTAATTTTTACCCATTCCCTTATACATAACTTCTTATATATCTTTGGATAATTAAGTACAAGCCATTGCGTACGCCATAGATTGAAATTAAAAAAACAAAAATTCCTTTAAGTAATTAGGCATCAAGCAAACAAGTGAAATCGTGTTTAAATGAATATCGAAAATAGACGAAAATCTTTTGAGGTGAAGATCTTTTTGTCTAGTCAATAGCTAGCCAAAAATAAACATAATCAAGGGAAAATCCCCTTTGAATGGAAATTAACATCTAGTCAAAGACTAGACTTTCGACCCATTGAATGTTTTAATTTCCAATAGGCTTACAAAAGCAAATATCTTCCACGTAATTTCAGTTCTTGTAAATTGACGCATTGTTCTCGTTTTTAAGTTTTTCTATCCTAAGCTGGTGGATTAATTTACCAATGAATATCTAAAATCCATTAAAATAGTCCTTGTGAGCAGTTAGTTAGATACAGTCCTCTATATATTCTGCTATTCGGTAGTCGGCGTGAATTTAATTAAAAAAATTCAAATTATAAAAATTTGCTTCGCTTAAATTTAATTTTTTAATGATTTTTATCTTGGTTTTTATCTTTTACTTTTTAGGGTGCCGTACCCAAAGAGTAACAACGGGAACCCTATTACTAAGACTTTGCTGTCGGTCGGTCACCAGGTTGTATCTCTTGAACCGTAATAGGTAGACAGTTGAAATTTTCACAGACTGTGTATTTCTATTGACGATATAACAAAATTAAAAATTAAAAGGGGGCCTCCATACAAGAAACGTGATTTTTCGGCGTTTCTTCCCTCGTTTTGTTCTCATTCAATATTATTATCATAAGTAGGAATTATTTTTCCAAATGACAGCATTTTTTTTTCACATGACGCCTACTCTCATTTGAAAAAATAAATAAAAAGTATATAGTGTTAAATTTGGTACGGAACCATTCGTGTGCGAGTCCGACTCGCACTTGTCTGGTTTTTAATATTTTTGATTTAATTTTCAGTGGTTACTACTTAAATTTTGAGGTTAGTCTATTTCTGCAAGGTGTTATGTTTGAAAATATTTTTTTTTCTAATCCTGTTTCGGAAGTGACGGCAGAACGGTATTGGATCAAAATACTTTCAGGATTGGTTTAACCGTATGCACAAGTGTCTAGAGCATTAACAAAGAAATCAAGGTAAAATCAAGTTTTCTTTACCATCTGTATAAGTGTATACCGAAAATACAAATCCAGTGGTTATCTTCACATAGGCCCCAAGTTTGAAATTCTCCAAATTCATTACGAATTTTTAATTCATTTTCATTTATTCTTTTATAGGTGGCATTGTACAAAAAGATCTAAAATATTATTTTAGTACAAGATTAATAGGTACATTATCCAATAACTAATATTATAAACAACTACACTAATAAGAAATTAATTAATTAATTAGAACTAAGATACAAAGCTCAAAAAAATGAAACTTATACTTATTTGTAATGCAAAACTATAAACTAGACTGACTTCAAGTGCTCGAGAACTTTGCATTTAAAATTACCAAACATACCTGACTCAAACAACAATTTCAAATTTATTGGCAGAGAATTCCAAATAATAATGGACTGGATGAAGAACTGACTCTTAGATGTTAGACAATTATGTCTGGGCACTATTAAAGTAGTAACTCGACTTGATCTCGCAATCTGAAGTATATTATACAAGTAGTTGGGATTCCGAGACTTAAGAGTCCCAGCCAATAAAATAACAGCGCGATATTTGAAATAGAAGGCTGTAACCAAGGATGGAGTTGGCGTAAGGAGAGACATGGTCAAAACGACGGAGATCAAAAACTTACCTTATAGTAGCGTTGAATGCAGTACTTAGCTTTCGAATAGACTCATTGTCAAGACAAGCAAATATTTCGCACCCGTAGGTAAAAAGAGGGCCGAGAAGCGTCCTAACTAGCTTTAAACGGGTTTTCGCTAGAGTAAAATTACTAGTCGCCCAGAGTGAACGAAGCCCACCATATACTTTTCTAATTAGAGCATTAATATGATGGCCCCAGGAAAGAGATCTATTAAACATAATTTCCAAGTTAGAAACGGAATCAACAATTGGAATTTGCATTCGATTGATTACGTCAGGTGAGAATTAATAAGTATCTAAACTTTTTTTGTATATAATTAAGCATTTAGTTTTGGTAGGGTTCAAGTGCAGTATGTTGTCAATGGTCCACAAATAAATAGAATGGAGATCATCATTTATACAAGAAACAACCATCTTCAGCTAATCAAATTCGTCTTGAGGTGTATAATTGAGCATTATCAGTATAAGGCTTAACACAATGAAATAAATCATTGATGCAAAGAGATAACAACAGAGAACCCAAGATAGATCCTTGGGGCACTCCTTAAGATACCAACTGAAAAATTTAATATAAATTTTTAGAATACACAGATTGATACCAATTCCTCAAGTAACTGCGGATAAGGTAGAGGAATTAAACTGCATTATCAGTTTTCTACATAGCTTGCTATGATTCACCGAATCAAATGCCTTAAAGAAATCCAAGAGCACTAACATGGAGAACACATCCCTGTTAATAGCAATCCATATATCACTGGTTGTTTTAAGAAGAGCAGTAATACAGCTATGCTTAGCTTTAAAGCCTGATTGTTCGTCGTTTTGTAAATTATGATATGTAATGTATCTATTTATCTGGGCAGACATAATTTTTTCTATTACTTTAGATAAAAAGGGTAAGATAATAATCGGTTTGAAATCGGTATTAGAAAATTTTTTTGGGATCAGGTATAACGTTTGAGAACTTCCACTATTTCGAAAACTGAAATGACGTATAACACGTATTACAAAATCGTGTGCAAGAGTAGAAAAAATATAAGGAAGGACATTTTAATAAATTTCGGGATTAAACCATCACCTCCCGTGCTGTCAGATTTAATTTCACAAAAACCCATTAGAACGTCATTAGCTGTTACTCGGGTAAAATTAAACGGTGAAAAGTTGCGAGGAACACTAGGATTAGGCAATGTAGGGCTGCTTTCTGAGCTCGAAGTTATTGTCGATACCATAAGGAATTTCTTGTTGAGTTCTTCTGGATCAATGTCGATATTATTTATAGTTGAACAAGTAACGCCGGCAGAACATATGTTTTTCCATAATTTTTTTGGTGATATTTCAGTCTTGAGCAATGAGCATTTTGATTTCAAATGTTGTTCTACTACGAAGAACACGATAGTCATCCCAGAGTGTGGCAGCTCGATATCGTTTTCCCATGTCAAATGCTCTATTCTTGCGATAAATGAGGCTCATAATTCTAGGAGAAAACCATGGACAGGCAGAGTTATATATAGTTCTAATAACCAATGGAACATACTCTCCATGAAGATAATGGATCACTTCAGATAGGAAGTCAGTTTGATCTTCAGCGTCACACATAGTGTGAATATTAGTCCAAGGGATATAATAGAAAAATTGCGTGAACCTTGTGCACATTTGATGATTCTCAACTTTCTTCAATAAAATAATGAAGCTAGCGCTCCCCAAAATGCGAATTATTATTAATATTGGGCACATAAGCATGCATTTCTTCATTCAATACGAATTTTATACTTTTCATATACTCAGAGTTGATAATATTCTAAGACAGATCTTTCTTTTTTGAGATGCTTCTAATAAGCGCACTTGACTTTTCATTGAATGGTGTTTTTTTCTCTACTTGACTTCACCAACAATTTCTTTTTTATATTCACCAGCCGCTTTCTATATGAGCTATCAAACCAGATACAAATTTTTCATAATTCTGTTAAATTTGATATAAAAATCATAATCATATCTCACCCATCATCTACATATATTCGTTACTCGCTGCTTCAAGATGATTTTATCAGAGCAGGTAAGAACTAACCAACCTGGAAATATACTGGGACCGTAGAAGGATGATGTAATTTTAACATTCTCATCTAAAGTATGTTTTTTTAGGATCACCTTATAGATAGATCTAAATTGATCTATTCTTTGCAGAATTAATCGAAAAAATTATCTTTCTAGTACCAATAGTACCCCTACTACTATTTGCTTAAAGGAGAATGGTTTCGGGGCTATCTTTTTTTCACTTCTTCCCGCTGATGAGTCTTTCTCCTCTTCATAGTCTTAGGTTAGTGCCAGTGTTGAGTTTTTAAAGCGGTTTCGCTTAAGCTTAATTTGAATATTGTTTGTGTCTCGCCAACCATTGAAAGAATTTCTTCGCCAGTTCGCTTAATTTTCGACTTTTGAATTCTAGGTATTTATACTGGAGCCGCTTCGGTCCTTATCGGAATTCTTAGGTCCTTAACAAATCCTTTTCATTTTCTGGTCAGAGCTCTGGATTCCTGATGAATAATTTTATTGAAGGTTGAAGGAGTTTCCTCTGCCCAGTTCTGTTCAAAGATTAGGTCTACATATTCTTATTTCTGCATCATTGCACACAGAAAAAAATGCAATAGATTTTACAAAAACTGTAATTAAATCGACTAAAATTGCAATTGATTTTCAGACTGTTACAGTGTAACAGATATTACTATATAAAGTATTACACTGTAATGAATTTTTCTATTACAGTCTAATAACTTTTATTGCAGTCTGAAATGAAATATATTACGGAAAAATAAAATATATTGCTTGGCTGTAATGAAAATAATAAATAAAATAAAATACAACAAAATATCTCTCTACAAATTTTATTACATAGAGTACAAAAAACCATATCAATATTATGTAGTAAATGGCAAACATCGTTATAAGTACAAAGTCTTTTAAACCTAATTGATACATATACACTCATACGTTTTTATAAGGCCTATTATGTAATATACCTTTGTATACTTTTAATTTATGCATTTATAAACTACTAAAAAAAGAAATAAAGAACTGATCATTTTAATTTTTAATTCAATATTGTTTTCATAACAACGTCTATAATCAGTGCTCGAATTTGACGCTTGTATTAGAAAATATAAAATAAATAGAAGGCAGGTATAAACACATCTTATTTTTTTATAAAACTAAATGTTACTCCTTTATAGACTATTCTACACTAGAGTAGAAAAAAACCATATCAATATTATGTAGCAAATGAGAAAATATTCTTGGGTAACTTGATTTTTGAAAAAAAAAAATCAATTACGAATGAATGGTCATTGATTTTGTCCATCTGACTGTATTAGTTGTTGTGAACAAGTAATAGATTAACTTCTAATGGAATCCTTGGTATCAAATCTACCAGAATAAATTAACGTAAATTTTATGCAGCATTAGGGGCACAAAAATTTCGTATACAAAACGTCCTCCAACTCAGTTCGCGTTGAGTCCACTTACATATATCGTCGGACGAATATTGATTTGCCCCATCCGCCAAATTTGCTATTTTGAGTTATGTACGTACAGTTCGTGAGATTATTACTGAAGTTGAATTAAATGCTATAATCAGCTCTTTTCTAACTTAAGTATGTCATATGTTTGCATACGAGTTCTTAACTTTGATTGCATTTTTCTCAAAATTACATTTTTGCATATGGGACAAAGAAATACTCAGGCCACGATCATTTATTCATGTTAATTCTCAAGAAACTTTTAAGACACCAACACCGAACACTGCTAAAAATTTTCATCCTCTAAGCCCAACTTAGAAGATAAAACTATTTCTGGTCCACAAAAAGAGTACTAAAACCAAACAAAACTAGCCAGACTTTCACTACACTGTTCGGTTTCACTATTGTTTATTATTATTATAATGTCTATAAAGTCTAAACCACTATACTAAACTGTTTTTTTTTTTTAATAACAAAATCACTAAAACAACATCCGACTTGTTTTCATAAAATCGCTCCTAATCAACTAATCCAACAATGTCGCATACAGCAAATAGACAAATAATGATTGAAACATTAGTAAAAATTACTGTGTTTTAATTAATTTCATTGTTTTATAATAGAAAGAATTGCACAGCCGTAATAGAATTTATTGCGGCGTAGTCAAATTTATAACTGAGTAATTTCGTGTAATGGATTTTACTAGCACAACAATAAAATCTATTTTAATGTCTGTAATATAAAAACTTATCACAAATAGTAAAATATACTACCAATAATTTCTATTACATATTTAGTAAAATTTGTTACAAAATAGGCAATCTTATTAAAAATGTAATAAGCGTCCGAACTTTTTCATATTTTTATGCTTTTGTAAAATTTATTACACAGCAGCAATTGATGTTACTACACTATTTCTCTGTGTGTGCATTGAGATCTTCAAAGATATAATGTTTCGTGAGAAAATTATCTTACCGCCTCAGTTGCCTTTATAAAAATTATAAAGATCTGTATGGATCCTACGAATAGCGGAGTAATATACTGCTGCAGATCCGTATTACTACAGGAAGATTATTTCTTGAAAGGACCGAGACCCCTTATTAGTTACCTGTAAAACGAGCTAATCATACATGGTATTTCACTATCTGCTAAGTGCGGCAGCTGAAATGTAAGTAGCCACAGGTAGTTTATAGAGGATGTCCCAGACTAATAGGTCTTTTCAAATGATTCCTCTCGTCCAGGCAAGTAAAAAATTGTATGGCAGGGGGGGGGGGGGGGGGTGGGCAAAATGTCACCCTGTCGAGTTACAGGGTGATAAGTAAAATATTCTCTTTTTTCATTAAAATCATATATCTTCAAAAGTATGCCCTGTACGATCTTCAATTAAGAAGGGATGGTATGCAGAGCTTCATGGCATTTCCAAAAACTGTTCAACCACCCCCGTATCCTTCCCAACACCATAATTATGAAGTTTCGAACTCAAAATTTCGTTTTTGTTTGTTTTTTTTTTCTTAATTTTTCCGTTTTTTTTTAATACTCCGACTAACGTACATTTTTTTTACAAAATTTCGAAAACTCAGAGTCTCCTCTTTAATTTAACCTAGAACACTCTATGTACTAACTGTAGCTGTTAAAAAGTTATTAGCTCTTAACCTGTTTAGGTCATACCAAAATTGGACGATATTTTTATAAAATGACATGTTTTGGCGTGTTTTCAGTCAGTAGGGGAACAAATTATCTTTGACCTGAATAGGTTAAGAGCTAATAACTCCTCAACCGTAACAGATACAACATAAGTACACTAGATTAAATTAAAAAGGAGACCCTGGGCTTTCGAAATTTTGTAAAAAATGTGGACGTTAGTCCGGGTTTTTAAGAAAAAAAAAACGAAAAATTAAAAAAAAAAAAAAAACAAAATAAACCGAAATTTTAATTTTGAAGTGTCATAACCCTGCGGTGGGGAAGGTTGCGGGGGTAGTTGAACAGTCGTTTGAAAGATCGTGAAGTTCTACGTACAATGCAGTCTCAAAATAGGGCGTAGACGTTTTGAAGATATAGGGTGTTTAATGAAAAAAGAGAATATTTTATTATCACCCTGTAACTCGACAGAGTTACCTTTGCCCCCCCCCCACCCTGCCACTGCCATACAACTCTTTATTTGTCTGGACGAAAGGAATCATTTGGCATAATATTGACCTATTAGTCTGGGACACCCTGTATAGTTGCTTTAATCCTAATATACTTAAAGATGTTATTTTGAAAGGGAAGTGAATGAGAATGGCTTCTAAAATTCCTTGTGGCAGAATCAATTTTCAATTAGGTCCTGTGTATCGAAATAATATCCTTATAGCTGAAAGAGCTGCCTGGTTCTGATGGGAAATGATATGGCCAGAGTTAGTTGAAATATAAAACGTTTTTGAATTGGTAGAAAATGGAATCGTTGGTATATTTGAACTTGCTAAATCCATTGAAACGAAGAATTAGATACAGATACTGAGGACATTCAAGAATTATTTATAGATGAAGAAATTGGAGGAGGAGATTTTATGTAAATGGTATCTGAAGGCAATAAAATCGAGGACAATATCTAAACTTCACCAAAAAAGTGCTTATCTTCCTACAAAGAAATTTACAATGATCTGTTTTTTTTTAAAGGACAAGCAAACAAACCAAGATAAAAGATTTTTTTTAGAGAGAGCAGGGCAAAAAATTATAATACCGAAAAGTTCTAAAAGTGAAGTTGATATTGTTTAGCAGAAAGAACATTTTATAGGAACCTATCGAGACAGTGTTATAGGATGGTCAGAGTATGTATATGTACAATGTACAGACTAGACATACTAGTTTATAAGAAAGATGTGAATGAAATTATGAGTGGAGGACCTTACCTTTTAAGTAAAAGGCGAAAATGTAAAAAAGATACCACTCCACTCGATACTCATCTTTCCCTTTGAATAATAGCTCGGATCCAATGAATTCCCTTTACCAGAGCAGTAGTCAGGGTTCACTTTTAATATTTAATTACTAATCTTGTCGTTCCATCAAATCTGACACTCTACAAACAGTGAGGTGTTGTAGTTCGTACTGCTCCATCCCATGGAACATATAAGGCTACAACCATAACTCAACATATATCAGTCTGCTCCATCATAACCAATTATAACTTTTCTAGTTTATTTTGTTTTTGTACTTTTATATTGAATATTTAGATGATGAAGTGGCCTATGTGGATCTGGGTATTATTCTTCCAATAGAACTTCAGGTGTCGATGACTTTTTACAGAATTTACAAATGCTGGATCCGATAACATTGTGGTGTAAAATGTGTTAATGCATTTTGAGAGTAATACACTCCGGGACAATTGATTACCTTCATAAACCAAAATATAAACGAAGACAATTTGAATTTTTTTTATTTTTTATATCCTAGGTGAAATCATAGGATATACTAAGTTTTTCATTTCGTATGCAAGGCATAGAAATAATGATGGACAGTTGGACACCTAAGCATAATATTAAAAGTTGTTTTGATTTTTGCATGTCCGTCTGTCTGTCGGCCCTCACGATAATTTGAGAAGGCGTTCATTTAGAGAACTGAAATTTTGTACACAGGTTTTTTTAAAAAAAGAGTAAACTCAAGCTTGAAAATGGAATCAATCGGGTAACTCCTTTGTAGGATTGCCATACAAGACTTTCATTTTCACTATATACATATTTGGGCACTGCCTGAGAAGGTGTCGGCATAAATTGTTGAAATTTGGTATATGGTGTTTCCATAGCGATAGTAAATAAAATTTCAAAAATGGAATAAATCTGGTAACCCCTTCTTGGTATTGTCATACAAAACTTCAGTTTTCGCTATATATTTAGAAACTGCTTGAAACTGAGTGGACATGGAGAGCTCAAATTTTACACACGGCATTTGCATTAGAATTACAACACTGCAATACGTTCATTGGAACCACTGACTATATTGTCTAGTCAGTATTTTTTCTTCGACTACATCCTAAATACAGATGACTATTTTTATGGTCACTCCACTACTACGCATATAGCTAAATCATAGTTACTAATGATCAAAAAATAGTCACAAGTTACTAGAAGAAATGTTCAATGCTTAACCCATATGACTAAATTACTTAAACCTAACTATAATCTAGTCAAAAATGACTATTAATGTGTTGTCAAAATTAACAATTTTATTTAAAATCTAGTCAATATTTTTAAATAGTTTTAAGAATATTAGCAAAATAGTTAAAAATAAGACAGGAAGGAGATAGGGAAAGCATTAGGGGATATGAAGAGAGTGGCGGAGGTGACGATGTATGTCGCCCTTAGGCAGGTCGCACACCGAGATTATAAATATCACAAGGAGATTTATGTCACAAAGAGACTGAAATTCGAATTATATTATGTAAAATTCATTGAAATATCTCCTATATTCGCATACGAAAGAGGCACAGACAAATATCATAAAGAGAATATCTTCAAGCGACTCTAGCAGTGTGTATCTTGGCGTAATTCACTAGAAGACTTTTTACGCAGTTCAGTATATATTCAACTTTCCTCTGCAGAAGTGTATCTATCGTTAATTTCGAAATACTACAAAAATGACAAACACCAACCCCGCTTTTAATATAAGGTTTATAGAAGCACTTGAAAGACACAGTTGTTTGTGGAATTTTAATTTATCAGACTACAGCAAAAGAGAAAAGACTGAGAAAGCTTGGAGTGAAGTAGCAAAATAGATGTCAGATACAGGTAACGTAAATAATATTATTTTATATTTTAAGCTTTAATTGACTGAAAAAAAAATAATCATTGTCGAAAAATTAGTTCGGTGGTGCGATTTTTCATAATTAAGCGTACTTCCATTGAATTGGTATTGAGCCTTCTGGAGTTATAAAATAGTCGGCTTAATTATCCCTCAGCTTCATAGCTTGGTTTTTTGGTTGATATCCATCATTAGCGTTATTTAAATCAGGGACTTCACTTTGGTACGGAAATTTATTTGGCGGTGTGAATACTCCTTCACGTAATCGAATAAAATTGTGTAAAATGCAGGTCGCTTTTATAATATTACATACTGAACCTTCATCACAACATATTGCAGTCTCAAATACTCGAAACTTAGATGACAGCATACCAAATGCACATTCCACTGATTTCTGCGCACGTGAAAGGCGGTAATTAAATATTCTTCTTTTTCCATTCAAAACCTTCTTAGGCTATGGACGCATCAAATATGGTGATAATGGGAAGGAATACCGCCCCATCCCCAATCTCAATTATAGTAAAAAGTCCATCAGCATAAGCGTAAGCCACATAAGTACAACTGAGAAAAAGACTTTATAATTGAAATTGCTATATCCTGTGTTAGGAAATTTTTTCATTCGAACATGTTTGCCATCAATAGAAGAAACGCATTTCGGTAGATTCCATAGCTCATGATATCGTCGATCATTTTCCTCCCATATTTCTTCTGTTGGTATGTAAAGTGGTTGGAGGCTTTCCCATATTGCCTTACAAGTTTCTTTTACGATTACGTATTATCTTCTCTATAGAATTGGATAGATAAACTTCGAAAACTACATCCTGTTACCAGATAACTGAAATACAAACAAAACTCTTATTTTTTTTTGGTAGTTTCAAATTGTAAAATCCGTTGGAAGTCAATCCGCCAAGCGTTTTCAAGAACAATGAAGCCTTCAGCAAATGGTTCTAGCATTAAGTAAAAAAAAACCTATTACCTGTCGGAAAAACTAGAATTTTTAATTCCTTATCTCAGACGCTGCTCTTCATCTGGAAATTTAACAATGTAAATGGTTGAAGAAAACACCGAAGAACAAGTATCAAATGTTGCAGAATCTGAGGATATTGACCAAGAAGACTCTTCCAATAACTTAATTCAAAATTCCGTAGAAAAAGATAAAGAAAATTTTGCCCAAAAGGAGAGCTCAAATAAACTTCGCACCAACAAACGAAGGGTGGATAAAAACAGCAAAATTGATGCTGAATTTCTTGATTGGGTCCAAGCAAAAAAAGCTAAGCTTAATAACTCTAACCCGAATATACTATTTTTGCAAAGTCTAGCGCCTTTCTTAGATGAGATGACTAGCAAGCAGAATCGGGTATTTAGGACAAAAGTCATGAATCTAATAGAAGACGACATTTTGGAAGATGCGCACATTTCTCAGACGAGAACTTATTCGATGTTGGAAAATTTATATTCGTATTCTTTTAAACTTGGATCTTACTCATCAATTCAGTCTCCTGATGTAAGTGAAATGACTGGTGACCATCATGTTCACATTACAGTCCCAACAACGGACAACGTAACTGCAACAACTCCTTCATTTCAGTAATTGAAGGACCCCAGTTTGCCGACAATTAAACTCATTAAACGGATACTTTTTTTAGGACTTACCTTAGACATATTAATAACCGTTCCTCTGGCTGAATTGACAACCGATAATTTGTGTCTTTTTTTTTGAATTTTTTCACAAATACATTTGAGTAAATCAAAAAAGTTATTTTTATTTAGCCTATAGTAAAGTTTGAATTTTTCATCATCTAATTCGAGCTCTCTAGCAACTATAGCACTACTTTTTAAAATATTTTCTTTATAAAAGGGGTGCACTCAATGTTTTCTTATACGTCTACGCCTTTTACGATTTAAATAATACCACACTATTGGGAAGTCGTCATCACTGCTTGATTCCATTTTGTACTATGAATATTGGTAACTGGTCTATAAATTGCATTCCAAATAAAAATCTCCGCAATGTGCGGACGCTTACCGCCAGAAGATTTATATCTCTTTGAGACATAAATCTCTTTGTGATATTTATCATCTCGGTGTGCGACCGGCCTTATACTTAAACGCAGATTGTATGCCGGAGGAAAAACAGAAGATGGTAAACTGTTCCACATTCCCTGATTTTGGCATAGAATAGAAGATTTCCATGCCAAAACCTCTTGAGATTTTATTGATGAAGCTTATTGATTAAAAATGTATTTTTAGAGAAAATCATTTCCGGTTAAGGTATTTCTTTAGGTCTTTAAGTAACTCTTCAAATTATAGAAGTATTTAATAAATGTATATATATATAAAAAATTCTATTTTTAAAATTAAAACTTTCCAATAGCACAAAAGTATTTTAGTTTAGACACAAGCCATTTAGGATATTTGAACTGTCATTCATTACGCATTTCATTTGAGACACAAGCTAAATTTGTCAAGATAAAAACTCTGAAGTTTTTCATGTTGCCACATCAAAATAGTTTATATTGATTCTCGTTGTAAATTAGAATTAGAAATTACTTTTAGAAGTTCTCTGACGAAATTTATAATAAATAATTTACTCTAAATAATGAAAGAACAGACATAATTTTTTTTAAGTCATAAATATTTATGAAAATCAGTACAAAATACAATAATAATTCAAAAATATCAAAATTAATTTTTTTAATGGCAATGCCCTTTGAAAACTTTCTTACCATTGGGAATACCCAATGAACAATTTATACTTTATTATGGCCACGGGAATGTTCTAACCACTCTTTATAAAACATACTGTTTTATAAAAGTGTTGTTAAAAGTGTTGTGCGAGCTTTCAAAAAACATTGAAATATTTGGGCGCACTGTATAAGAGTTGTGGACGCTAAGTTATAAAGCAATAATAAAACATTTTAGCAGTTTGCGAGAAAGTTTTTGAAACCCTTATAAAACCACTTATATCTACAGCTTGGTTACGGAGATATTTTATAGTAGTTGTGAAAACTTCCTTCCTGCAGTCATTTGTTAAAACTTATATGTATTTGTGTAATATGGCTTTATTGTTGTGTTATTCTTTCTTTATGAAAAATGCATTATAAATATACTTCAGAAATGTGCGAGCGGGAAACACAATTTATGAAATCAGACTTTGTCATCCAACATAATTTTGTTTGCAATAATTTTTCCATAATCCTTAAACATTAATTTTCGACTAATATTGGAATAAAATTTCATGCAACTTTAATTTTATTGTACAAGTTATATTTCTAGCTGGAAAAAATACAATGCACCTACTAAATTCTAAAAATAAATAAACTTAAATAAATATTTATTATTAAATATATTTTTAATGTTAAGTTCCAAAACGTTTAAAAAAAGTAAAAGTTAAGAGGGAAATCATAAATTTTTTTATTTTATTCGCAAATAGATTTGCGTGTCAATAAACGAAAAAGTTAAATGTTATAATGTTTTTTGCTGCAATATGTTCACTTGTTTTTTTATAATAAATGGCTAAATGTCTTCCCCTCACTTTACAGTTCTTATAAAACATTTTCGTGTGAAATCTGCAGTATCGGAAATGTCAAAGTACACATCATATAATAGTTACCCTGCTAGCATATCATGATGGCTCATCAACGAGCTCCTCATGAGCAATCAGATGAACGTACCGATGAAATTTATTTGCGTTTGAATCAAAACCGGGAAAAAATCATTTATTTACTTATTCATAGATAGTGTGCATGAGATATTACATCTTTTTGACTTATTTAGAAATATACACCTTGCTTACTTTTTGTGCATTTTACAAAATTAGATGAGCATTTCGATGAGTACATAATGAGCGTCACGATAAGCTTATTAATGAGCATGTCAATGAGTGTCACGATGAGCTTATAATTGAGCATAGCAATGAGTGTCACGATGAGTGTATTAATGAGAATGTCAATGAGTGTCATGATGAATTCATAAATGATAATCTGTATTTACGATTGATTTCATATATTTTTCCGAATTCAAACTCCGGTTGCAAATCAAACTCTGAGACGCTGAAGCGTAAGGATTTTGGCATAACATCTTGTTCAGCATATGGGCGACAATCTTTCCGGGGAATAAGAAATCAAAAAATTAATTTAAAATAAATAATTTAAAAATTTAAATAAATAAATCACAAAAATCACTTTAAATTTTCCTAGTAGAAATGTAATCTGATACGGTGATGACAAGGTTAAATATTTATTCATTGCTGGTTTAGTATGTATGAAGTAGTTTCATGATATTCAATGAATGCTCATCAGGAGGCTCATCGGGACTTAATTTTCTATATGTTTCTTCATGAGTTGCAAACACCTTGATGCTTTACATAATAACTGCCCCTTGAGAGGCAAGAGACATGGTAAAACAGTAAGCAATTTCTACTAGGGTAGTTTTTTATTAAAGTATTTAATATGAATGAAAATAGCTTTCATTTTTTATAAAGTTTGTCATAAAAGCACGTTACAATTGGTTTTATAATTGCTCTAATTTAATTTTTTACAAAACTCTTCGACAATTAAATTGCTTCAGAAGCTAAATTGTTTTAAAATGCCTTTAAAAGATTTGTTTCGAACTGTTATAAAATACTTCTAGAATAAATTAGTTTTCAGAGCAAAACTGTTTTATAAGAAGTTCGGAAAGAGTTCTCAGTGCTACCTTATAAAACAATTTAATGTCGGTACTCAATAGGAGAAAGCGGTACTTCTATAAAACATTTTAGTTTTCGTGTAGCTGTAATGCAACTATTATAAAATAAGAATATAATTCCTGCAACTAAGTAGCTGCAAAAGTTTTCATGCGGTATGCACACTTATAAATTGCCCTCTGATGACCTTGATAGCTAATTTTTCGTTGAGCGGACTATAGCCTTATTTCCATTTCATCTCGCGTACTGCTATTCTACTCTTTCCTTTACTTATTTATATTTCAATTTCCTCAATTTCCCTTTTCCGCAGGTCAAGTTTATGTACAGGATTTTTACACCAAATCCCGTTCCTTAACGAATCTTTTATTCTAATCGTTTCGGTGAAGCAAATGAAAAAAAGTGAAACTGAGGGTGAATCCCAAAGAGATGCTTGCCTGGGGTTTAAATATGGTTTCTTCATTTTTGTTGGAACTAATCCACTGAGTCATACTGTCTATGGTCATAATTTTAAATTTATTAGGCAGGCAATCGATTGAACTTTTCCACGAAGCATAATTCATTCTTCCGAAGTAATGGCGCCACAAAGTCAAAGTTTTCTAATTTTTCTTTCTCTTGTCTGTATATTAATTGCAAAACTTTGGTTCCAGGGAATCATAACCTGTCTGTCTAATTATAATTTTAAATATAAGACTAAATTATCATTACAACATACAACATCACATTTCTTTGATGTTATAGGATGATTTATAAACAGTGAGGAAATTATTCTTATATCCCAACTAATTTGCAAATTATTTCCTTCCTTCTCTTAGATACTGGATATAGAGTTTTTATTATTTTTAGATAGATAGAGAGAGAGATAGAGAGACGAGAGCAAAAGAGATAAGGAGTGAGTGAGAGAGATAAAGAATACGAGAGAGGAAGACGAGAGGGAGAAAGGAAGGTGAAAAACAAAAAAAAATTTTCCTTTTTTCTCTTAGATGCTGGATGTAGAGTTTTTTTACATTTTTAGATAGATTGAGAGCAGGAGATAGAGGGATGACAGCAAAAGGGATAGGGAATGAGTGAGAGAGATAAAAAATACGAGAGAGAGAGCCGAGAGGGAGAAAGGAAGTTGAGAAACTAGACAGGTAAAAAGGGGGGAGATAAACTCTATGTATATAAATTAAGTGAATTTGTTGAAGGGACTTGTTGGAACATTTGTTGAACAAAAACACTTGCGTTATTAAAATAAAAACTCTATTTATTCACGTTTTACAAACTACCGAATCACCTCTCCATCAACTTCTCTGGCAGTATAAAAATGATGATTGGGAAAGTCTCAATCAGTACCTCAGGGAGATTGATTGGTCAGTCTGTTTTGCTTCGGGGAATGTCGATAAATGCACTCTGGAGCGTAGTAGTATTCTAAATCTTGACATGCGTGAATACATTCCGTATTCCGTGAAGAAAAATCACTCTTGGTTTAATGATAACTGCAACCAAGGTATAAGAATTAAGGAGTCTGCTTTTCGCGCTTATCAATTACATCTGGGTCCGTCCAGAGCTGAGATAAATGTACAGGACTGCACGGGATACCTGCAAGTCCACTATTCAGAGAGAAAAACTCATTTTTGAACACACAATTTCACCATTTCCTCTATAACTGCATTACTTAACAATGGTGAAGTAGTTGTTGACTCCCTGGATAAAGATAATATTTCGGCTGCCAGAGTCATTTCAAATTCTGGTTTTCCATCCACTTCAAAAACATTTTTTTTGTATCTTCCATGTGGATGTGTACAAGAGCCACCGTACGAGAGATGGGTTCAAGGTCCTTAAGGAAACCGACGTCTTCAAAGTCTCAGGACGGGCCGGATGATTTCTCGCCCCATATTAACTAAAAGCTGCACCTCAGTCTTGGATAAAACTCTTCGCAAACATTCTACTTGTTTGTTTTTTTTTTGCGATAGGAATCTTTTTGACTGCTTGGATAATAGCCCATGTTCAGCCAATTTCCAAAAAAAGGAGAGGGCAGCGATCTCTCAATTTAGCGACCAATCACTTCGATTCTTTCGAATGGGCTTAAATCTATCATTAATTCCAAATTAATGAAGTATCTAGAAACCAATCAATTCATCAACGAATGCTAATATGCTTTTCGAACTGAAGGGTCATCTGGAGACTTGTGAACTTTTCTTACGGATATTTCAAAGACCTTTGAAAGAGTCTGGTATTCTGCCATTTTAGCCAAACTTAAATTACTTGGACTTTCTCCTCCTGTTCTATTATGGGTTGAAAGTTCTTTGTCTGGTCGCCTAAACTATGTTGTATTAGATGTCGTTAAATCTGAACCTCATCCTATAAATGCCGGAGTACTCCAGGGCTCTGTCATCTCCCCGTCTCTCTTTCTAATTTTCCTTAATGATTTGTTTTCCCTTATTCTCAATCCCATCTATAGCTTTGCCGATGAGAGTATACGCTTGATTTTACGTACTGCTTTGATACTTCCGCGCGACTCCAGAGGGAATGCCTCATATGTCAAACGAGATTACATGACTAGATCACTGAATAACGACCTTGACAATATAAGTATCCTTGGCATTAATATTTGCAGTAAGTTAAGCTGGACAGATCATATCTTCTCTGTTGCCAAAGAAGCATCGAAATGTGTTAGATTTCTCAAAAGATGTAAGAAATATTTCAGCCCCTTAAATCTAGCACTCCTCTACAAGTCTTATATTAGACCTAGAATAGAATACAATTCTTAAATCTGGGCCGATGCTGATCGTACAGTCTTAGCATCAGTGGATATGGTTGAAAAGAGAACCTTTAAGTTTATTTGCGATTTGGCTCATACCAACTCACTCAAGCATTGCAGCAAAGCTGGATTCCCTCCGCTCCCTTATCGCTACATGCATGGTCAATGTTCCAATAAAATATTTTAGTCTGATCCCTAGATTAATTCCTTTAACCGTTTTAAGCCACGCTCATCCTTCAATATACTTTCGGTCGTACAGTAAAATTGCAGGATGTTTTCTTATCTCGAATTGTGCGAATGTGGAACAGTGTCTAGCATCTTCTCTTTTTCTCGTGCTTACAATCTGTGAAGATTCAAGAGTGACATACATAAGCACTTTCCTCATATCCCCTAATCCTTACCTTATCTCCTTCTTGCCATGCTGTGCTTTGAATCATAGAGTATCCCCTGAGCTTGGCTTAATAATACAAAAAAATTAAAACGACGCGTTTCATCGTACTCGGATATCATTAGGTTCCCCGAAATAATAGTCATGTACAGATCTTAAATGGGTGAAATTGACCAAGTTTAATGATCTAAATATTTCCATTATATGTTCTGCATGCTGAGTCATAAATTACATCCTTGGAAAATTTACATTAAGGCCAACTGAACTGGTATACAGGTATGCATTGAATTTGTTTTCCACAACAACCTGTAGCAGTGAGTGAAATGTGGTGCAATCAACTAAGTATCCATTTTTCTATATCAAACAGTGTCATCTCGAACTTAGCAAAGATATATACGTCCATTCCCTGCTGCCAACTCGAATCTATTGTGCATCCATAAATGCATATGGATGAGTACTTGGCTCCTGGAAAATGCATAAATATACAGAGGATGAGCAGAAGATAACGTGTGCGCTCATGCCGAAAAAGAAAAAAAAAACATTTAAATTTACAAGCGATAAATTTTGAATTCGAAATTTTCGTTTTTTTGTCCTATATACGAGTATGTAGTTGTAATAAAGCTTATGTTTACTTTTTTACAGTTATTAACGTCTTCTATAGAGAGAGTAACATGTGGAACGGCAAGTGTACGATGCAGAGATCGCCTACAATTAACTGTCGAGTGAATCCCAGTAATCATTCTTATCACACAGATGTGACTTCAGTACGTTCCATTAGCTCTGAAGATGTATCCAATGCCATCGAAGGAAAATGCTGCAGTGCGGCTGCACGAAATCCAGCTATCAAAACAGGACGACGGATACAATTGATGCAGGTGAGTTTCTGTTGAGTATTTGTTTTGCAAGGAAAAGGAAATTGGATTAAGGAGTTGAGTGCAACTTGTTTTTGTTAGAATTTTTGAATTTTTTTTTTGTAATTTTAGTATCTTTGGTTATGTAAGCACGGATTATGAAGATTGGCTATTGTTCACCTTTAACAGGATATTCTTGGTTGGAAAACTCTGAAAACTATGGTTAAGTCAATGGAAATTATGAGAATTTTCGGTTAATTTTAACTATTGATTGCTTCTTTATTTGAAAGAGGCTTTTGAGACTTCTCTTTACGAAACAGGGTCTGGTACATAATTAAAATTTGGTTGTCTCCTTCCGAATTTATTTCCAAGCTACGTTGATCTGCCAAAATAATAAATATATAGAAAAGTGCAGACGAATCCTAGCATACTTTTATTTTAATTAAGAAAATATTAAAAAAAAACTAAAGAAAAGCCCAGAATGTCTGTAATGAGTTCGAATCCCATCATGCTTTGGTTTTAATGAAAAATATAATTAAAAAATAAAAAAATACTAAAAAAAAATAAATAAAAAAATTATTGAAAAGCCTAGGCTGTCTGTAATGCGGATGAATTCCAATCTTGTTAATGAAAAAAAAAAACATTAAAAAACTTAAGAAAAGCTCAAAGTGTTTTAAGCAGTTCGAATCCCAGCATGCTTTTTTTTAATCAAAAATGTATTAAAAAAATTACAAAAAAGTATTAAAATAAAAAATGAATAAAAATGTAAAGATAAAATAAAAATTAAAAGAAAATTAAAAATGTAAGTACTTAAACTTTTAATTGGCATCAAAATTTAATTTGGCAAAATATTAAACGGGCACGAATGTACTAACGTGCCAGTTATCGAAGTTAACGAATACCGTACGTTTACGTACGTTACTATTTGAGTAAATGGTTGGCTAGTTGACGCGTACCCACTGTTACGATTTAGCTAGCCTGGTACGGAGGATGGTGTTCTTCACGTATCACGGTGCTGGTGTCGCAGACTTCTGGTGGTAATGGGATGATGTTCTCCTTTTATCATGGAAAGAATGCATTATTTACGTCAGGGTTTACCGGTAATGGTTTAATGAACGTTGTTACGAGTTACGACAGGGTCTTCCGGTAACGATTGTAATATACGTTGTTACGACAGGGTTTTCCGGTAACGTCAGTGTTATGTGTTAGTATTATATGTGGAAACTCAAAATCAGTGGACACGTGGCAATAAGGATCATAACTCCGATAACAGACTTGAATTATACTAATCTTCCTTTCTTCATTTCAGCTTCAATAAGTAGGCCGTAACTACTTGGGCTTGTTCTGAGAAGAAAGAAGAAGACTAGATAGTGGATTTTGCTCTGAAAGGGATGTTTGGTATTTTTGTTTGGGAATTGATATTTGTTTTTTCTGGAGGAAGCAATGGAGCTGTTTTAATTCAGAAATTAAAATTAAAGGAAAACAAATTAAATTGAAGTCTTTTTTTATTTATCGTTATTTATCGACTACAAAAAATACAAAGAATAAAAAAAAACGAAATTTAACGGGTTTTCCAATAAGAGGTGTTATTTTGATATTCAATTCCATTTTTTGAGACAAATGATCGGATCTTTATTTCATTATAAAGAAGAAGGTATGCCGTTAATAACGGAAAATAACATCAGCCAAACAACCACCACGACCACGCCTACAGGATCATATCCTTTTCATGGAATTTTCCATAACCAAATCGCAAAGTGGCTGCACTATGTCCTCGATAGCCTCACGAATTCCATCTTTGAGGTCTTGAATCGACGCTACGCTGTTGGCCCCAAAGGAAGAAGTCGCAAGGTGTTAAGTCACAAGATCTCGGTGGCCAATTGTGATCACCTCTTCGAGAGATAACATGGTCCGGAAATTTTTCCCGTAAAAGATCAATGGTTTCGTTGCTTGTATGGCACATAGCGCCGTCTTGTTGAAAGTAAACGTTGTCCAGATCAATACCATCCAATTCCGGCCATGAAAAATCATTAATCATCTGTCGATAGCGCAATCCATTCACCGTAACTGTTGCTCCAGCTTCATTTTCGAAAAAGTAAGGTCCAATGACCCTGCGGGACCATAAACCGCACCAAACAGTCACACGTTGAGGATAGAGAGGCTTTTCAACAATAACTCTTGGGTTTTCCGAGCCCCAGATGCGACAATTTTGCTTGTTGACGAAGCCATCTAGGTGGAAATGGGCCTCATCACTCAAGATGAGTTTTCGATGGAATTCCGGATCATTTTCATGCATTTCAAGGATCCAATCAGCAAATACTCGACGTTGTTGATGATCGGCCGGCTTGAGTTCTTGTGTTAACTGAACTTTATAAGCCTTAAGACCCAAATCTTTATGCAAAATACGGTGTAATGACGTTTATGGAATGCCTAATTCCAAAGAACAACGAGGAATGGACAAACCTGGGTTTTCTTCAACAGCAGCAATATTCTCGGCTGTTCTTGAGCGACGTGCACAGTTTTTATTCTTCACATCACTAACTTGTCCCGACAGCTCGAATTTTTCTACCAATTTCTGTATTGCGGTCCGACAAGGTGCTTCACGACGACCCAAAAATGTTCGAGTTTTACGAACCGTCTCTGCCACATTTTCACCATTTTTATAGTGAATTTTAATAATTTCAATGCATTGTTGAATCGTGTATCGCTCCATTTTTATTAATGGCGTAGTTCCTACTTGTCAAATGTCAAAAAATGACAGCTCCAAAAGTGACATCTACCGAAAAAGCGGGCTAATTAAAATAACACCTCTTATTGGAGAACCCTTTATTTATTTCAAAGTTCGTTGTTGATTTGGCGTTGTTATGGAAATTTGTTACGTTTAATTTCAAAGTTCGAATTTCACTTTGCACTGTATTGTGAACAGCTTCGATCTGGACTCAAAGCTCACTCTGCTCCACTCTGCTCCACTCTGCATTGTAATTTGTGAATGCGGCAGTATAATTTAGTAGAGCTTGCACGTAAACTGGACATTTTTTTATATAAATTTGTGTCAGCTGGAGTGGCGTTTTGTCTTCTTGCAAATTTTAAAACGTTTTCAAGATGACACTCCAATACCCTTCTGACCATAAACTTCAGCTGTTTAGTTAGAACTGTTTGTGAGGAATATAATTATTGCATGACAAACAAACAAAAAATAGCAATTTTGGGATCTCTCATATATTTAGCTATAGGATGAAAATGAATAAAAAAAAGAATATGAGTTTCTAGCAAAAGAAGTAATATTCAGTGATATTCGGTTCTTAAGGAAATTGAACGTTAGTATAGTCCTAATGATTTTTACAATTATTTAAGAAATGACCAAATAATCTTTGGGATTTTGCTATCCAAAATCAAACCATTTATTGAAAAAGAACATACAGTTATGAGGCATAATATTCCAGCACAAGAGAGGCTTATATCAAAGCTAAGATTTTTGGCAACAGGCAGAACTTATGAGTGTCTCAAATTTTCTATAGCAATTTCCCCACAGGCCATTGACTGGAAAAGATAATTCCAGAAACTTGTCGAGCAATTGTCCCTTTTGTATTTCGTTAATTTATTATTTATTTTTTTCTAGAACATGTGCAAAAAAATTATGGAAGCTCTTCTTCGGAGAAATCTTGAAAAATTTTCGGTGTTGGCGTTGTCGAAATTAAAATAGCTTTTCCCAAAATTGTGTTTTCTTCCGATAGTTTGCCTAAAGTTGCTTTCTGCATTACTTGCAACTTGTACTTCTGTCAACAGGACCGGACTGGGTCTTCAAATCGGCCCGGGCAAATAATGACAAACCAGCCCCCAAGGGTCTTCAAAAATGACTTTTTAATAAGCAAAAATAACTTTTTATAAGAGGCAAACAACCAAGGAGAGCACAAGGAGAGCAAAAAAACGTTTTCTATAAATATTGAATTCGATGCTAAATAAGAAGAAAGACAGAAGAAATTTATACAGGAAATATGTATGCACAGAATATGTGTAAGAGCGGTTGGCCGTATAACACTTAAAATTAAAACTAAAATAGGGTTTCTCTGTGAAAGCAGTACCCCAGAGAGTTGTAACAAGAATAAGGGAAAAGAGGCAGACGTTGAACCGGAGGGGCGCCGCCCGTTAAAAAAAAAATTACTGCGGGTGAAAAAATAATATTAATAACATTTGCCTTTGACAAATATGAATTATTTTTCAGTTTTAACTGTCAAATAAATTTTTTGCTCTCGATTTGAATTTACCCGTTTGACAAGGCTGAGGTTGGCTCGTGATCCTGATATGGAAGACATTTTTGCCAGTGCTATAAAATTTACTGAAGATATAGTTATTCCAGCAAACCTTAAAGAAAAAAAAAAAAAAAAAGAAGCAACTCGAGCATTTTGAATCACAAAATGATGAGCGATGCCAATATTGCCACAAAACAAGAGCTTTGTACACCAATTTTTGAATCGACTGATGTCCTTTTATTCTACTGACGAGGAGGTACGAATTATTCGAACAAGATTTTGGATTCCATTCTGGCGATCTTATTAGCAAAATGTACGCTAATTGTCTGAGAAAAATCGGCTTTGGATTTGCTTCAATCAATTCACGACTAAAGCCCGCGTTTACAGTTTTTGCAACATTGCTAATGACATAGCTTCATGTGAACGAAGTTTCAAAAAATTGAAGTTAATAAAAAAATTACCTGTGATCTACAATGGGTCAAGAAAGATTGTCAAATGTGGCTGTTTTGTAAACCGACAAAGAAAAGACAGGAATACTTGTGATTTTAACAATATTATAAACTAATTCGTAGCAAAAAAAAGGTAGAAAGGGCCATCTATAAAATCTTGCAAATATTTCTATTGATTCGCTTCAATGTTTTTAAATGTATTTTATTCGCAAAAAAATAATATCAACTAATAATTTTATGTGCAAAGCATTTTATTTACTATTCTTCTCATGATCAAATGTTGCTCAACTTTGTACAGTCAGTTGATAGACCACGTCAAAATAGTATTGTTTCAATTATATAAGGATATGTTGAGAATTTTATGGATCAGGGGCGCAAACTTATACGTTTGCCTCAGGCGCTAAAATCGCGACTCTACTCTTTGTTTTTGGAATCTCTTTGTAACCGCTTAGAAATTCAATCGCTCCTTCACTTACTTATATGGCACAATATAGGAACAAAGACAATGCCACTGCTTGAAATTTGTCATAAGTAAAAGGTGATTATAATATACCATGACCATTTATACATATACTCTACTTCAAATTTGATTTTACATGAAATAAAATTGCTTTTTTTTTACAATTAGAAAATAAAAACAAAATTTAAAAACTATTTTTATATTTGCTCTTCAATTTCGAATTTGTTTTGAAAGTACACATAGCTATACCAAACTTTTGAAAGCCTTGTTGAACCTTTCTGATAAAAAACACATTTTCCGTGCGTTTTTCGAAATAAAAATGATATGATGCAAAAAATAATGTTAACTGCTTTATAAAAAAAGTGAAAGCTTTTAAAGCCACGAGAATGCTAAATTTGCATATATAATGCTATCTCGGCAACACCCATTTAGCTCCAGGTCCTGTTAGTGTTTATAAGATGTGGGACATATCAGAGTGTTGGTTATGCAATAAAGCATTTTTTCAGTTTCAATAGCTCTCCTCCTACTGCAGCCGCAACATTCGTCCAGAGGTGTTAAATGCGTGTGGTCGCGTTAATGTGGAGACCACCGGCCCATCGGGCTAGCGCCCGATCGCCCGTACTGCCAATCCGGCTCTGTCTGTCAGTGTTTGTTGCTTTGTATTTTTTTAAATGTTTTTCCGATGCATCTTCCTAGATTATCGTACTAATCCATATTTTATGCATGATTCATACTGCATTTTTTCTTAGTGTTTCAGTGCAAGCATTGAAAAAGCCTTGTTGGTTTTCCTTACCGGTGGTGTCGGAGTTGCACTCCATGCAATTTCTAGAGTTTGAACATTTTTACGGTGAGCCTTGCCGGCTGTGCTATCTTACTTTTTATAAAATTTTAAAAGTTCCTTGTTGTCATTTTTTTCAAATTTTTGTTTTTACATTCTGGACTCTAACTGTCCACAATTGATGGGGGGGAAAGTAGTCTGTGAAGCGCAATGCTGAACAAGGTGAAAGCTGTATAAGAGGAAAGCATGCATACTTGATAGATGAAATTTGTTGGTTTATTTTGGTGTTTTGAAGTTTTTGCAGATCGCTTTGGCATCTCCCAAGAGAGTGCGTACAGTAGTGTGGTATAGTTAGTTGAGTGCTATGGACACGAATTGGCACTTCTCAAGGCGAGGTAAATTTACCTTAGTGAAATTGAAATTGAGATTTTTGACTGTGTGGGTACTGTAGTAGATGCTAGGCAGATGGCCCACGATGCAATCGAAGTTATGTACTCATGTAAGTCAGAATAATAAAATCTCAAACATAGATGTGAGAGGAGAAAGACTGACATAGCCTTGCCCCTGGGCGAATGGATGTCTTAGTTGGTGTATGGATAGGTTGACATAAAACGGAAATCAGGTATGTATGTTAGTAGTGCTTATATGGTTAGTATGCATGGACAGCTATAAGATCCAAATGGTGAATCTCGAAGCCACTCCAGACTGAATCGGGCACATCTTAACCTTCACGCGGTCCCCTCTGCCAGCGCCATAAGGATTGTATTACCTGTATAGGCTAAGTACAATTCTTTTGACGTTGCTAATAAGATCTAGGCCCGAACGGAGTTACCAGTACCGTTTAAAAAAGTATATCTTGCATGAAGATATGAAACTGGGAGTATTCATGATCTGTTGATTATGCTTTACGAAAGCCATACCAAATGGGCGGCCCGACATTGGCTAACTTGGTACTACGGGAATGAGGAGCCCCAAATTGAGCTGCATTTAGTAGCGATATTTGCCTCGTCATGGGAAGGCCCCCTTGTGGGAGCATCGTAGTGGCTGTGGTAGCCCATATGCGGGCAGAGAGAGATTGTCTTAGTCTGCGTGACTATGCGAATATTCTTCTCTAAACAGAGTAGTTTGTTCTCTTGACAAAATTGCATACTGCGTCCGTGAATTTGAAGGATGGTCGCTTTTTATTGTATGCTTAGAGGATTGGCTCTCGGCGTGGAGTTGCGCTAAATCAACCGGGTGCCGTGACCCACAGATCGGAAGAGATTTTAGATAGGTCTCGCTTCTACCAGTAAGTCCAATGTCAAGCATGCACTGACATAAACTGGTACTCTTGAAACAGAATATAATATATTCTGCCTCTTGAGGGCGTTGATTGTCGCTTGTCTACTAATCCGTGCATTTGGTGCCGTGAGATTAAGCTATAATTAGCAGGTGCTTACGTAAAACCATATGACTTTCTGTCCACAATTGATGTGAGAGGAGAAAGACAGACATAGCCTTGCCCAGGGGCGAATGGATGTCTTAATTGGTGTATGAATAAGTTGATACAAAACGGAAATCAGGTATGTATGTTAGTAGTGCTTATATGGTTAGTATGCATGGTCAGCTATAAGATCCAAATGGTGAATCTCGAAGCCTCTCCAGACCGAATTGACAGCGCCCATAAGGATTGTATTACCTGTATAGGCCAAGTACAATTCTTTTAGACGTTGCTAATAAGATCTAGGCCCGAACGGAGTTACCAGTACCGTTTAAAAAAGCATATCTTGCATGAAGATATGAAACTGGGAGAGTATTCATGGTCCGTTGATCATGCTTTACGAAAGCCATACCAAATGGGCGGCCCGACATTGGCTAACTTGGTACTACGGGAATGAGGAGCCCCAAATAGAGCTGCATTTAGTAGCAATATTTGCCTCATCATTGGGAAGGCCCCCTTGTGGGAGCATCGTAGTGGTTGTGGTAGCCCATATGCGGGCAGGGAGAGATTGTCTGAGTCTGCATGACTAGGCGAACATTCTTCTCTAAACAGAGTAGTTTGTTCTTTTGACAAAATTGCTAACTGCGTCCGTGAATTTGAAGGATGGTCGCTTGTTATTGTATGCTTAGAGGATTGGCTCTCGGCGTGGAGTTGCGCTAAATCAACCGAGTGCAGTGACCCACAGATCGGAAGAGATTTTAGATAGGTCTCGCTTCTACCAGTAAGTCCAATGTCAAGCATGCACTGACATAAACTGGTACTCTTGAAACAGAATATAATATATTCTGCCTCTTGAGGGCGTTGATTGTCGCTTGTCTACTAATCCGTGCATTATGGTGCCGTGAGATTAAGCTATAAATAGCAGGTGCTCACGTAAAACCATAAGACATTTCTGTCCACAATACCACATATTTTTTTATATCTGGCTAGCTTATGTTAGGTCTTCATGATACGCATATATTTCGGTTGTCTAAGATTATAAAATATATTTTTTTTAATTTTTAATGGCGATGAGTTAGGCCCCTCAAACAAAACTAGTTTTTTGTATCGCGTTGGGTATCGTTTGAAAAGATTTCAAACAATTTTGTAATAAGTTAAAAAGTTCTCAATAATACTCAAAATATTGCATTTTTTTAGAAAGCCAACCAAAATACAACAATAATTCTACAATATATGGAAAGTGAAAATTTACCGATTTTATGTCCAAATCAAACTATCCTCCTGGGGCTTTTATGTTCACTAACATAACATTTTAGTCAAGTGATTTATACTGACCGCCTCAATGAGTTTCGGCGCCAAGTCATCTATCACCTCATCAATAAATTGATATGGATACTGATCTGTATGTCTAGTGCATCTAATGTACGACTGAAAGGGAGACAAATGGTGTTGAGCAATCATTGAATTGCGAAGTATATAAATAAGTTTAGTCCCAGTGCTAGAACAAAAATCAGCATTACATTCATCCAACCAAACATCATGAGCTCATCAGTGCGCTCATGATGATTGGTCTACCAGGGAAGGCATTTATACCTTGTTACTTCGGTGGTAACAGTATTCACTGGCAAAGTGATAAGTTCGCTATTCGAATTTTGGGAGAGTGGATTGCTTTTTCTATCTACATGTAATATAGATTCCAAGTAAGTATATGTATATTTTACTCATTTATGTTATATGGATTGGATCCTGAAATAGCTTAAAAATATTTGTTCAGTAAAATATTAAATATTGATTGCAAATGTCTTTACAAAAATGTAAAAGTGTAAAAGTACCCCCCCCCCCCTCCCCTTGATATAGTTAATTGTTCTTACCTCCTTCTTTTCCTATTTTAAATATAGGTTTGGTCTTATTTTTGTTATGATGATTTTGAGGAAGAATTTTGATTCAAGGGTAGTAAGAAATACTTAAAAGTCCCATTTAAATAAATGAAGATGCTCTGAAGATGTGGGGAAAGCCTTTTCGATATTGAATATTTTCCTTATTGATAAGGATGTATCCGAAATTGTGTAATCGATAGAGAGACAATTTGGTAGAGGAGATTTGTATCTACTACATAAATCCTATCAGCTTTAGGTACTTTAATTGAAATTTTTGTCCTGCTGTGTCCTTAATTTGTATCCTTCCCCTTTTGTGTACACGTGCCGAATTTGAATGAAATTCCTATAAAAATAAAGTATTATTTCTGTAGACAACTAATATATCAATATTTTTACGTATAATTTTCGTTAAGAAATTTATAGTCACATTTTCCGTATATTCTAAGTAAATATCTATAGCATTTTCAGTATTGCTGCCAATCGAGTATGAGAGGAAAATGTGTGAAAATTAATTTTCATTTTTTTGTAATTGTGTCCATAAATACTGCAGGGAGCGGGTTATACACTATAAATTAAAGGAAATAGGTTGAAGTTCATACTACATACAATAGTCATTAGGCAATTATGTGAGTGCATAAATGCTGCATTAGACGAGTTTTATTAATGTGTCAATGTTCTTCTGCTGAGTAATACCTTAACTAGAAATCACGGCTCGAATGGTATTAAAAACCATAGGAGATCTGGTCATTGTAAAATTGTTTAGATATAAAAACATTTCTTTCTACTCCTTATGAAATACTAAACGATATTATTTGCATTACTTTTTGTCCGTTTGTCTGTCTTCAAACTGGATAGCTTGAGAAAAATTTGAGTTTAGAAATCTGGTTGGTCGGACATGTGCACCTCATTTCATAAGTTCTTCGACATTTTTTTCCTTACGGATCGCTAAGCCAAATTTTTTAGTTGGATACCTACATATTGAAACTCCAAACCAAACTAGTTTTTTTACATATAAAATCAGATTTCATTGGATCAGATGACATATCTCCATTATTTCTCCAAAGTTGAGGAGTTAATGGTAGCTCAGGTTAGGTTTTCGTTTTAAACCAGCCTGCAATTTCCATAGGAGGAGATTAAGCTAGGAACCAATATTTTCCTCAACTCTCTTTTTAGGCTGTCGAATGTCATCAACAGCTGGAATAATTATGATACAGCAACTTTAAAAGGAGGAGGCAGGGATTTGATTACCATGTGTGGAGACCGCTTGCAAATCTTTTAAGAAGTTAGAAATATTTTGCTTTATCAAGGCCTATCCGAGTAGATGGCAATCTCATTGTTCGCTATATTAGAGTTGAGGAAAATTCTTTTCGTTTCCGGAATGATCTTGATTTTTCCTTAGAAATCTGTAACATGGTTTTAAAGGTGTATCTTCATTACCATACAAGGGACCTCGCAAAAAATACACGCTCCAGTGTTTCTCCCGTTTTGGAACCATTTGTGTAAAATATAGAGTATGCCATGGTTGAAGTAGGGTAGACTGGGGTCAATTGAAACGGGGGTTGATTGAAATAAATCGAGTAACTCGGATACGGTTGGTGAGAGCGGCAAAAGCCCAAAGAGAAATGGTAGCGGTTTTCGTGTTGGAACGTGTCATTCAGTGTTTGGCATCGCTCCCAGTACAACTCGCATTTTTATGTGAAGGTATTACTTTTTTGTCACCAAAAGTAAATATTTCAATTTGCATTCTTTTGTGTATTAATAAAAAATTATTGCACTTACGCGAGTGTACTTTAGAATGCAATAACTATTAATATTCAAGTTCACTGAGATACGATTATTAGCCACTTATGACATTTAGTTTTTTTTTCTGCATAATGAAATTTATGAAAAGAGGTGCTGGGGACGTTTGATACGTTTTCCCTAGGGTTGGTTGAAACGCGTTTCAACTGACCCTTGTACTCTTTTTGAAGTAAATGATTATCATCTATACTTTGTAGATGCCAAGAAATCGTACAAAGAAGACATATCGTGGCGAGTCTGGCTTAGATCAGTACAAAGATGCATATGAAGCCATAAAAGAAGGCATTTCGCTGAGGACAGCAGCTGAAAAACATGGATTGAGTTTCACGTCTTTGTATCAGTACAAGAAGAAAAGGAAAAAGTCCAAGAAAGATAGCGTAGTATCTGTTTTGATAAGCTATGTACCCCACAACAGTGTTTAATGAGCCACAGGAGAGGGCGTTATTGAAATACTTGATAAGATAGGCTGATATTTACTTTAGATTTTCCACAAAGGAGGTAAAAAAATTACAATACGAATATATAACCTGAAAAAGGCAGGCCCCTGGAAAATAAATCTATTAGCTGGTGAAGATTGATTCAGAGCTTTTATGCCGAGAAACCCAGAGTTGTCTGGGAGAGCTGCTCAACCTAGGAGTTTAACATGAGCTACTAGTTTCAACCGAACAATAGCAAATAGTTATGGATCACCACCCCTTTGAGCCCCGAGATATTTATAATGTCAATGAAACCGACATAACGACGGTCCAGAAAACTGATAGAGTTGTGGCGAGACGGGGAACAACACAAATTGGTTCAGTAATATCAGCAGAACGGGCACTCTCGTTACAGTGGCTTTTGCAGCAAATGTTATAAGGAATGCATTTCCTCCTTTGTTTGTATTTCCTCGCGGCCAATTCCAGGATCACTTCATAACAGATGGACCCGTGGGTGCAGTGGTCACTAGTAACCCTTCAGGATGGATGCAAGACGAAGGGTTTCTCTTATTTTTAGCACATTTTCAAAAACATACCAATGATTCGGCTGTCCCAAAGTATTGCTGGTGCTGAGCAATCCCTCGTCACATATCCATTATAACTGCCTTGACTTTTGTAAATAAAATGGCATTGTGTTACTGTAGTTCCCATCACATTGCTCCCATAAGCTCCAGCCATTAGACCAATCTTGCTATGAACCATTAAAAAAAGCAATAAATTCCAGCTGTGACGCTTGGATGCGGAGTTATCCTGGAAAAACAATAAGCACAGCCGGTATTACCATTTATTTTTGTCACAATTGTGAATCTGATTGATTTGTTTTATTTAAATTGTTTTTGAACATATAGGTTTCTTTTCTCGTTTTTAAAGTAGAAGAGCTATTTTTTATTAATTCTGTGATTTATTTCCAAAGAATTAGGAATAAAATTATTATAAGTAATTAATTGTATTTTAATTTACAGATATTTCAATTGACCCCAGGTACAGTTTCTATTGACCCAGGTATAGGGGTCAGTTGAAACATTTGCCATGTGTTTTTTTTAATTCTTCTTCTACTTGAGTATACTGCATATGAAGCTAAAACAATATTGCTCTTTTATACCCAGATAAGCTGGTTGCAATTGTAGCGCATTTCCAAACTGATCGAAGTTGAAATGTAGTAACAGTATGCGATTTTCTCAAAAACGTTTCAATTGACCCCAGTCTACCCTACTTGAAGTACAGATTATGATTCCTGTTCTGCCCTAGACGGGATTTTTGCCTTGTAGTTTGCATTAAATATACTCTTGAGGAGGTGAATGCTATACCTGTTGATGTCAGGCACAACCGACTGTTCGAATCGAATTCTAAGATGGACTTGTCGGTATCTCTCGTTCCAAAGTGAATCCAGATCTGATTAAGATGCAGTCTGAGAGCTGCGATTTACGCTTTCTTGTTGATGTAAATTTTCAATATTTTCAAAATACATTCTAAATTTGCGTCCTAGAAGATCTGCAAAATAGTAAACAATTTTAATTTAATTTTGCCGGTTATCAGGAAAGGTATCAGCTAACTATATAAATATATGTATTTCAGATGCAAAAGGGACCTTCTTTAAGTATAACCGTTATTTCGCAAAAAATAGTATTTTGAGTTAAATATTGTTAGTAAATAAGTTACATCGATTCTCTCACCAGAATTAGAGATTTAGAATAAAACCTTCAGTGGATAATGTCAAAACACTCAAAAATAAGGTTTAAAAAAGAGGGAAAGTACCAATTTAGCCAACCTGTAAAGGACTACTTACTGCCTGTTATACTTCATCGGGTTAGGCTAGAGCATTAGTTCTCTAGCCCTGTCAGTGAGACCCAAGAGATCAATCTCAACACAATACTAGAAGAAGAAAAAAAATTGTTAGACAAAATATGAAAATGTGTAAATTATAATTTAAGTTTTACGCGTAATTTTTTGCATCGAATTATATGAATTTTGCGATTTTATGAAATAGAACGGTTTCGATTAGCTCACATTATCTCATCAGCGTCAGATACAAATGTAGAAATTCATTGCTTTTTAAAAAAAATCATTAAATATCAAATAAATACTTCTCCAGCAATTTTTTGGAAGAAACGTATAAATAATTTAAAAATCATTTCAAATTTGTTGCCAAAATGTAGAATTTCGATAAGTGTAGCCATAAAAAGTAGTTATAAAAGAAACTTTATAGTGCAGGCACAATAGAGCCCGTCAGTTTTTACCGGAAATCCGAATCAAACTGAAATTTATTATTCTTATTATTTCACGTACATTTTCTTCCATACTTTCACTAAAAGTAATCAAATTAGTTAACGTTTCTTTATGGGCATATTATGTGTCAAATCTTTTACGATAACTTTCCCAAAATCGTTAATTTCGGAATGGCTCTTCACTTACTATTTTCATGATAATGGGCTTACTTTTTCCGTCTTATGTTTTCAGAAATAAAATTTAAGAAAGTCGTAAAACTGTAGGCATAGGAGGATACATGTAGACGGGTCCTTAATGACTACTCAAGTAGCCATAATTTTCTAACTTTCTGTTTTTTTTTTTTATTAACTTTCATTCTGGGAATGATTTCGAGGGTGTTCACAAATAATGTGTCCTTTAGTACGAATTTAGGATTCAGAATATATAACTTGAGTACTGACAGAGTATGTTGTCTTATCGATTAGTAAATTGTGGTGATAATGTCTTATTTTCATTGAATGAAGTAAATAGTAATGTTTCTTTTTTTTCTAGTTATGTGTCTGATTGATATTTTTATAGCATTTTATTTAGATTAATTAAAATATTGTATTTATTTTTCAATAAGAAAACAAATTTCTTTTCAGATTGAAGGACACACATAAGGTCTAATTTTTTTATATAAATTTTTTTCATGTCCACAAAACTTATTGATAATATCCAGATAATTTATTCTAATAGGGACATAATTCGAAGAGCTTCATGAATTGAAGAAATCTGTTCTCACAAAATGAACAGAAGTGTTGCTGAAATATCGATGACATAGAAGCAAAGGCAAAATTAAAATATTTATAATGTCTCAGATCTTCTATGATGTAATTAGAAATGTGTTTGGCAATATCGCAGGTTTAAACAATTGGAGGGGGGGGGGGGGGTACGGATTATACTGAAGTCGCCCTTAATATCTAAAATAAATTTTTTTCTACCGAGTTGGTTTTGCATGCCATGTATGCGTAGTTCCCATGAAAATACAATATTTCCAGGTTATAATAAGTGGGAGAGTAAGGACCCAAAAAGAGCCACTTCAGCAAATACCCCAAGGTTGTTAATCCAACAAAGAGCACAAAGAGGCTATCCCAGCAAAGACCCCAAAGCCCCTGAAAAAACCGGTTTCGACTCACTTCTATTGAACGGATTTTCTTAAAACTTTGCGTACAAATGACGTTCCGATGACAATGCACCATTTAGAACAAGTGAAAAGAAAACCCAATTGAAAAATTTCGAAATAATTGTTTTTTTCAATTTTTTTTTTTCAAATTTAAAATATATTTATTGAAGCAATCTATAGCCTACCCAACTTGGTTAAGGTCACGGCAGCGAAGGCCTTTTGAGCTGGTGGTTTTTTCTGTTCTTCTTGACTCCCAGATCTCAATTGTTTCAGTTTCTTGAATAATTATTTCAATAGTTTTCGCGATTGGTCCACAGTAGCTATCGCGAAAATGGAGCTATCATTTGATTCATGCTGAAGGCCTTATAAATATTCTATTAAAACCCCTATTAAAGTTTCTGCGCTTCCCTGGAATATCTACATATTGTGGTGTTTCTGGAAGAGGGGAGAAATGGTGATCTGCCGTTTTACCCTACCCACACCTACCATATGATTTCATAATTTTCAATATAGCGAGAAACCTCTCTAAGGTGGTCAGGCATGATACCAAAGAATATTCTCCGTTCAGTGGGATGTTCGTTATTGAAGGAGTCAAAATAAAAGCACAAAAATAGATTGCATAGATAAATACATAGCTAAAATCGGACTGTTTCAAGTTGCCCCTGTTGCAAGTATCCCTAATTTTCGCTACGTATATCCCAGAAGTAATAACATTTTCGTAACGTGTTCGTAAATCTGATCCTCATGATCTCCTGTTTTTAGACAACATTTTGTAAGGAGTAGGTAACATCCTTTATTGGTCTTTCTGTCAGAGTCGATATCATTTTCTGCCTCATTTTGCTGCTTAGTGTAAGAATTCTTCATGTGTGTTAAGATTATTGTTATGGCATATTGGCGGCGAAAACGGAGTCTGTAATGCGCATGGTGAAAAATATGTAAGAAGAAACCATACATGCATAACAGCAAAAATTGTTGTACTGCTGGAAATATTGTTGAAATTAAGGAGTGCATTCATGGATTAGCATCATACACGGAAGTTACGTGCTCATAAACGTGATCCACTTCGAGATAAAAATGAGATCTTTGATTTAGTGGGCGCTGTAGAATGGCACATGACATGGATGTCATGTACGAGAAAGTTATCTGCTCACAAAAATCGAATATGAATAAGATCTGAAAACAAATGTCTTATTTCGAAGATTGATGGCTGAATGATTTGAGAAGTTCGGTATGCATGATAGAAGTTATTATATGTCTAGTAATTATGGTCAGCTAGAAAATTACAAGCTGAAATCTCAAGTCTCTCCAAACTCGAAACGCGTATCATAATCTCTACGATGGTCCGCACTGGCACTGTCTTAATTTCAATTTCAATTCAATTCATTTATTGTTGTACAAACAAGAATATACAATTCTTTTTGTATGTACTTAGCCTAGATTTATGCACATCTAACACAAGCTATAATATATAATTCCTTATAAATAATTGCTTGAGAAAGAAAAAGGAAAGTTATAATTTACTTACTCTACAAATAAAATTAAAATTCTGTTCAATAAGTTCAAAATTCAAAAAATTCAAAGAAAATCTACCATAAATGCAAAGTGATGAAAATTAAAAATACAAGATGAAACATAAACAAATGAAAAAAAAATAAAAGAAAAAAAGAGAAAACTTACTAAAACTTTACACTGTCTTGAGTACCCCTTATATGTTGATCTGAAAATGCTAGAACAACCCCCATCTGAATGAATTCACCGTCCCGGCCTGACGAATAGTAAAGGGTTTGCCAATAAGAGGTGTTATTTTAATTAGCCCGCTATTTCGGTAGATGTGACTTTTGGAGCTGTCATTTTTTGACATTTGACAAGTAGAAACTACGCCATTAATAAAAATGGAACTATACACGATTCACTATAAAATGGTGAAAATGTGGCTGGCAGAGACGGTTCGTAAAACTCGAACATTTTTGGGTAGTCGTGAAGCACCTTGTCGGACCGCAATACAGAAATTGGTAGAAAGATTCGAGCTGTCGGGACAAGTTAGTGATGTGAAGAATAAAACCCGTGCACGTTGCTCAAGAACAGCCGAGAATATGGCTGCTGTAGCCGAAAGTGTTGAAGAAAACCCAGGTTTGTCCATTCCTCGTCGTTCTTTGGAATTAGGCATTCCACAAACGTCATTACACCGTATTTTGCATAAAGATTTGGGTCTTAAGGCTTATAAAGTTCAGTTAACACAAGAACTCAAGCCGGCCGATCATCAATAACGTTGAGTCTTTGCTGATTGGGTCCTTGAAATGCATTAAAATGATCCGGAATTCCATCGAAAACTCATCTTGAGTGATGAGGCCCATTTCCACCTTCGTCAATAAGCAAAATTGTCGCATCTGGGGCTCGGAAAACCCAAGAGTTATTGTTGAAAAGCCTCTCTATCCTCAAAGTGTGACTGTTTGGTGCGGTTTATGGTCCCGCGGGGTCATTACTTTTTCGAAAGTGAGGCTGGAGCAACAGTTACGGTGAATGGATTGCGCTATGGACAGATGATTAATGATTTTTTATGGCCGGAAGTGGATGGTATTGATCTGGACAACGTTTACTTTCAACAAGATGGCGCTACGTGCCATACAAGCAACGAAACCATTGATCTTTTACGGGAAAAGTTTCCGGACCGTGTTATCTCTCGAAGAGGTGATCACAATTGGCCACCGAGATCTTGTGACTTAACACCTTGCGACTTCTTCCTTTGGGGCCACGTGAAAGAGAAGGTCTACACCAACAGCCCAACGTCGATTCAAGACCTCAAAGATGAAATTCGTGAGACTATCGAGGACATAGGGCAGACACTTTGCGATTTGGTTATGGAAAATTTCATGAAAAGGATATGGTCCTGGAGGCGTGATCGTGGTGGTCATTTGGCTGATGTTATTTTCCATTATTACCGCATACCTTCCTCTTTATAATGAAATAAAGATCCGATCATTTATCTCAAAAAATGGCATTTTTCTTTGAATATCAAAATAACACCTCTTATTGGAAAACCCGTTATCAGGCAGTGTTTCCATACTCGGACTGCGTGAACGAAAAACATACGGCTGCTTTGCAAATACTTGAAATTAGGAAGCAGAAGTTTATTAGTTCTAGAGGAGCGATGGAATCTCAGCTTGTTGTGGAGATAGGATGGCAAACCAGAAATTAACAATTTGAAAAAAAAAGAAACATGTACGAAACTGAAGGTACCAGTACAGGCTCATTCCTAAAACTTGAGAGACTAATTAAGACACGGTTTGATTTGTAGGCCAACATTTCTAATTCATCAAAATATGCGATAATACCGTCATTTTTTCCAAAAAATTTCGTGACCCCTTATTGTGGTGCCTCAGGCTTCCTGCCCCAGCCGCCTCCTTACCTTTGTTGAATGTTTCAGCTGACGGTCACTTAGTGTCGATTTCCTTGCATTGTGCTTAGTTTCGAAAGCTTCATACGATATATGGATTAGGAATGCCAGAGATTGAGATTGCTCCTTATTTTACGTCATAAGATTGCCGGGAATTAGATGGGTTTTTATTTGGAGGAGCTAAATGACATCGATGACGTTATGAGTGTTCAACACAAAGGTTTGATCTTCATCAACAAAGAGCAATAACCTAGAGAGGTGATCATATTGTTTATCCTCAAATAAAATGGATCCAATGTCGAATTAAACCTCACCATATCCATGAGATCAATTTGCTCTGTCCATTTGATTTGCATAAATATTTTCCTCTCTAGCATTAAGCAGCTCCATATAGATTACGTGAAAGTATTTTTGAAGGTTAGTACGAGAAAAACTTCCTACCATAAAAATATACTCTTTTGGGTGATGATAAAATAAATAAATTTCTAAGGTTTGATTTGAGTTTGTTGTACTGTCTATGGGATGAAAATAATCAAAAGCAAGAGATGGGTATTATTAAAAATTCCAATTATAGAGAAAAAAAAAATCATTATTCTGATAGCAATCAATATCTAATACGTGACATTCGTTGAATAAAGTTTATCGGTTAAGGCCGTTGATTGACAAAATTACTGAAATCTTAGGCTCTCTATAAGAAATAGGTCAAGCCCAGAAAGATACAAAATATTAAAATTTGTTGTGCATTGATTTTATGTAGTATAAAAGCAGGCCTGCTTTAGTATCGTTTTAAGCATAATAATGTTGAAGTTGAAGTCACAATCGACAATAATATGAGAAAACCTTCGACTAACACCATAAAGGAATTAATTAATTCATTTAAAGGCGGTATTCCCTGACCATTTAATAGGGACACGGACGGCAGGCAACTCATTACGATCTAATAAATTAATTTAGAAACGAAAGAGAACAAATTGCTTTTATTCTAAGGCGGAAGAGGAAGAATCTTGTTTGGTTGGAGATGGTCATGGAACCAGAGCATTGTTAATTTTTTATTCTTTATCTACAACGTACAAGGGGAAATCGATAAGTTCGCTGAATGAAGTGGAAAGAAATTATAAAATATTCTTCCTTTTCATTATATTTACTTTAACCCGAAATACATTTCTGGAACCAATTAATTAGCTTATGAATCCCTTGAAAAAATGTTTTCTTTCACCTTTGCTTTATGTAGAATAGGTCTAAGTCGCGGACTTCACTTTTTTATCGCCCCAAGCTTTTTTTTTTCGAAGTTTCCTTTTTCATCTTTCGGAACAACTTATAGTTAGATGGGCTTATAGGTCTGGGCTGTAGGAAAGATGGTTGAGTATTTTGAAGGACAGCCATTGGAACTTTCTTCGTGTATATGAGTGTCTTGTCAAACAAACGCAACATACTTTTGTTGTATTTTGGTCTTAATTGGCTTTTTGGCAGCCTTTTTTAATAATTTTAGAAGCCCATCGTATTATTCGCCTGTTTGTAGTCTTTGCAGGATATCCTTTGTGTATAAAAAAAAAAAAAAACAAAAGAAAAAAAAACAGTGCCTGCCAGACTTGGGCGTTAATCGATTGATATGTTAATCGATTGAAAAATTAACCAATAAATCAAATCAAATCAAATTTCAATCGATTAAAATATTAATTGGCTCCATCGATTGAAAATTCGATCGATTAAAATTTTAGTTGGCCAGACAATTAACGATTAACAAGTTAGTCGAATAAAATTTCAATCGAGTAAAATGTCAATCGGCATCCTCGATTAAAAATGTAATTGATTAGGATTTATATTTTATTCTAATTTTTATTACAGATATTTAAGTGACAAGAGAAAGAATCGCGAAATGCTGGATGATTATCCATTAATTAGGCAGATTTGTCAATCAATTACATTTTCAATCGGATTGAAATGTTAATCGAATACATTTTTAATCGGGGATGCCGATTGACTTTTTACTCGATTTAAATTTTATTCGACTAACCTGTTAATCGTTAATTGTCTGGCCGACTAAAATTTCAATCGATTGAGTTTTCAATCGAGGGAACCAATTAATATTTTAATCTATTGAATTTTCAATCGAGGGAACCAAGTAATATTTTAATCGATTGAAAATTTAATCGATTTAATTAATTAGGATTGTTAGTCGATTGAAAAATGCCCAGGTCTGGTGGCCAAGAGCTTTCCAACCGACTACGACATATTGGATTTCTACAAATTAGTATTCCCTTTTTATGCCACTGCATAAAATCCTGTTTCGATTTAGGCTCAAGTTAGGTTATCAGTTATTGTATTTACTCCTGTCAAGAGCTCTAGCTTTGGGTAAATGGATCTCCGTTTCAAATTTTCTTTTTTGCTGTTTTTTTTTTTTTTTTCAAAAATGCCTTAGACAATTTACAAAAAGAAGACTGTATTGAAATAATCTCCCACACTATGAAATAAATCTAGATCCAGATCCCCTTTTTCTTGTTATGAATTCCTTTTAAAGATTAAAAACAAAATTTCACTTTTTTAGGAAAGGGCAAACGTTTCTGAATCAACATAAAGTTCAAGCAGTCAATCTTTTTCTACACATAAATAAAGTTACAGATACAATATGTAGGTATACGTATAAAAACGTGTATGTACTTTCTACTTAATCTTAAGTTCAAATCCCCTTTTTTCATCTGAAAGTTAAGAAATTGTTTTATCTAGAAGAGCAAAGAGATTTTCTGTTTTCTTGAAAAAAAAAAAAAAAAAAATATCTACGGAATAATCATGCCCTCAGGACACCTACATATCTGTTAGTGCCTAGGATGTCTTAATGTATAAATCATTCTGCTTCCGACATAAAAATTACAGACCAACAGTAGTCCCTCGTTTGTTTTGATCAAGAAGATTAATAGGATGGGGATGGAATTATTGCATTACAATTTTCAAGTGTCGAACATGTCGTTACAATTTGTTATGTCATTGTATATTATTTACGTGGCGTTTTTATTCTCATACCACTTGAAAAAAGATATACTTAGTAGAGACATAAATTAAATGTTGTTTGTTGTATACACTTCATTCATTTCATGTATACTCCTAAAAAGTTATAGAATGCAAATTGATATTCATTGAAGCCCTTTTTCCGTTTGTGGGAAATTTCCAATAGAAATTTCGAGTGCGACGGCCGAGGATTAAAAATAGCATGCACATTCAAAATAACCACCTTTGACTTAATATACGCCTTAAGTCGCATCAGACAAGAAACAATCTTAACATGTGCCACGTTCCTTGGAACGATAGTCGAAGTTCGGATTAAGGCTTTTTTCAATAAATCAATATCCTTGTATCTCTTGTAGCAAGAGCCATTTTATGGCACTTCAAAGTGTTACCTCAGAGCTGCCCTAAACGAATGTGAGAATAAGTAAAAATCCCTATATTGGGAGAGGCTACAAGGACTTCGTCAGGCAAAAAAGTTTATCGACACTTCTGGCAGAACAACAAAAGAACTTCTACTCCGTTGAAGAACAGAGCTCAAAATGATTACTGAGCTCTTCTCAGGCTATTGCCTCTTAAGGTATCACCTAAGCAAGCTGGGCTTGGCTGAGACTTCATTCTGTCGTTTCTGTCACGCTGCACGTCGGAGCACTTGCTCTGCAACTGCGAAACATTGCCCAGGCGGAGACTACTCCACCTCGAACATGCTGTTCCTCCACCTCAATCCTAGAATGGTTCTAGACTTTATTAACAGTCTGAACCTAGAAAAGGAGGAGTAAATGCAATGAGGACTCACAATAGATCTTTCAGGTCGCAGTGATAGCTAGGCTAACCCCTACACACCCCCTCCACAAATCTAATCTAATCTCTTGTAGCATACCATGTCCTCCAAAACGGCGCACAATTGTAATCGAAAGGGCTTACATAGATCTGGACTGCCAGATAGGCAAACTACGGTTCTTATGAACTAGGGTAAATTGTTTTGGTTTTTGCTTTATGAACAGGCGCGGAGTCATTCTGAAATGTTCATTGCTAATTTTGGAAGAGAGAATGGTTAAATGGCTTCTCGGTGGTTTTCAGGAATTTTTGTACACTTTGGCTTATGTTTTGACGTTTTCTTAACAAAAACGCAGGTCATTGATAATCTCATAGCAAAAACCACACCAAAGCAGAACTGCTGGGTGGTAGACTGGTCTTAACTCATAGGACCTTTAGATGAGCGTGCTTTATCATTTTGTTTGCTAAATTTTTCCTGGACAGTGAAAAGGAGCTTTTTGTGCCGATCATCTCCGTACTGCACCAAGATCCATTTAAATTTTAAGACCCTATTTTTTTAAAAGCAGCAGTTAACTAGTGTGCCGTACTCAGGGCCGTATTTAACTAAGTGGGGTCCATGGGACTTTAGGATATGGGACCCTCTAAAATAACTATTTTCTAAACTCCTTTGAGTTATCAAGAGGAATAATAACGCCCACTGACACTACAATTTTAATTACCTCATTAAAGCCTTTCCTCATTATTTGCCTTTAACGCGGAAGATTTACCTCATTACGTAATTATAAACTTCGTACTTAATTAAATTTTAATTAGGTAAATCGGCGAACTACATATTAATTTCGCAAAGTTTTGTGATTGGAAAGTGTCATAAACTCTTGGAATTTCCAATTTGAAGTAGCTATCAAATACTCAATTTCGATTTAAAAATGGAAAACAAAGATGGTCAGATATACAGGGTGTTCCGGGAACTATGGGCCAAACTAAAACAGATGAAAGTAGAGCTAATTTGGGATCGAAAATATCATTACACAATTTTCCGTTTGACGCTTTGCTTTCAAGATATTCGCATTTTTCTTACTTTTCGCAAAAAACGCGATTTTGTGATCATTTTTTTTTTATTTTTTTTTATTTATTTGTATTTTATAACTAATCACTTTTTCAGAAGTGGACTCTGGGCGCATTCTAATAATAAATAAACAATTTCCCAGAAGCTATTATTTCCAAAGTAATTCGAGTTTAAATTGAAACATACGATAATGTTAAACAAACTTTGAATTACTTCAAAGGTGAATTACAAGGAATTTTGTGATAAAAAATTGTTTGTCAGGTACCTCTTAAAACTACCTCAACTTGTACCCTTTCTAATGGTGTGTCAACCATCCTGTGTTTAATTTCTCCTTTTCCCTAAAAGGAGCCTCTTTTCATTTGAGCATGATCTCGGTAAAATTTCACTTCTCATACATTGTCCAATTATCGCTGTATTAATTTGAAGGATATGAAGAATAAGTCCGAATATTTCGCTAAAAAATTATACACTTGATTCCAGGTATGTATTATGATTAGTCACTTTGGATTCTCGCAAATTGATATTGGGTACTTTAGATTTCGTTTTGTATCTTTTTCGGAAAAGTTTTTCATTTCAGCTCTACTCTAGAGGAATTGACATTTAAATATCGTATTGCTTAAGACTTAGAACAGATTTATATTGAGAAAATTAGAAAGTGCTTGATATGGATCGCTATACTTTTCGCGATGTTAACTGGACCTGTAGTCTTTCCCTTAAGATTAAATCCCGCGTCGTACCTAGACCATCCATCCAACCAACTATTCGAATTATTGGAGGATATACCACCACAGAGGAGAAGAGTAATTATTTTCCAATATGACGTAACTCCAGCGCACTACGGGCGGACAATAGTAAATTGGTTAGAAGAAAATTTCTGTGGACGTTGGAAATGGACTCGAATTATGGCCCCCACGTTCACCTGATCCAACACCGTTAGATTTCTATATCTGGGGATACATGAAATCAATTGTCTACGAAGAAAGTAACTACCGATATCCGTAAATGTCTGGATAAAAGCTGGTTGACTGTCTTAACTCTACTGGATTTCTCCAAGGCTTTTGATAGCGTACACCGCACTAGGCTTTTGTCAAAACTTTGCACTCATTTCAATTTTGCATCCTCGGCCGTACTTTTAATATCCAACTTTCTTACTGAAAGAGATATCAACAAGTGAGTATTGCTGACCATCTGTCAAGCTTACTGCCATTGGCTTCGGGGGGTACCGCAGGGTTTCATACTTGGTGCCCTTCTTTTCAGTCTTTATATTAATTACCTCCCTGAATATACATCTTTATGCCGATGATGTACAATTATTTTTCAGTCGGCCTATAGGTCTGATCGAAAATTGTGTCGACCGCATAAACTCGGATCTGCATAGAGTTGTTGGTTGGGCAGAAGACAATCTCTTAGTATTAAATGCCACTAAATCACATGTAATGGCAATATATAGGCAGAGCTTGGACATAACCGATATTCCCCCTATTGCTTCGAACTCTGTCAATTTGCGTTAATACATATGTCAATACGGTTAAGAGCCTTGGAGTTCTGCCTTATTACTTCAATGAGTTGCTGTGACTAAGTCAATAGTACCGTTGCTAAAATTTACATGGGACTTCGACGGCTGTGGTTGTCTGCTGATGTACTGCACAGATCTATGCGTATGAGGCTTGTAAAAATATTAGTCCCACCTTATTTTACAGCGGGTTGTTTAGTATTCCCGCATTTAGATTCCACATGCGCTCGAAAGTTAAATGTAGCTTTTAATAACTGCACGAGATTTATATTTACGATGAAACGTTATGACCACATCTCACCTGTTCGGTATCCGCAAACAAATTATCTTTTTACACAAGCTAATTTACAACAAAAAGCCATTATATCTCAGTGACGAACTGAATTTCATGCATTCTTCCAGGAATTTAAACATCTCTATTCCACGCCATAGATATTCCATATATGAAAACTCCTACTTTGCTCAAGTTGTACGTATTTGGAACTCAATTCCAGCGGTTATTCAGAGGACGAGCCATGCGAGAGTTTTTAAGAGGCTTATTTTTGAGTATTTGCCACTTGATGGCTGATTTTGTGGTTTTTTGGGTCTGGTTTTTCTAGCAGTCTTGCTATGTAATTTCGTTTAATTTAATTTAATTTATTTCTTCTTCTTCAATTTTCATTATGTTTGATTTTCTTTTCTTTTCATTCATTCATTATAATTACAATTATATAAAAATATTTTTTCTTTCTCTTTTTGATTTATATTCTAATATTGAATTTGAATTTTATATTTTAAATTATTTATAGTTATTGTTTTGCTTACAATTATGTAGGATAGGTGTAGATACTTCCTCTTTAGTTTAGTACGGAAAAAGGTTTTGTTATCTTGTTGTACAATCCCCGAATAAAATTAATTGAATTGAATTGAATTGAAGAAATAGCGTCCATAGAACATCTCTCCTCACTAATAAATTTAGCAATTAATAAAATCAAGAGTGAATTAAATCCAAGAATGTTTAAAATATCTGTTATAAGAAATGGATTATGTTTAAGAGTTGGAGGTAAAACCATTGAACAATTTATGTAAATAATATTAACAAACTTAATTATTTAATATAAATAAATAAACTAAATGCATAATATTTTCTTGGGGTAGCCATTTTTTACATAATGCTACTAACTTGCCTTGTTAGAGAGATTCAGAAAATTTGTTTTATCAAAAACTTCTCAGTCAGAACCAAAACATTACATTTCTTAGAAAATGAACCAAAATGAGAAAATGTGTTCAGGTACCTGACGTGAAATTTTACCGAGTTCATGCTCAAACGAAAAGAGGCTAGTTTCGGAAAAGGTAGAAATTAAACGCAGGATGATTGACACCATTAGAAAGGGTACAAGTTGAGGTAGTTTTAAGAGGTACCTGACAAACAATTTTTTATCACAAAATTCCTTGTAATTCACCTTTGAAGTAATTCAAAGTTTGTTTAACATTATCGTATGTTTCAATTTAAACTCGAATTACTTTGGAAATAATAGCTTCTGGGAAATTTTTTATTTATTATTAGAATGCGCCAAGGGTCCAAATTTGAAAAAGTGATTAGTTAACTTCAGTCTCAAATCTCTCCGTTTTGCTCTACCCAGCCGATTTCGTTTTTTTAGCAACAAGTAATTGATGGTATTAAATCCGCATTCAGCTAAATATGAAGATGGAAATTCACAATAGGTTTTTTGTATCTAGAATTTCGGTCTGGGCTGTCCGGCAACACAGTCGTCTTTGGCTGGATGATCCCTCGGCGCAGAACTACTAAGGAACTGTGGGGCAAACCTAACCCAAATCTGACGAAAAGGATATTGGGATTGAGCCAGCCAAATCTGAGAACCCTTGTGTCAGTTTTCACTGGGAATTATTTTCTCAGAGGTCACTTACACAAGATGAGACTTGTTGATGATCTTAAATGTAGAGGATGCGGAAAGGAATCCGAATCGGTGACTCACTTCTTGTGTCATTGTTCGGATCTCTCCGGAAAGCGTTACCTTGGCTCACACCTCCTGGAGCCGGATTCTGTAACTCGGAGAGTTTGGGAGTTGGGGTGTTGGGGAGGATCTTTTGTGGATGCGGGGTCGTACCACCCCTAATTAGGGGTTGTCCAAAATACATCATGTTTGGTATCAAATGAAAGAGAGAAAAGCCGGTAATCGAGTGGTGTAGTTTTTTTTTTGATCATTTTAACTTCATAACTTACTTTTACCGCCGAAAGATGGATTTTTTGCACTTGTGTCATATACATCCCAGTTCCTATATTTTGCATATATTTCTTCCGTTCTTTGTTTCACATCCATTAGTACGCTGTTATGAACATTTTTCTCATGGAAAGTGAATTTCCACGACTTACCAGTTCTTCATAATGATGAGTTGAAAATATGTCTGTTTTTGTACCAAAAAACGGTATTTTTTCATCTTAAGAAGGACTGATTCACTTCTTTTGAAGTTATCTCCAAAACTATTTACCGGACTCAAAAACTAATTACATACCTAATTAGGGGACAAAATGCAGATGTGATTTCATCCTGCACACAAGCTTTAACGTGCATATTAAAAATTTTTATAGCACCTCTTCTGTACTGGAAGACTACCAAATTGACCATTTTCCCGTGAATTACAATTTTTATTGGGTACCTTGACACCAAAATCCTTATTTCTCTGTAAGTATTACAAGGATGTCCATAATTTGTTTTTGTGAACATAGCCAGGATATGCGATGAGCCCATAATCCAATTTGAAAATCCTAGTTACATTGGTATCTTCGCAAAGGTCAATAAAAGCAGACAATACTGTCAGTTGAGAAATATTTTTCTTACTTCTCCACAACTAACACAGCTGAGAGTTTTGCCGAGTGCAATAGAGAGTTTGGTAAATCTCAATACAAATTCCACGAGTTACAGAATTCCGAGTGGAGAATTAAGTGGCAGAAGAGCTCTCGTCTCCACAACTCTCCGAGCTAGTGAATCCGGCCCCTGGTAGAACTGTATGAGACCGGCTGGGAGGGTTGGGGGCTAATTCTGAATTTTGTTAAAGTGTCCGACTGGGACCTGTGAGCTATTGTTCATGAATCTGGAGGGTGAACAATGGGCCTTGCTATGACATAAGTTCCAGAGTCCTCTCCCAGTGGGACTCAAAATTTTTTCAATCGATCCATCCATACATATTTGGATGCATTTCTATATTTGATTCCGTTTTCCTCACAAAGCCATGCCATCGTTCCTTTTGTATTAAATAAAGTTTTATTTCACCCATCATTTTGAATTTCTGTGCGTTTTTCTTCAGAAAATCTTTCTTTTAAATCAACCGATAAAGTTTTCAGATGATCAACAATAATATGTATAGCGGTATAAGCCATTTCATATTTTTGTAGCCAATGAAACTTTTGAACATTTTTGTTGTAAATATATGTTTGACATAATTCCATAAACTCCTGAGTTGCATTGACTTAAAGAGTCGGCTCTCATTAGTGAGCCAGTGAGTCGACTTTTTATTTGATTTGAAGGTAACTAATTTGAAGTCATTCGACTTGTGGGTCTGGTGAGATACATTGATCACAGAGGAGCGAAATGTCATAATGGATTTTATTTAAGCTCCAGCCAGAGTCAAGACGACTCCGGAGCTATAGCAAAATATAACTCTTACGGCAAGCTGTAACGTATTGCACACAGGCACTTCACTTCACGCTCACAGTACGACGTGCATATACAATAGCATAGCCCAACCGTAGGCAGGGCCCATTATGGGCACAGATAGGCAAAGGTAATATCAAAGAAACATAAAGGCAGAATATGCAACAAGAGTAAATTCTTTATTTAGTAACAACAGTAAATTCTTTCACATGTCTTTATGTGTCTTTGGTAATATATAAGACAAAAACAAAAAAAAAAAAACAACTGAAGCTGAGAACGTAGTCTGGTCGTTTATTTCCGTTATCTTGGTTTTTGGTGCTGAAGATGACAAGTACTTTGCCTATTTATACGATATATTTATCACGCCGCATACATAAGCATAACAGGAGGTTTACATACTGGAGAGTCGCTAGACGGATAACTTAAACTCTAGATGAGTCCATTTTCGAATTGCCCCCTGAGGGATGTGGGCCGCACGTTGCGAAACACTGATCTAGATTCAACCGGTCCCAGTTAAATTTCGAATTACTACTGATAGGACAAATTTACGGTATAAGTCCCCTTCTTACAGAATCCCAAAAATCATAACGATCTAAGTATTTAACGAAATTGACATTCTCGGTCTGACTCTCTGCATCTTTAAAAAAATCATTTGAAATGAGATTCAGACTCCCTTGTCTGGAAAATCAATGCACTACCAAATATATTTTTCCCTCTATTCTTTTCGCGCCCTTTTTATACCCTTAGATCATGAAATCATAGGGTATACTAATTTTGTCATTCCGTTTGTAACACATAGAAAAATAGATTGGACATCCAAGCATAATATTGAATGTTATTTTGATTTTTGCTTGTCCGTCTGTCTGTGAGTGCGCCCGTCTGTCCGTGCGTCCGTCTGTCCGTGTGTCCGTCTGTCCGTGTGTCCGTCTGTCCGTCCGTCCGTCTGTCCGCCCGTCTGTCCATGCGTCCGTATGTCCGTCAGTCCGTCTATCCACCCGTCTGTCCATCCGTCCGTCTTTCCATCCTTCCTTCTGTCCGTCCATGCGTCTGTCCGTCCGTCCGTCTGTCCGTCCGTCCGTCTGTACATCCGTCCTTCCGTGTGTCCGTCCGTCCGTCCAGCCGTGCGTCTGTCCGTCCAACCGTTCGTCTGTCCTCACAATAACTCGAGAACGCATGCGCTTAGATGGCTGAAATTTTGCGCACAAGCTTTTAAAAAAAAAGGTAAAATTAAATTCGAAAATGGTATAAATCGGGCAACTCCTTCGTAGGGTTACCATACAAAAATGCCAAAAAATGTGTGTGTAGAGTGCACTCAGGGGGATGTTTAGAGAACTCTGTGATAGTTGCTTCCATTGTTCATTGGCGTGTGGGGACCGTAATCCCTTCTGTCTCGCATTCCATTTGATGCGATGATATCGGAACTTCGATGAGCAGGTGTATGAAACTGTTTCTGATGAGCCAAATAGGAATTCACTGACGTTTTTCTTGGGCTCGAAGGAAAATAATATAGAACTGTAGTTGATATCTTTTCCTGGCCACAGCATGCTGCATGATTATCTAATAAAGATGGGAGTTGTAGAGGCCTCTAAGTGTCTGACCTGCATGGAATGAACACTTTATTTGCACTTCTCCGGCCTTTACCCGGTCGGGTACATTTGAGGCTATCCTCTTATCTGCGAATGAGCTGAAAAGCTTAACTCACCTGGATCTGATGCCCTTCATTAAGAGGACCGAAAGATTTCGTTGAGAGGTATTTTTGTTTAGCGCACTTGGAATCTTTCGTTCCCCTGCCTTGGAATTAAATTCCTTTTGTAGTCTTAAGATTACTTTACAGTTTTCAATGGGACACCCTACACATAAACTGTTAATTTTGTTCAAGAAAGAATTTTTTGGGATTCTCCGGTATATAGCAAAAGCTAAAAAATGTTCTAATTTGTTATTTCATCACACAACCCATTAATTTTTGGTGACAAGTTTCAAGTCTTGGTTTGACTCATCAACAGGTCACAAAAGGCGAAATTGTGTGATTTGAAAAACAAATGAAAAAATGAAAAAAGAAGAAAGAAATGAAAAGTTTGAGAAAATAGAAAAAAACAATTTTTTTATTTATTAAAAAAATTTAAAAATTTTTTTAGAGAAACAGATTCATTCGAAGCGAATCGAACCTGTATACGCCACACAGTGGGCTGAAAAATAAAAAAGAAAAGGAAGAAGAAGAAGCGTTTCGTGTCAGCAGAAAATTCAAATTTTTTTAATAAATAAAAAAATTGTTTTTTTTCTATTTTCTCAAACTTTTCATTTCTTTCTTCTTTTTTCATTTTTTCATTTGTTTTTCAAATCACACAATTTCGCCTTTTGTGACCTGTTGATGAGTCAAACCAAGACTTGAAACTTGTCACCAAAAATTAATGGGTTGTGTGATGAAATAACAAATTAGAACATTTTTTAGCTTTTGCTATATACCGGAGAATCCCAAAAAATTCTTTCTTGAACAAAATTAAGTTTAACCCGGTAAAAAGTCCAAAAGAGTAATCTTTTTATTTATAAACTGTTAAGTCGTGTTATACACGTTTTGTTTGGAACTTCCACGAAAAGCATTTATAAAGCTTATATATATAAAGCTTATAAACATTACCCTTAGATAGTATACTTAATCTTCCATTGATATTAATAAATATTTTGAAAAAATTCCTCTAGCTACACATGACTATATATGCATATATATGTATAATACGTGCAGTCGCATACCAATAAAAATTTCTCATAAAATTTTACACACTCACGATTGATTGCTTTTCATTGAAAGTGAAAAGTCAATATCCTTTCAGTTAAAAAGTGCGGGTGCGGGTGGGGGATGCTAGGTTAGAAGCCATAAATCGGAAAATCAAACCGTATTGTGTGTCGTCTTCGTCGCCGCCGCCATCATTGTTGGTAACGTATATATTGAAACAGAGTCTAAAATTAAATTTTCCTGCAAAACAAAGGCTTCCCATACTGTCCCTCGAGTGTAATAAGGAGGTCGATGTAAACGCAAATTGTATTGATGGAGCATTCATCTTTATTTGCAGATGATCATTCTCCCATTTATTCCCATCCTGGCGTTGATTGTGCAGACATCGCTTATACTACGCGATATATTAATTTATCGCATGGAGGTCTCCGATATCGAGACTCAGGTACGTAGATAAATTGAGTTTTGTAATTAAAATTTATGGTTACAGGAACTGGGCAAAAGTGTCAACAAATCGGTAAACTGAAGAGAAACTTTGAAAATGCGTTCAGCTTTCCTTCATACATATATTTTACATACATACATATATTCAAAAAGTGTGGTGTAGACTAGGATTAATGGTAGGACTAGATATACCCATGGCGGAAGTAAAGAAGGCTAAAGTTTAACGATGTTTTGTTGGCGGTTTTCTTGAATTTCTAACAATAGCATAATTTCCATGTAAACCATAAATTAATATTTATTTATGACACACGAGGGCATCAGAAGCTCTTAGAAGGATTTTCCTTAACTTTTGTTTTGATTTTATTTCCTTTATTTTATGGCTTTTACAAAATTATTTATTACATTTATGTGTGGTAATAATGGATAATAATTTTGGTTTATGGGTTCGAGTCCTAGCAGCATGCATTAATGGTTGAGATGTTCTACTTTAAATAGGATACTCCGAGAAAAGCATAATATAGATGTTGTAAAATGAGTGAGTTTAACTCAGCGGTAGTTAGAAGATCTACGTAGTGGATTGATCGATTGATTGATTATTAGCCTTAGTATTATTTATGTGTTTGTTAGATTATACAGATACTTTTGATTTACACATAGAGTATAAAAAATATCAGTTTGGTGATCTATTATTTTGGTTATAGCAATAAGAAGAAACTCATCCAATCATTTATTTATTTTTTGCCCCATAGAAATTTAAATTTAAGAAAAATAATACAAAAAGTTAACTTATTGTCAAAAACATTTTTTTTTATTCGAAAGTCCAATTCATAATAATAATTAATATTTAAAAATCATTGAATAAGTAACTAATAAGGAAGCGGAATATCAAGCGAAAACTTAAGCCACTCGGTCACAGGAATTTTTAATGTGTATTAGTGAGATCTGACATTTCTCAAATAAACAAATCGCACATGATCTTAAATTTTCGTATATTTCTCTGTGTCTGTCCTTCAGGATGTTTTTTATGTTCCAGGCTGATGTGATGTGATGTCTTGTGAATGAACATAACTATGAAATGAAATACATTTTTTAATTTAATTTTTTATTGTGACCGATTATTTAGTTTATAGGAATTACGTATAGCATATTATATGGGCCTCTGGCTGCGGTGCAGATGCATTCCCTTTGAATCATATTTTGCATAACATTTCGACACATTTCGGGTGTTATCTCACTAATTTCATGCATAATGTTGTTCTTTAGCATCGGAATTGTGATTTGATTTTTGTTGCAGACCTTTCTCTTCAAGTAAAGGAAAAAAGTCGGGAGGGGTCAAATCAGTGGATGGAGTGGGCCAATCGATATCACCTCTTTGAAATTATGCTTCAGGAACAAACATATCACAAGATAGCCATCGTATCGTTAGCTGTGTATAATGTGGCTCCGCTCTGTTTTTATCTTCTTATTTTAAAGGCAGGGGGACAGGAGACCCTATACTAAGCACGTAGGCTATAGCTGCCCATTGTGCTGTCCTGCTAGAAGGCCATTCACCAAAACCTTCCTGTCCTCTTAATAAAGCGCATCAGTCTTGGTGAGGCAGGTTTTTCAGCGCATCCACAGATAGAAGAGCAGACCCTAGAGTATCCAGCCTGCACCGGGCGAAGACCGGACACGTACACAAAAAGTGTTCGGTTGTCTCCGACTTTCCCTCCAGGCAGGGCAGATACTCAGGGCTGTCAACAACTCCCGTCCTTTTTAGATGAGCGTGAAGTGAGCTGTGGCCCGTGATGATGCCAAACACTGTTCTACATTGTTTCCTTCCGAGCCCCATGATAAAATCGGAGATATTCCCATTAGGCCTATCAAGAAACAGTTTTGTACACCTGAATGTACTCAGGTTTGCCCATCTCTGCTGATGCTTTCTATGAACATCCACTCTGATGAGAGACCCGATACAAGAGGTGGTAACGCCTACGGCTGGTTCCGGTCCAAGGAACGGAGAATTAGAGCCAGCCCTAGCTAAAAGGTCAGCCCTTTCAGTCCCCATATTCCCCATGTGACCAGGAACCCACAGAAGGGACACCTTGTTGTTGATACACAACTTCTCCACAGACGACCTGCAATCCTCCAGTAACTTAGATGTTATCCTGCTAGAACAATATGTGTTTTATGCTCAATCGATCCAATTCGCGTACCAAAAAGTTTTGCAACATGTCACAATAGCGATTGTCAGTAATTGTTACAGCATTGCCTCTTGTACTATTAAAAAAAAAAAAAAAATGTGGGTCAATGATGTCGCCGGCCCAAATAGCTCCGCACCATACTGTAACTCTGCTAGGATGTAAAGATCGTTGGTGTATCAATTCAAAATTTGTAGTACCAAAATTTTGTTTATTTACAAATTCAGATAAGTTAAAATGAGCTTCGTCACTCATGAAAATCATGGACATTTTTTCGTGTTTTAACTATTGAACGAGATATTTAATAATTTCTTGGGGCATTACATCACAAATTGTTATCTATTGCTCTATACAGATTACGTTTGGACTTTTTACCGGGTTAAACTTAATTTTGTTCAAGAAAGAATTTTTTGGGATTCTCCGGTATATTTCAAGCGTCTGCAGCAGGCAGAAAACCAAGTTGCACCGATGAGTGTAAGGTTTTCTGCTGACACAAAACGCTTCTTCTTCTTCCTTTTCTTTTTTATTTTTCAGCCCACTGCGTGGCGTATACAGGTTCGATTCGCTTCGAATGAATCTGTTTCTCTAAAAAAATTTTTAAATTTTTTTAATAAATAAAAAAATTGTTTTTTTCTATTTTCTCAAACTTTTCATTTCTTTCTTCTTTTTTCATTTTTTCATTTGTTTTTCAAATCACACAATTTCGCTATTTGTGACCTGTTGATGAGTCGAACCAAGACTTGAAACTTGTCACCAAAAATTAATGGGTTGTGTGATGAAATAACAAATTAGAACATTTTCTAGCTTTTGCTATATACCGGAGAATCCCAAAAAATTCTTTCTTGAACAAAATTGCTCTATACGATAAAAAATGCCAAGCAATCCAAAATGGCGGCCAAAGAACATCGACCTAGAACATAAAAAACACCTTGTACATATGGATTTAAATTTTTTTTTCATGAATAATTATAAAACAACATGATGAAAATTTTTGAATATATTAATTTCCCTAAAAAATGATTTTTTACCAAAATTTTGGCGATTGTTTCTGCAAATATAGCACCGCACAATTCATCACGTTAAATTAACAGTTTAATAGCTTTAATATCACAGTCACTGAACTCAATAACACAATACACTTTAAGTTTCCGAAACAACACAATTTCAAATATATAATATTTATTAAAACCATTAAATTTTACAAATTTTCACTGAACTCTCGGAACTCTGAAATTTTTACCTTCAGAAACGTCAAAATCACGAATAATGTTAGGGTCCAAGACTTAGAAGTACCAAGTCGTGGATTAGTGCTGGTTTATCAGTAGAATCATGTTTTTTTAAAAAAATTAAAAACGTAAATTTAAAAATTTTTAAAAAAATATTTTAAATAAAAACTCATGCAATACTGTTCTACAACAATTTTATTTTATCTGAGCATTGGAAGACGAGAACGGGTGCTCGAGCCATTAACAATTTTTATGAACGTAGACTCGTAGATGAGCAAAAAAGGAGGAGAGTGAACGCCGTGAAAAAGGGGGAAGGCCAGGTTTTGGTCACTCATTTCCCTTCTCGCGGCAGTTCACAGCCCAAAATAAGAACTTTTACTTCAAAAATGACCCAACTAAAATATTCAGCAGAGCAGTAACAAACATAATAAATACAGCGTATCTAATTTTTGACGAAAAAGATAAAATCTAATTGAAAGAAAATAACCCCTTTGCTCCTATAGTATATGGTCTATTCAAACTACGTAAACCAGGTGCTCCAACAAGACCAATATCCTCTTCTTTCAATGCACCTTCACAAAAATTGGAAAAAAAAAAAAATTAAGCACAATGGTACTTAAATTGTTAAATTTTCAAAACAAATGCTCAATTAAGAATAGTACTGATCTCGTTAACAAAATTAATAATTTGAATTTACCATTAAATGCTGAGCTTGTGTCGTTTGATGTTTGTAATTTGCTCCCTTCCATTCCGTTAAAAAAAAAAATTAAAAACTTACTTATATGCTGAAAATGAAGATAAGATCGTGTAAATCGATAAATCATTATATATTTAACAGCTGATTGATATATGTTTAGACCAAAATTACTTTTATTTTAACGAAAATTTCTATATTCAAATGGATGGTTTAGCCATGGGTGTTTTCTTATCACCTTTAATGGCTGAATTCTATATGAATTAAATAGAACAAAAAAATTTTTCCTTTAGGCTGTGATTTAGTTAATAATGTTGGTGATGCATGAATAAACATATAAAATTACATTTACAACGAAAAAAATAACAATGACCTCGTAATGAGCATAGTTGCTAATTAAACAAGTAAAATTCATTCATCGCTGGTCGAAGTGGGCTCACCCCAAAATTGCATATAACACAAAAATTAAAGGTGAATGAATTTTGCTCGCTTTAGTAGAATTATTGATTTTAATTTGTTATTATTGTACTAGACTAAGCACAATTTTTGTATAAATTGTTTGTTTTAATTAAAAAAAAGTTACTGTTACTCAAGACGGCGAGTATTATTCAACCTTGAATTTCATACATTTAACAAATGTATTGTGCTGGTATCGGTATGTTGATGATGTTTTTGTGTATGGATGGGCTCTGAGCGACAGTTTTATGTATATGTTTTTTAACAAAATTTTAAATACCATTGACGATAATTTACAGTTTACTTTAGAGTATGGTAATGATAATTTAAATTTCCTTGATCTTAACATTAAAATTATTAATAATAAATTCGAATTTGATATATGCATTTAGGAAACCTAGTTCCACAAATGTTGTGATTCCTAATGATTCTCAACATTTTGAATCTATAAAAAAATCATCCTTCCATTCGATGCTAGACATATTGCTTAAGTTTCTATGAGTAAAATTATTTTTAAAAGGGAACTCGACACCATTGTAAAAATCGTAATGAAGAACAGGTATTCAGAAATTTTAATTTATAAAATGTTAAGGTCAAAAAACAAGAAATATACACTTAACCTTGTTTACCCACAAGGGACACAAGATATGAAAATTTGGAAAAAAATTCCATATTTGAAGAAAACTTCGAATAAAATTAAATGTACGTTAAAACAATATAACGTTTCACCAGTATTTTATAATAAAAAAAATGTAAAAAAACTAACATCGAAAGTTAATAAAATAGATAAGAGCGAAATTTATAGTATTCAGTTTAGTGACTGTCTATATTGGTAAAGTTGATACTAGTCATACCATATCGTTAAATAAATTATAACTTTTAAAAAATGTGGATGGTGGAAAAGTCCCAGATAAATCCCAAATATATTACATTAATAATGAAAGTCGTTAAGGTTCATTTTTGGTAAACGATCAGTTAGATTTCATGAATAATAGCCCCCTCTTATGTATGGATTTATACTGACCGTTACAGTAAATTTAAAATTCCAAAATATTACGATAGTCAGGTTTAGCTAACGATCTGCTTTTCAGTTGCTTGATAATGCCCTAATAAGGCGAAAAGCGTCGCGACTCAAATAAAATAAAATTGTTGTAGAACAGTATTGCATTTAATTAAAAAAAAACATGATTACCAAAGTGTTCTACCAAGTGCCTAAAAAAACATCAGTTTTATCAATTATCAGTAGAAGCTAGCAATTTCATACGTAACTCCATAGGAAATAGTCGAGAGATGTTCGATCACACGAGCCGATTTTCATGGTCATTTCTCGAATTTACATTGTGTCCATTGTCCATTGTGTGATTTCACTTTGCGCTATTCTGTTGAAACCACATCTCTCGAAGATCAATGTTATCAAAGAAATCTAAGGATCTTATGAAATCTCTAGAGTCTCTTTTGGATCAATGATCCAAGATGAGTGCAGATGCAGAGGCTGGAGTGTATTCCAGAGACTGCCAGTTGTATGAGTGTTATAGACTGCTGGGCAAATACTGTGACTTTCAGGCAGAGTTTGCAGCGATTTAGCAGGTCGTACTATTGGTATATATGTGCAAAGAGTCCGTACAGCACATTTGCATAAACACTGACCACCAGGCAGCTATTAAGGTGTTGGATGCTCTGCCTATAAAAAAAAGAGAAAGCCTTCAGTGGACCATCAGGGAAACCTGCCGCATTGCGAGGAAATTGTGGCTTGGATATGACAGAAAGAGGACAAAATAACTCCTTAATGTTAGTAGAATTGATACCAGGTATATAGTATGGGTCATTACGGCTTATTGGGCCATATTCGGAATTGGCCAATAGCGGTAAACGATTTCTGCGGGAGCTGTAGGAATTCGGAGGAAATCGAATCTTTCCAAGTGCAAGTTGCAAGTGCTTCGCTCTAATAAATAGAAGACGTAAACTATTAGGTAGCTACTTCTTTTCAAATCTAGGGGAGCTGCAAAGTAAAGGGTTCGAATGTATTCTGAAATTCCTAAGGGAAACAGGATGGATATAGGGCGCTTTCAAAAGGTTATCTCTTGAGGTCAATGGGCACAATGGACTTTCTTCGAGTCTAAGTAAAGCAGGCTAATTACTTCTAGCGACCCTTTGCTTACCTAATCTAACTTCAGCAAAAAAATGGGACTCCTCACTTAATACAATTTGACGATAAAAGTATCGGTCAGCTTGCAACTGCTCTAGAGCCCAATCAGCGAATGAACGACGTAAGCGATGGGGTCATTCCTGCAACGACTGGATTTTTTACGGATGTATACCAAGCTCTGAGCGCTTTTGAAAATGATTCGATTTTTTTTATAATATTGATATTTTCACAGATTGAACGAACTGTAACTGGAAGGTCATTAGTGTTGAAGATAATACCATATTCTTGGCTTCATTTTCTATACTTTTTTTTATTATCAGAAACTGACATTTTAGCATTGCATCAGTTTTGATGAGGAGTTCCGGTACCACCTATGGCTCTTTTCTTTTTGTCTCATGACAGGAGGACGAAAGATGTCAAGCACGGAGGCAAATGTGGCCCATTGTAGTAGGAGAATATGCATGGACATAAAAACCGAAAGAAAAGTAGGTAGGAGGAAAAAGAATGTCGTGTTGGTATTCAAACTAGAGCTAAAAGTATCAGGATTATCTACTATTCGGATTATTCCAGATAATTAGGATCTGATTCCTCAAATCCGGGTATTGGGATAATTCGGATTCTAGGATCTGGATCCGGGTCTAAACTATCCGGATCTGGATCCAGACAAAGCAAAGAAAGGTCAAATTTCCCTAGATTGCATTGTTTCATTGGGAAAATATAAATTTCATGAAACTTTCATTTTCTCATTCAGATCTGATAAAATAAATAAATAGCAAATCTGGATCTAATTTTCAGCTCCAATTCAAACGTAGTAGAACAAGTAGTTATCGGACTTACCAACTGAGCTACCGTGGCCTAACCAATGCATCTAAATATTCCTAAGTTGAATTATCAGTTCAACAGATGTAAATAAATCTATTTCATTTCTTTAGTTGCAAATGATCAAGTAGATCTAAGACAACAGAACCACCTTAACCCCGACCATTTTCAGGTATTTGGACTTAAGTAACATAGTTAGGTTCAACTCGATGGACATAATCTGATGGATCTGTAGCAATCCAATAGAAATATCAAACAATGGTCGCACTCTTTATTTATTTTATCAGTTCCGTTCCCATCAGCGGGATGTATAAGATTAGTAGATCAAAATGATTACGGTGATTCCATCAGAAATGGACATCTAGATTAGGTTTCCAGTACAGCCTCCTGCTGTAAGGTACTCCAATAAATATCAATATTTCTACAGCTGTGACATTCAACATCTGAGCGAATTTTTGAGCTAAATATAGATTTGTTTTGGGGATAATGTAATCCAATGTCATCTGCGTCAAATATGTTCTAAATAGATCAATTGAACTCTTGATTAATTGTTTAAAGAAATCTTTATCAGTAGTATATAAATTCAGGTTCCAAGTAATTAATTTTTGAATTTATATGTAAGACTAACATTAGGTTGCCAATTGAGCGAAGCAGGGTATTTACGGAATTGATTACGTACCTTAGAACCTGTCTTCACATATTACAAAATTCTCATCTACAATGCTCACATCATCATCATCATCGTTAACATATCGAACACATGCCTGATAATTTGGGCAGTGAAACGATTCATATCGCCCACAAACTTCTTCTTTCAATAAATCAGAGTCCTTGTATGTATCTGCTCCTGGAGGCCACTCGGGGGGCATTTTGCCACACTTTTATCGTTTTTCATAATGGCGTCATCTTCATCAATCAAATCAAAAAGTTAGTGTAGTATGAGTAAACCCTTTTTGTACCTAGAAATAAGCATATGACCCATAAACGAACTTGCTAGTTCTGAGTGGGAACTTTAGTTGCAATGAATGTGTACGCAATTTCTATGATGTAATTCAGTAGCATAAATTACATATAAGTGTGTTAATTTAATTACTGATTTTAAATAAAAATAATTGTATTAATAATATTAGATATACTTACACCGAATCAGCAGCTGAAATAGTGAAAAGTAACACAGACACACGCATAAAAGATGAAAAATGCAATGTTGCATAATTTTCTGGACATGTCCGCAATTTTTCTGCGAATAATTAAATTTTTATTGATTTCAAAGGAAATTAATTGAAAACATTTTCTCTTTTGTTTATTTATTTTCTTTAAAACGCAATTCTAAACCCCTTAGGTAACAATTGCAACAGATCTCGGGAAAGTTGTTACCCGACTCCAGCTTGAAAGGTCGGAAGTTGCCTTTTTCATATTCACAAATGGCAGTACATTGAGGTGACATCTTTATGGTACACGAATCCATAATTAATTTTATCCTGAGGGAAAATTCTGTTCTAGATCGAATCTAACACAGCGATTTGCAGTCACAGATCAGGCTTTAAATAATATGACAACATGGAGTGAAGTAAGTGTTCCCACAAGTTCTCAGGACGAAGAGATTGAAGAGGTGCTACTAAATAGAACGGAATTCCAAAGCCGTTTACATGATTTTCGGTAAGTTGTGATGAGAAAAAGCCAGTGAACTTTACATACTTATACATATGTATGTATGGTACATATGGTATAGAATAATTTTCATATGTAAATTTAGTGTGTGAGCAGTGGGATGATGATTGTGGGGAGAGTTATTTAAAGCTCATAAAATTTCACAGTCTGTTAACTTTTAATAATTAAACGAGAGGAGTAGTTTGTGCGTTTTTGTAATGAAAACAGCATGAAAATATCTACATAAAATAAAATCGGAAAAATTATAATTAAAATTTTCATTTCTGGATTTAATTTTAATTAAAGGGAGAAAATCAGTTCAGAAGAGAGCAGTGTTGCTGAGGTGATGCATTGGTATACAGCAATAAATCGAGCAATGCTTAATCATTTGACAGAACAAATCAAGGAAACTGATAGCAGTGGAGTGTGGAGGTATATATATGCATAGGGTAGAAAATAATTTATAATAATTTTAAATATCAAATTTTAGATATTTAGTTGGATTTAAAAATTTATTGAAAAGCATTGAATGCCTTGGTATAGCATCCTCGTATGGAATTAAATATTTTGGTCGAGGAGTATTGGGCACAGAAGCTTATGTTTCTTTTATTAGACATGATTTTCTAGGAAAGGAACTATTGAATTCAACTCTTAATTATGTTCCTACTTTGAAGGAAATGTATTATAATAATCTCTCAGAGAATATAACTAATTATAAAAATTTAAAAAATTGGTAAGAATATTTGAAGAGTTAACTAAACTATAGTCGTAATCATTTTTTATTCATTACTTAGGAGCTCGACAATTTTAAAAAATCGAAAAATTGAGCCAAGAATTTTCGATGCAATTAACTATTATGATTTAATGGCAACATATTCAGATGAATTACGAAAGCTTCAACATGAATTGCGTCGTAAAATAAGGTTAGTTTCGAAATTAATAAATTAAAAGAAAACATTTTTAAGGTTAATGCTGTGAATAAATTCCATTCGATTAAAATTCAAAATAACTTTAAAACAAATTATGCACGGAAACATTAAAGGCCGCATTTATTCTGTGATGGCAGGGGCGGTATGATATCGGCTTTGACGAGTTTAAGTTTTTTTTTACAGCCTTTATAGTCCCTAATAAACTTTACTAATTATTGAATAACAGCTTACCCCTAAATTATCCGTATTCTTAAATTTGTAATATTCTTTGCATATTATAACACACTACCACCAAGAAAAATTGAGATAATAAAAGAGCTCAGAAAATCATTATGTACCACAAGGCCATGCATCTTATCAGGATTGGGTAGAAGGTCATTATTAACTGATCAGTTACTAACTATTTCCAAGTCCTTGTTTATGCGACGAATTTAATTTTTAGGTACTCAATCAGCTTGGTTTAATAAAGTACAATTGAACATCATCCGCTTACTTAAAGTACAAATTTTACAAACAAGTATAACATCTGGAAAATCATTAATAAATACGGTAAATAGTAAGGGACCGAAGATAGAATCTTGAGGTACATCAGATGATAAGAATAGCATTCATTTTAGAGTATATTTCGTTCATTGAACCTACTAAAATATCCTAGAAAGAAATCTAGGGTGATAATATTATTTGTGCCGGGCGTGAAAATCTGAGTGGGGGGGGGGGGGACATATAACAGACTATTTCAGAATAGGTAGCACAATTCTTGCTTTTCACCAGATGTAGTTAAACTGGAAATATAAGCAGGATGTGTCGTCCGATTTAGGGGGTTAATATTTTTGATGAAACTTTTCCGAAGTGCTATCTGGACCGACAGCCCCAGTGTGTTTCAATGCTACAAAGCACCTCATAAACATCATATATTTCAAAACATCAACAACTTAATGTAGGATTATGATTCAGTTGGGAGTGAGTAACAAAATTAGTCGTACCTAGCTGTGAGTAGTAAATCATGATGTTGATTGAACCTAATGATACTGAACTGCTGCTGTATTAGAGATTTTTTAATAATCCTTGGGAAGAAGTTTGGTTAGGATCAAATTTTGAGGGGTAATAGTTATATTTTGCACAGCGAATATGAGAAGTAGCCAGCCTAATTACGTGCAATTTCATACCAAACCAGTTCAGCATTGCAGTTGAGCTTCTTTGAGTTAATGGCCAAGATATTCACGTTTGACAATAAAGGATATGGGAGCAATAACTGAGATGTATCATAGGCAATACTTTTATCTATTAAAGGCATATGCTAATTAGAAATTAGGGAATCAGTAAAATTAAAAAAAATTGTGATCTACTGATCGACATGATTTCGCCTCGTCAATAAAATAGCTAGGACGAAAATACAAAATATACAACTGAACATTGTCTGATAAAACGAAAGCGTAGGAGAAAGGCGCTCGGCAGATACTTCTTTGAAGAATTGGGGGAGTTAGCAGTCAAGGAGTTGGGGGACTTGGTAAGGTTCATTAACTCTTGTGGCTGGTTTCAGCGCACCCATTAAATCTGAGGTATCTTTTCCAGGTAGGGTTCCAATAAGGTGGTATCAGAATGGACCACAAATGGTCCTAACCTAATTCCCACGGAAAGAATTTACCCCATCCCTTGCCGCATATTTTTTTGTTCTCTATTAATCTAATTTTATTTACAGAGTGGTGGTAATCTTTCGGGCACCCTGTATACAGATTTATAGAAAAGTAGTGGTATTTTACATCCACACGTAGAAGGTAGACGCCTAGATTTGGGGTAAATTTTACAGACGTTTTCAAGGAAGAGCATAATTTAGTTTTATCGCCATTGTGTTTATAGGGTTCGATGTCAGTTGTGGTTGAATTTAATATGGGAATTAAAATGTCAGGTTTGCTATGTTGGTTTTCATATTAAGCCTTGTGGGAAGCAAATAGCATGTCGTCGGAATGGAGGCCAATACTGCGTTAGTATCATAATGACTATTCCGAGTTTTTTTTTTTGGGAATTCAGCTTTCACAATGAATCGCTACGTAAACAAGCATAATAGTTAATTTAGGGCAATGAAGAATCTGAGATTAATTCAGGAACAACATCTATACCTTTATAGCGTATCATTGTGGTGAACCTTTTAGTCTGGTAAGGTGAAAGCTATTGAGATGTGAGAGTGGTTTATTCTTTACTGAAGGTCAACGGAACATGTAGTTCCAATAGGATGGATCAACATTGAAATTCTGAAAGACGCATTTCTCGGTTGAATAATGTCCAAATAAGGTAATGTCGAGGTAGTTTGCCTGACTTGAGTGCGGCGATAATTTTAAATCTTTTGGGATCAGATTAAAATTTTATTTCGAAAGAATTCATTGAAATATCTGATGGTAATTTAGCACATATAAGTTGACAAGTATTAGTTGTCTGTGGCAATAATATCATATCGTTTAAAAATTAATAATTATCCACAAAACAGAATTTTCGAAGCATTTTTTACTTAAAAAATAATAGAATAGAGAGTTTGCTATGAAATAAATTCATAGCAAATATAATCAATATGAAATTGACGGAGTTTTCTGTCAAATCCGCAGATCGAGAATTGAGTGGAAAAAACTCTTTTATAAACAAAAAATCGTAAAAAAAAGATATTTCTATGCAAAAGTAGGCGTTTCGTATCAGCAGGAACCATATACTCATCAGTACGGCTTGGTTTCCGTCTGCCGTATATGCCAAAGTGAACAGCCACGTTGATTTCTATATGAAATACTGAATATTTGCTTGAATGCTTAGCAAGATTAGCCCTATGCGAGACTAGCATTTCATAGAGAGTTTTGCTATGAAATGAATTCATAGCAAATTTAGTCAATATAAAATTGACCGACCTTTTCCGTTTGTAAAAGATTTTTGGTTCACAAAAATAGAATCCCCGATTTAGAGTAGTTGCCCTAAATTACTGGTTTAAGCCGGAACTAATTTATTAAAGAAATTCTTTATGGTAAGTTCGTATAAAATCTATTTAGTTTAATGTAAAAAGTAATAAAAAAATAATTATAATATTAAATTTAAATATTTCACCATTAGGGAAGAAGTCCAGGATACACTTGTAGCAGCGAATAACAGGGAAGCAGTTGGAATTGCAATTCTAGTTGTAGTTCTTTTGGTATCACCTATAATTATAATTTTGGTTCGAAATGCAGCTGCTACTATTCAGATGTACGCTCTAAATTTGGCACAAAAAGCAAAAGAGCTAAAGAGAGAAAAGAAAAAAAGTGATTCATTGCTTTTTCAAATGTTACCTCCAAGTGTGGCAATGCAACTTAAACATACACAACAGGTATAATTAAAAGAAATTGAAACTTAGTTAAATTCCTTACTAATATTGATGACTTTTGCTTTATACTAATGTTTTGTACGTATTCATTATGCTAAAAACAAATTTATTGGGAAAAATGAATTTCCGAATACACTTTTGAGCTGCTTTTCATGTTTTTATAAATTTAAATTTGAATATTTTGAAAAAATATTAGGAATTTACACAAAATAAATCGAAAACTGAATATTAATGTAGAAAAGCAAGTACAAAAGCTATTCAGAATTGGCAAATCTTTGGAATTTCGAATCATAAAAAAATCAGTCAAAATGTGTTGAATTGAAATTAGAAATTTGGATTAGCACAAACCCTTTTATATACATATATGGGAAATTTAAAATTTATTTTATTGTCACCTCTACAGGTTCCAGCTGAATGTTATGAAGCCGCAACAGTGTATTTTAGTGATATTATTGGATTTACGGAAATAGCTGCTGAATGCACACCACTAGAGGTATTTTCATTTGAACAAAATATTTTAATTTTGCATTATAATATTATGGTGGGATATTCAGTCGAATCTACGTTAGGGTACATTTCTAGATATCGAGGGAGCCTTTAACAATGTTCAAATAGAGGCTATTCAAGATGGCCTGATTGATTTAGACGTCGAATCCTACTATATTCAAATTCTTATAACTATTGTATAACTATTGTACAATTAAGACACCAACATTTTTTATTTGAACAAGAAAATCAAAGCAAAACAATTGGTTTAAAAATGACTGTTAAAATCAAAGAAGCTGCATTTCAGGCATATAAACTGTGCCATTCTGCGGAATTGAGACAGATCTATATAGAAGCACGTAACACCTGCAAATCCATTATTCAGCGAGCTAAGTTCAAATTCGACCAAAACATTAGACAGAAAATCTTTACTAGTCGAAAGGGTAGTAAGAGCTTCTGGTCTCTTGTTAAAACAATCAAGAACAACTTCACCAGTTCTTCTGTACCACCCCTGATTCACAACGGGAATGTGTACACGGAATCATTGGACAAAGCTAATTTATTTTCAGGTAACTTTGCTGCGAATTCTTTCTTGCCACCTTCTTCCCAAAGTCCTCCTTCTCCACCAGCACGCAATTACAGGCAAAGAGCTTTACATTTCCGCACGAGGGAGGTCTTCAAAGTGCTCGCAGGTCTCAGTGTGTCTAAGACTGCTGGTCCTGATCGTATTTCGGCCCTGGTACTCAAGTGCTGCGCCTCTTTTGTAGCTAAACCCCTATGCAAACTATTTTATTTCACCTGTCCTATTCGACAGGAGTCTTTCCTTCGGCATGGAAACTTGTACATGTTCAGCCAATACCCGACAAGGAGAGGCAAGCGATCCCTAAATTATAGACCAATTGCCCTTACTTCGATTCTTTCGAAGGTATTCGAAACACTTATCAATTGATGAAATATCTAGAAACTAATCACCTTATTAACGATGGCCAATACGGCTTTCGTGCTGGCCGCTCTACTGGAGATTCACTAACATTCCTTACTGAGCGTTGGAAGCAATGTCTCCATAATTTTGGCGAATCTGAGATCATCTTAGATATCTCGAAGGTCTTCGATAGATTCTAGCATCTTGCTCTTTTAGCTAAACTTCAGGCATTAGGTCTAGACCCTTCATTTTTGAAATGGATTGAAAGCTTTCTTTCTCGCCATTCAATTCAAGTTATATTGGACGAAGTTACTTCTGACCGTTTTATAATCCTTGGCGATGTACCGCAAGGTTCTGTGCTCGCTCCTACTCTCTTCCTAATTTTATTAATGATCTGCTAGATCTTACTTTCGATCCTATTCATAGTTTTGCAGACGACAGCACCCTTGATTTTGTGTACTCGCTCGACTCTATAGCTGATTCCTGTGCGAATAATATAACTGACAAACGAAGCCACATGTTCAGTTCACTAAACTATGACAACACAAAAATACTCGCTTGGGGCAAAGCGAATCGGGTGTTGTTTAATGCTTCCAAAACGCAATGTTGTCTGTTATCACGTAAACGTACTCCAACACCCGCCCAACCCCTTTCCGTCGATGGAGAATATATCTCGAACCCACCATCTCTTAACATCTTAGGCATTGAAATATCCAACAATCTTAGTTGGTCGGATCACATTTTTGGTATTGCCAAATCACGATGAAATGCCTGGGCTTCTTGCAAAGATGCCAGAAATATTTTACTCCATCAGACTTGGCGCAAATCTACAAGTCTCATATCAGGTCTAGATTAGAATATAATTCCCATATTTGGGCAGGGGCTGCACGTACTGCATTGTCCGCATTAGGCAAAGTCCAAAAGAAGGACTTCAGGCTTATTAGCGATAACATATTAATAGCAGCTATTCCCTAGAGCACCCACGTAATGTCAGATGTCTGTCTCTCATTTATCGCTACTTCTATGGTCATTGCTCTGACGACATTTCTAGCCTGATCGCTTGTAGAATTCTTCCCATGCATACCACACGAGCTGTACGCGTTGTAATGCAAGCTCTTCCTCACACTCTTGAAGTGAAATTCAGCCGTACCGTAAAATTGCGTGAATCATTCATAAGCAGAACAGTACGAATGTGAACAATTTGCCATCATCTGTCCCCCCCCCCCCCCCCCCAATTATGCACAAACATTCAAGCGTAATGCTCACCATCGCTTACTTGACTCTACCCAATAATCCTCAATTCCCTACCCCTTACTCCTTTCCTGCCAAGGCTGTGCTACGGCATTATAGCGTATCCTCTGAGCTTTAGAAACATCATAAAAAAAAATTAAGTAATATGCATGTACTTATAGAAGATAGAAAGAAAGTTCAAACAATTAATGCTAGATTAAAAATAAAAAAAAAATAAAAGTATAAAAAATACAACATAAAGAAAAGGAATTCTAATTACTAAGATTAAAAAAATTACAAAAAAACTACTTTTAATTATCGATTATAGTAAGTCATTCCATATTCTAAAAGCATGGCAGGAAAACGGGTGTTGGGTAATAAGGAAATTACACAACGGTAGTAACAAACGGTGTGTTCGGTTGAACCTAGAGAATACCATGATGTCATAAATATATCGAGGACATTTAAGCTTAATAATTTTAATTAAATACATTACTGAGCCATAATCAAGATAACGAGAAATATAACACTCCAAATTTGAATTCTTAAATTCAGAAACTTGATCAAATCTTCTGAGACTGTTCAAATATCTGAATCTGAAATTTTCTTCTATTATTGTAATCAAGCTTTCCAAATATTTCACATCCATAGGTTATAATAGATATTAGCAGTGTACGCATTAAAAATAATCGCGTAGCCATGGACGTAAAATGGTTGGACACCCATAGAGAACGAAGTCCTGCATAAACTCTAGTCACAATAAAATTGATGTGGAGATTCCACGCAAGCGTTTTATAGAAAATTACCCCAACAATTTTAGTTGAGTCCACAATAGGAATAACAGTGATGTTAAAGGATACTGACGGAAAACAATCCGTATTAGGCTAATACCTATGGATAAGCAAATACTTAGATTCAGAGGGATTAACCCTTAGTTTATTATTACATGACCAGAAAAATATCTAAGTCCTCATTTACCCGAGAGATTCAAATCTCAATGAGACCAAGTACATTAGATCTATCTCATTGAGATGAGACCAAGTACATTAGATCTATACAATTGAACATCATCAGCATGAAGGTGCATATTAGAATACTTAACTTGAGAAAATATATAATTTATAAACATAGAAAATAACAGGGTCCCCAGAATGGATCCCTGAGGTACACCTGATACAACTGGTAGAAATGAGGATTGAGAACTATTTGCAAAAACTGCTTGTGTTCTGTTGCTCAAGTAGCCAATACTCAATAATGACCTAATAAACGCAGAACTTGGCAACAATAGAGTTAGCAGGAGGCTGTCTGGTTATTCCACAAGGAGGAGTCTTTCGGCTCGACTGTGGTTATTGGTGGTTAATAGAATTCTCATCTCATTACGCAGAGAGTGAGTAAAAGTGGTAGCTGATGATTTAATTCTGGTTTCGGGAGACCTCTTATCGACGATCAGCGAATTAACCCAAGAAGCATTGCAAAAGCTTCTTCTTAATTGGGCTATAAGCTGTGGTCTGGGAAATTCTCTTTATACGCAGAAGAGTCATCCCGAATTTTGCTCCTCTAAAAATGGGTAACATTGAATAAGCATTTCAAAAAGGTGGCCATTGTATTTTAGGCCTGCAAGAAAACTGGTGGAATGTTGCAGAGAAAGCAATTCAACTAAAAAGTCTTACTAGGATATAGGTATTACAGGAGATCTTCAAACAATACCAACAATATCAAGGGAGATTATACTCCGGTTCCTGCCTTTTGACATGCATGGGCAATGTATAGGTGCAAAAAGTGCACTAAGGCTGATGCTGCTGGATAACTGCAGACCTTGTTCGCATCAGAATACTAAGAATCTGTTTTCAGGACTGTAAACTGGGAGCTACGGATTACACTGTTCTTACACTAGACTTTGAAAATTTTTTTTTTAACCAGCATTTCTAGTAGAGAGGAGCGGGAATATAATCTCGATGGAAATAGTTCTGATATATGCGTCACAGATAGTTTGAGAATACTGTAGTGTATTCCAAGCGTAGGTTCTCACTATTAGTAAAGCAGAAATTCTGCTGCATACTGCTGTAAACATCTTATAATGAATCTAGTGATCGAGTTATCAGGATTTGTATTGATAGCCAACCTGCAGTCAAGGTTCTGGACTCGAACACTATTAAATCGCACCTAGTTCAACGGTATCGCAGTGCTCTCTGGAAACTTGGTGTTGACCACAGAGTGCCTGGCTATTGTGCCATACCAGAAAACAAAGCTGCTGATGCTCGGGCCAGAAAATGTTCCGCCGTGAAAATATATGCTTAGCGGAGCAATCCATAGGTAATACGCCCCTAGAATCAGCGAAGAGCATTCGAAATTTATAGGTCTGTAAGCTGGCTAATCGTAGATAGGGAGAACTAACCTCTTGCGTGATTTCAAGATAGCTATGACCCAAAATATGTCATGGGAAGACACAACCTCTGCTATGGAGGAACCTTAATGATGCACGAAATCTTATTGCAGTTATCACGTGATCCTGCCTCTTTGGAGTTGAGATTTATCAACTTTTGTTCCTGATTTCAAAGCAGCAATTTAAAGATTGGTTCCCTACCTTTGCAAAGGCTGCACTTACTATATACATACCTTACTTAACAAAATAATAACAGAGTTTTGATTACAAAGTAACCTTACCATTTTACGTTCCCTAACTCTCAGCTGAGTAATAATTACATATGTGTATGTGCAGCCGGAGTCCGAAATCTGTAGGCAGCTACATTCGATATCATCAGCCCACGGCATGCCATGATGGCACAGCATCATATGCAATGATTACTCTGCTGAGAGTTTTTGTTGAGGAGTCGTAGTCATTTGATTCAGATAAATTTTTTTAAATAATTTTGTTAGGAAAAGTATAAAAATTTATTTCGGTTCGGAAGATAAGAAGGCAAGCCTAAGATTATCAGAAGATAATTTTTCTGTATGAATAGTAGTTTTAGACGCAAGAGCTATTCAAATCAAACTTTTGTCAATCTTCCATAAGAACACTGCAAATATTTTAGAATATTAGAACTCCGTTGGTGGTCTCATGGTAGTGAGGGCGTCTGTTTCATGGCTTGTGAAGTATTATCGAGGGTTTTGGTCGTAGAGATCGAAAATTGTGTATATACAGGGTGATTAGATCAAGATACCTTCCGGTAATACCACGCGATTCCTTGAGGTAAGCTGATCATGAAACTATTCCACCCCCCCCCCCCCCCCCCAGAAACCTTCCTTTAGGAGCTTTGGCCAGTTGAAGATTTCGCCAATATTCGTGAGAATAAATCAGTATAACGTTTGAACCACCCTATAGATTTTGGTTATTGTTAGCTTGTTAAATAGCCAAGAATAGTGGCTGTCGAAGAGTGTATTGCTCTGTATGTTTTAATTAAGCATCTTTAAATTATGCTTACTTAAAAAATACAGAATAATACACTTCTCGACAGCTACTATTCTTGGCAATAAGGCAACAATAACCAGAATCTATAGTGTGGTTCAAAAGTTATACTCATTTAGTTCCATCAGGGTTCACGAATATTGGGTAGGGGGGGTATGTGGAAAATTTTTTTGATCAGCTTATCTCACGAAATCGCGTGGTATAGGTATACCGGAAGGTATCTTGTTCTGAACCACCCTGTATGTATAGATTTTCTAGATGACAACTAATTTAAAACTCAAAATTCTATTCTATTACTAAAAATAAGTCGAAAATCGAAATGAGTGCATGTTTTCGGAATTCAGTTTACTTTTAATGTTAGATATTGTTGCACTGTTCGACACTAAAATAATACTGCTAATGTATAGGTATAGAATTGGTCTGGATTGAGCTTGAAGGGCTCAGATTCAAATAATTTAAAAATTGAATAAACTCCACGACTTTTAATGTCTTCTTTGTTACTAACCTATATTTTTTCGCTTATCTCAACAAAACTACCTCATTCTACTTCCTAAAACTAGCCAATAAAGATTAATACCGTTTTGTTTCACGATCTATTTGACTTATCGAAATGCACATGTTATCAGAGGAAGATCCGAAAAGTTACTTGAAATTGAAAATGAATCACAGGCTCGGTTATTTACCTGCAAAGTTCTGATTCCCAAATCGGTTCATTAAATTTGTATTAGAATGGATTTTAAAATACATGCAATGAGAATAGATTCCATTTGTCTTACCGGGTAGCTATACTATAAGTGGCAAACGAGCAACAGAAATGTGTGACGTCATAGGTAGATCCTAAACGTGTTCGAATTTCATACTTTTTGTAGGATGTTGTTCGACTGTTGATACCAGCAGAAATAAAACTATCTCCTTTTCAAGCAGTGGTGTCGATCATAGACAGAGCCCAGACGTGTACGAATGTTATACTTTCGTCACATGTTGTTTGATAGCTTTGTTTTTGATTATTTTGATCAGAGGGAGGCAGTGCCGGATCTAGGAAATTTTTGAGGGGGCAAAGATGTTAATTGCCGCCCCTCGCTAAAACAATCTTTATTTGGGGCAAATTTTATTACAGTTCCAGGGTATACTGTGCAGCATGTATTGTTAAAAACAATTTGAATTTGAAACAATAATAATTGTTAAATAAAAAGAATTTGAAATTGACAACCTTCAAAATGTAGCTATAGCGCCTGCTCTACCTCCCTTCTCCACGTCGGATGGCATATTGTGCAGAGCTACCATTTTAGCCGCTATTTAGCCTGGAAAATTTTTTAAAGAATTGTTAACTGATTATTTATTTTATCCGCTTTTAAATATGAATCTTCCCGGCCAAAATAACTAAAATAAAAGACGGTAGGAGCTCTGCCCTACTACCGTTGAAGATGAAAGGATTCAAAGGCCTTAACTCCGGCTAAAACGGCTAAATTTAGCTGGCATAAAACTATTTTTCTGACAACTCTGTGCTTGTGCCTACTTTCTTATACTATTGGTGGATTGGTGAATGGCACGGTACAGAGAATACAAGGCTTTCTCATTACGAACCACATTCCACCATTAGTGAACGAAATGTCGTGTATTGTATAGAAAAGCACTTCACAGAGAACATAATACTCTCTCTCCTCTCTGTCTTTTCAATAGAAATGTAAACAGGGTGTTTCCGTCTAGGTGGTTCATAGAGCAGGAGGTGATAGTATATTCAATAAGATGAACAAAAAAATTATATGGAGGGGGGGGGGGGGGGGGGCGGGGGTGTGGAGTTCACATCTCAACTGTTTGGCAGATACAGGGTGTTAAAAATTATGTTAGTCTATCACAAAACACCCTGTATCTTAAAATGTATAGAGTCTATGTGCGCCGTAAAGAGCTCATTGTACCTGGGGCTTAATGGCCTTTTCAACGACTGCTATTCACCCCAGCACTCCTCTCATCCTTCGAGTTCTGTTGGTCTAAATTAAAAATTTCGGATTTTCTTACCATTTTTTGACGCTAAACAGTTATTAGCTCATAACCTAGGCGATATATTTTAAAATTACGTGTTTTTAGTTACTAAGGAAACAAAATTATCTCTGAGAATAGGGGCTGACTGAGCAGTCGTTGGAAACGCCATGAAGTTCTACATACAATGAGATCTTGATCTTGATCTTACATAAAATGAGATCCTGTACTTTTTAAGATATAGGGTGTTTTGTGAAAAATTAGCATAATCTTTTAATCACCCTATATATCCCAAATGGTTGATGTGGACCCCCCCCCCCCTTGCCATACAATTTTCTGTTCGTCTAGGAGAGTACCATCACCTCCTGCTCTACCCACTTAGACGGGGACACCCGCTATACATTAGTGGATGAAATTTCGTCCCAGCTCATGTGTCAAAATTTACAGAGCTACAGAGCTATCCTCCTTTCCACCTCTCTCTCCATCTCTCTAGTCAGGCTATTCATTATTATTATTATTATTTTTTTTTCTTTGGGCATCTTCACAGACAGCCAAGGGCTGGTATTAGTGTGTTTAACTTTTGGATATAGTCGGCTATAGCCAAATTGGTCATAGCCGGCTATAGCCAAAAGTTGAACACAGCCTTGTGTTTTCTGTACCGTGGGTGGATGGTGGGGAATATAGTGTTTAAAATTTGAACACAGCCCTTGTGTTCCGTGTACCGTGGGTAGATGGTGCGGAACATGGGGTTGCAAGCCACCTTAATATATTTGTACAATTTTTGAATTTATTTCATCTATGATACAAAGGTACAATTTGAGGATTTAGCGGAGTTTTTAGCTTAATTAGCTTACAGAGGTTTACAGACTTAAATTTAACAGAAAGTAAATTGACTGGCTGTATATAAGCACAATTCAAAGTATTATGTCAGCAAAGGAGCATTTAGATTCCGGAAAGAAGACTGGTCATTTTATAATCGCTTCTCTTTGATAGTTTACAGCGAAGGGCGAATAAAAAGCCTTTAGGAAAAATATTTTGAAGAAATTTTTTTTCGTAACGTTTTATTTGTTTTAATAAAATAAAATAAGAGAACTTAAGGGAAGCAATGCGCCGCGCCACTGAGTGCCTCTTTAAAAACTGCTTAGTACCCAAAGGTAACAAAGTAGAAAGGTCGTAGTGGTTAGAATTTGTCATGGTTACTTAAAAAATACTGCCCACTATAAAGACAATGGAATTTTTAGTAAATCGATAGGAAGACGACCCCCTTAGACCGAAAACGCAATTACAATTTTATGACGTGTTGTCATACATTTTAAATTCTTAAGTAAATTTACGCAACAGAACCAGAGAAGAGTTATACAAATTTTTATTGGAGAGAAGAGTAACACAAATAGAGGGGTATAAATTCAAGCGAAACAGAGAAGGGGGGGGGGGGGGAGGGGAGCGAGTTAATACTTTCTTGTTAGCTGCCATATATATAATCTATTACGCACCCCAATTTTAAGAAATTTTCATAGAATATATTAACATTCGCCTTCGCCTTCCCTCTTTCCGAAAACTTTCAGTATTATTACCATAATTAAATGTAAAGTCGAAAGTTTTACTTGTCAATATGAATACTGGATGAGTTTTTATTATTAAACATTTTATTTATCGAATTCCAGAATCAGACAGATATAAAATTTAGAAATTTAATATATGCACACCCCCGCAGAGGGAAAATAAAAATCAATAGTCACAAAATACCAGCAAATTTAACGAAGTCTAAATCTTTTCCCGTAGGTTGTGACTTTTCTCAATTCGATTTACAAAGTATTTGATGAACGTATTGAGTGCTACGAAGTATACAAAGTGGAAACCATAGGGGATTCGTATATGGTAGCATCAGGATTACCTGTAAAGAATGGTAAGTCGAGAGAGATACTCTATCTCTTGAGTTTTTTATATACATTTTAAAAATTTAATTTCCACAAAAAAATTCTAACTTTGAAGGGGACACTTTTGATACGTACACACATTTCATTTATTATTGGATTATCGTCTGAATTTTTTAAAGAGTCGCATGCATGGATTTCTTAAAGAATCGCTTCTTGAAATTGTGTTATTTATGGAATTTATAAGATTTTGAAATTAAATTAATCAAGAATTTTTATTTTATTTAAAATAATATACAAATTGTTTTAGTTCTTCTCATACATAGGTAACATTAAGAACTGTGGTAAATTGAGTTAACTAACCAGATTAATGAGGTTTACGGTTCGATAGAAACTCGGTCACAAAAAAGTATGATGATAGGAAATAGTTTGTTTTTGCGCCGAGAGATATGTAATCAAATTATACTCTGGCAATCCTATTTTTATAAAGGTTATATAAACTTGAGCACCCTATGGTTGAAGCAAGATATACAAATTTGATAAATTCTGCAATTACCAGAGCTTACATTTTTATTTGGTTTATATCAGCTGGGAATAACTGTAGTACATGAAACTTCTATTTTTTTATTTACATAAATTAAGGAAAAAAACTCAAGAGCTTTGCATTTAAAATTACCAAACTGTGAAAGAAATAATCCCAAATTTATTGGCAAAATCTCCAAATCATAATGGACTGAATGAAGAATTGAGGCTTACCTAGATGTAAGAGAATTATATCTAGGCAATATATATTAAAGGTAGTAATCTAGCTTGATTTCGTAATCTGAAATATATTGTTACGCGCTACAAAGTGACACAAGCGACATCTGTTGGTAATAGAAAGAACTTTAAGTTAGTGAAATCTTAGTAAACTTTGGGTTCGGAACGGAATATTCAGGAAGGTTCTAGGATAATTCGTAGAGTATAAATACGGCGCTTTTCACATCCAGGAGGCGAGTCTGATTTCAGGCAGTGAAGTGAACAAAGTAAAATATTTGGATTGTGATAATTAAAAGTACAGTACTAGCGATAACTAAAAAGTTGTTTGTGAATTGTAAGAGTAAACAGTAAAGTTAAATAAAGAAAGAGCTTTTTTAATTACATCTGAAAACGTCGACGAATGGAATCACAAGAAGAGGAGGACAGAAAAGTATGCCAAAGATGTGGAGCCAGGGAGCAAGCTATTGGTAGAGTCGGACGCCCCGAAGTCATCATTCAAGTAGCCCAGTTGCAGAGAAATAATAGCAGTCTTGTTATTTGTGGAAGTGTAGGAAAAAGTTACTGCGCAATCACTATCGACACTCGGGCTTCGAGATCAATTATTAGAGCAGAACTTGTCAAAAACAAGTGGCTTAACAACACCACCAAATATTTACTAAGAACAGCTACTGGAGCAGCAGCACAAGTTTTTGGAGAAATAACTTTGGATGTTCAACTAGGCAAACTACTATTTCCTCAGACTTTCCTGGTTTTAGACATCATGGATGAATGCATTCTTGGAGTACATTTCATGACCACATATAAAATAAATCTGGATGTCGTAGAACGGATCCTCAAATATGGCAACATAGAAATTCCTATGAGACTAGGAGTAGGAACAGATTATACTTCGAAAATAAGAACGATGGTCTGTGAAAATATTACTCTCTCTGCATGCTCCGAGACGCTAGTGTTGACAAAGCTTACTGATGACATCGGCACCTGCGGATTCTATCTGGTGGAGCCTAACCCTACAATGGTGACATCGAACATCATCGTTGGTAAGACTTTAGTGAAGGTAGAAGGCGCAACATTAATTCCAGTCAGAGTACTCAACACATCTGAAAATGAGGTACAACTAAAAGAAGGTGCTTTAATTGGAAATTGTGAACCCGTTTACCAGATTTATAATTTGGATAATGGTAGTAATATTAAGGAGGCTACTACTCAACAGGTTCAGAATCTTCTTCCATCTAGTGTCTTAAGTGCAAAGCAATACAACTATGCCAAAGAGGTGATCGATGAATTTTCGAAATTATTTGCAATGAATGATGATGATTTCGTTGAAACAAATCTTGTCCAGCATCGGATCGATAGAGGAGATTCTAGGCCCATTCGGCAGACACTATGATGACTACCATTAGCCAAGCAAGCAGAAGTTGCAGATATGATAAACTTCATGGATGAACAAGGAATAATAGAGAAATCTAACAGCCCTTGGACATCGCCAGTTGTTTTGGTCAGAAAAAAGAATGGCAGCACCCGATTCTGTATAGACTACCGCCAACTAAATAACGTAACCAGAAAGGATAGCTATACGTCACCAAGGATGATGACACATTGGACACTCTTTCTGGAGCGCAATGGATTTCCACACTGGACATGAAGAGTGGTTACTGGCATGTTTAAATACATCCTGAAGACCGAGAGAAAACTGCCTTCTCAGTTGGAAGTGGCTTATGGCAATTCAAAGTTATGCCATTTGGATATGTAATGCTCCAGCCACATTCGAACGACTCATGGAATGTGTTTTACGTGAATTAACCAGGAAAACATGCATGTCTTGTCTATTTAGATGACATAATAGTAATCGGAAGGACATTTGAGGAACATAAAAACAACTTACGGGAAGTAGTTCAAAGACTGAGAGATGCGCAACTGAAGCTCAGTACGAATAAAGTGAAATATTTAGGGCACGTAGTTCCATCACAAGGTGTAAGAACTGATTCAAAACTGAGTCAAAAATTGGCCAGTTCCAAAGGACAAACATCAATTAAGGAGTTTTCTTGGTCTAGCTATATATTACAGGCGATTCGTAAAAGGTTTTGCAGATATAGCAAGGAGCCTGCATTAACTTACAGAAAAAGGAAAGCCGTTCATATGGTCGGATAAATGTAACGGAAGTTTCGAGAACTTGAAGCAGCAACTCTGTGAAACTCCAGTACTTCACTATCCAAAGTTGTGAATAACTTTTATATTGGACAGGGATGCCAGCAATGTAGGTATCGGGGCAGTGCTTTCACAGGAGGAGGATGGTCAAAAGGTGCCAGTAGCGTATTATAGCAAAGCACTTTCAAAATCAGAGAGAAATTATTGTGCTACAAGCAAAGAGCTAATTGCTATTGTAAATTCAACAAAATTTTTGCAAAAGTATCTCTACGAGCAGAAACTTATCCTCCGCACTGACCATGCAGCACTTAAATAGCTTCTGTAGTTTAAGAACCTTGAGGGGAAGTGGCGAGATGGATAGAGAGACTGCAAGCTTATGGCTTTGAAATTCAACACCAAAGAGGACGTATCCATGGAAATGTAGACGCCCTTTCACGACGTCCATACAAACTTGAATGCAAACATTGCGTTCGGGTAGAAGAAAAAGAAACAAAGGTAACTATACAGCTGATAACGGTGGAACCGTCGACAGGTTGGAACAACGAGAGCTTGCGAACAGCACAACGTGAAGACCCAGACATATCACCCATTCTTGGTTTTAAAGAAGACATGGAAGGACCACAATGGAAGAATATTTCGGAGAGGAGTGAGAAACTGAAGAGCTACTGGGCTCAATAGAATTCTCTTCACTTTGAATGTGGTAGGTACATTAAGACGCAAGTGGGGGGCAACTAACGTTGAGTCATTCCGAATGCAGATCGTCGTGTCAGCATCAAAGATCAACGATGCTCTGGAAGAAATGTAAAGTGAATCATGTGAATCATCTGGAGGACATTTGGGGGTACAGAAAACAATTTCCAAAATACGAGAAACAATAATTGAAACAATATTTTATTTGCCTGCCAAAATACGAGAAAGATTTTATTGGTTATATATGTAAGAGGATGTGGAGGAGTACTGCCACAGATGCACCATTTGCGTTTCTTCTAAAGTGCCGACATGCAGAAGGAGAGGAGATATGCATAAGTATAATGTAGGAGCCCCATTTGAAAGGATAGCCATAGACATCGCTGGACTTTTGCAGAAACAGATAATGGTAACCGTTACATATTAGTTGCTATAGACTATTTCAGTAAATGGCCTGAAGCTTATGCAATTCCTAGTCAAGAGGAAAACGCAGTTTCGGAACAAGTAAAAATGAATTGGGTCAGTAGAATGAATGAGAGGAGCATGGAACATATTTCCTTAATTCTTGTTCGCATTCCTGAATTTTTTCCTTTCATATATGAACTGTTATCATAACTTTGACCTCTGCGATTCGAAATTGATAATTCTAAACTATTTATCTTTTTTAGTACTTATTTCTGTTAGCCCTAAGCCACTATTGTCCGTACATTTTAAAAAACCTAAGAATCGTTCTGTTATTATAAATGTATTGTCCACTTTATGCAAAAACCTAATTACTAATGTAACTTGCTCCTCCCGAATTACATCTGGAGTGCAATCAACTATTATCGAAAAGTACTTTGCTTCTTTAGTCATCTGCATTATATATCAGTTTGATTAATTCATTTTGAATATTCTTGCTCATATAACTGTATTGAGTCTTCTGACTGATAATTCTTCTAAGATGCTTCGCTAGGACAAAGTCAAACTTTGCTACTGTTTTAACTAAATTCAAAAAGTTTCCACTGTCTAACTCATTTACACTATTAGATGCTCCCCTAAATATCAAAGATTGAGTTTTTAAAAACTGTACGAATGCTACCAGTCTACGAAGGATCTGATTCCAATGGTTAATTTCACTCTTAAAAGCACTTTGTATGCTTGACTCAAGCCTATTTCTAAAGCTTTCGAAGTCCTAAAACTTTTCATATGAATCGCACTATTCTCATGACTTTTCAGAGTTTGACTAATGTGAATCCAATCAGGAAATCCTGAACTTGATATAGCTTGACTAATGACTATTTCCAGTTTTAGAAAATAATAATAATGTTTTGACACAGAGTACACCAACGAAGAACGAAGAATCCTATCTCCATTTGCAATAACCCTAGTATAAGATGAAATACTAAATTTTCTATATACTATCTGTCAAACAGGACCAGTTACCGGGATCACTAAACTGACATCCGAATGTGCTATTTATGTCAAGCGATGTATTTTGTGATGTTATATTTTGTGAAGCCGTATCTATACAAGTACTACGTACCGGGAAGTTTTGAGAGCCACAGTTAAAATTTCAATTCCTGAACTGCTTGGCTCAGATAAAAAAAACTACTTAGCGTAAATGCCTGCACTCCATCTTCAAGTTTTTGAAGCTTTTACACCAGCACTTAACATTTAAAAGAAAAACAAAATTGTCTAAAATATTTATTATGTATGTAATGTTGTTTTAAGTAAAATAATAACTATAGTCTCAACTGAATTTATTCTAAAAGAGCCACTAAATATCTGCTTAAAAACGCACTTGTTGATTTGACTCCAAAAATACAGAAGTTTTCTTTCACACGTGTAAAAGTTTAGAATCTGTAATAAAATAAGTAAAAAACGAGCTTTCAAATAAAACTGAGGCCAAGCCGCATGAAAAAGTAAAAAATAAACTTTTCTTCACACACAGAGGTGGACTCAGATTTTATTCGCTGACAATCACCGATATATTTCAGTAAGATCAGTCAGAGGTAATAAGTGATTTGATTCATGAAGAGAAAGAATATTCAAGAGAAATGTCCCAATCAAAAAATCTGAGTCCACCTCTGTGTGTGAAGACAAGTTTATTTTTTACTTTTTCATGCGGCTTGGCCTCAGTTTTGTTTGAAAACTAGTTTTTTACTTATTTTATTTTCTGCCTTTTTCACGTTAACTAAATTGTTCTAATATCAATTTAACCGAACTTAATTATATTTTCACTTAATCCTAATTTAATTTTAGTTTCTTACTTTCTTATTAATTTTACGTTTTCCTTTTAATTTTTCTTATATTTCTTTCTTTCTTCTTTAATTTGAGTCAATTTTTGAATATTCGCAGTGAAATTTTTTTGCGTCCATACGACTCGAGAGTTTCCACTCGACTGACCATATTTCGAACACAATCCGAACAGTTTCGATAACTCGGACTACGGTTTACCGAAGTATCGAAAAATTTGAAATTTTGAAGGCAGTTACGATGAGATGATTGGAAGTCAACACCGTGGTTGCCTGGAAGATTTTGTTCAGCTTATCATTACCGACAGTTTAAGTCATGTTTGGTGCCGATCCGAAAACAAAAATTTTTCGAGTATCAAATCGTTGAAGTACTGCAACGGTTTTCTGAAATTCAAATTATGTTTTAAACAGCGCTTTTTAGCTGTATTCCAAGTTTTAATTTTCCCAATTTTCCATGTTTTCCATAGACTTTTCCTATTACTATTAAATTTTTTTAAAAACTTACATGAATTTTCCTCGATTTTTCATGCAAGTTTTCATGATTGCTGAAGAGAAGAGTATTGATGCTAGTAGGATGGAAAAAAATGTTTCCGCATAGCTTATAAAACTTTTTTGTCGGAAAATTTTCCGGAAAAGTCGGAAAATTCCGGAAATTTTCGGAAAATTTTAGAGAAAATTGGAAAATTCTGCATTTTTCCAGAAACAGATTTATCACTAATCATATCGATGAAAATTTTCCGATGATTTTCCCGCTTTTCCGGGTTTTCCATGGAGTTTTCTACAAAACCAACTTTATGCAACTCATTTCTCTCTACAACTTTGTCTTAGGTTTCAAAACGCTCAAACGCTTCCTTGGTCGGAAAAACTCCGGGAAAGCGTTTTACATTAATTTTCCTCGATTTTTTCTGCAAGTTTTCACCATTGTCGGAGAGAAAGTAATGATGCCAGTTGATAGGGAACTTGATCTTGCATAATTTAGAAAAAGTTTTTTACCAGAAAATTTTTCGGAAAAGTCGGATAATTCCGGAAATTTTTTTCGGAAAAATCCGAAAACTCTGCATTTTTCCTGAAATGGATTTCGCACTAATTAAATTTGTACCAAATTTTCAAATGATTTCTCCCGATTTTCCGAGTTTTCCATGGAAATTTCCGGTTCAAATTTTGATAGATTAAATTATCACGCGACATGAACCTGTGTGCGAAATTTCAGCTCACTGTGATGACGAAAAGTGGGTCTACGAGAGTGTCAAAATAGTAAAAAAGAAATATGTATGTAAATATACAGACAGACAAATTCGTGTTCGAGTTAAAGGAACGGGCTGGCCTAAATAAAATCCAAATCCCACGACTCACGCAGGCGCATTTACAATGGCAGAGTTGAGTGCAGTCCCCAAATTGCAAAAGGGCCAAATTGTGAATGTGCCTAAAATTTCTTAATTAGTACATCCATGGAAGCACCTCTGATATGAGCATGATTTTGATTTGAAGAGTGTGTAGAAATGACAAATCTACACAAATTTACAAATGATGTGCTTTTCCTTCGTATTGCAACTCACCAAAGTGGTAGAATGCTACTTTCAATGCCATATGAGCATGTTTGTATTTTGAACAGAATTCAAAAAATTTTCTCGCCCCTGTTGGTTCTAATAATTCGTTCATGGGAAGGAGCAAACTTGGATTTTGAACGGAATGCATTTTGAAATGCGAAGAAAGTTGCATGAAGTTTTGAATTGACATTTTAAAAACTGTTCCTGGGATTTGTTTTTTTTTTGTAAAGTTTGTAAGCCTTGTATGAATTTATAATTTCAGGAGTTTAATTCTTTTTACAATGCGATATTTTTGGCGCCTTCTCATTAGAACGCCCTGTTCAAGTGCACACTCTGCTCATATGATAGAGCCGGCGTTGGCATTTAGGTCGAAAGGGACTGCTATATAGAAGTGTGCCCACTTACTGCAGTCATGGCCGTATATATATGGGGTAGGTTTGAAGGATTCAATCCCCCCTCCGTCGTTGTAGCCTATATTTTTGTTAATATGATAAGCCCAATTTTTATTCAAAATTTTTTATATGTAGTGGTTCACAGTATTTAGCTTTATCATTTTATATCCTCCGCGGCCCTTTCATGTAAATCAGCTGTAGGAAAAACGTGTGCAAAATTGAGGAAGAAAAAAATCAGTGGATGCATAATCAATAGTAGATAGTAGCTTACTTTGATACATAGGGAATATTAAATGTAAGTCTAATTTGTTTTTTGTTATCGTTAAAACAACAACTTTTGTTGTAATTAATTATAACATGGTAACTATGTTTTCCATGAGCGTATCCTGGTTTTATTTAAATACCTTAAAAAAATGTTTGTTTACTTTTTAGGGAATATTTTACATAGATATATTTAAAATTCCCTAAAAAACAAAACGTATTTTCAATAATTTACTCTTTTGGCCCCGACAACAAAAAAAGCTCTGCTGAGCGTTCATCGAAATTTTAAAATTGAAATGAATGAAGTACTTTCCCACTTCACGGCAAGAAGGAAAAGACAAAATTTAATTCTGTAATTATTTCAAATAAAAAGTGGAATTTTTTTTTTCTTGGAATGTAAATAGGGTAAAACAACATGTTTTCAAACAGCCCTGTTTAAATTTATGGAGACCCATAGAGCATTAATTGAGAATTCCTGTGAACTAAATTATCTAAATATAGCACTTATCGATGAATATCATAAATGAAAAGCTTAAATTAATAATTAAATCTACATAAAATTCCGATTATTGAGTTCACATCAATTCTCAGTTATTCTTCTTTCGTCTCAAGAGGGTATTAGCCCTCCCATTCGTAATTTATATATACGTACTTGTCTGCAGTATATTTTTATGAACGTGGTGAGTCCATTTTATACATGTCCGTGGGTATCCCCAGAGCTTGGACTAATAATATAAAAGGAAAATCCACATGTGCTTGCAATTGTATTATATGCCTAATGTTGACAGAAAGAGTTTTTAATTATTAAATTTCAGCTGATCATATCAAAATATTAATTCCATCTAAACACAATATTTTATTTTTAAGTGTTTGTTTTCAACGCAACTCACTTGCTTCTGCACAGATGAAAGAATGCCTAAATATTTCGTCTGAAATTTATTGAACAATCGACTTTAATTTTGCATGAAAAATATTTTTATTTCAAAAACTCTAATTAACAGCTAATTCGAAAAGCAACACCCAGATACACGTTTGAATTGAATTTTTTACAGCGTCCTTATAATATTCACGCGCAAGTTTTCAATTACGGAAAGCTTTCAATTTAATCACTTCAAAATGGAAATGTCTAAGGATGTACACAGGCAATTTAATCCATTTCCGTGGAATTCATTAATTTTTGTTTATTTTGAAAGTGAGGATATTTCAATTCAGATTCACACAAGCTGGTAAACTCGTCTCTAATCGGAAGACGTTTCGTAGGCATTTAAAGTCATGAACCCACATATTTTATTTTCTTGAATTTATTCAGGAATTTTAAAGTAGAATGGAATTATATTTTCATTCACCATGATTAGGTATGATTCTTTTTGAAGGGATTTGAATATTTTTTGAGGAGGAATTTATCTCTTAAGTATTAAGCGAAATGTAAACGACTTAATTGCTAAAGCCTAAAGTCTTATACGACTTGCAAATATTGTAATCACAATATTCTTCAATTGAAGTGAAGGCATGTTGCCAAAGGTCAGGGCATACTCTGTGATGCCGTTGCACAGCATTTGAAGGAAAGAAATAAGGGGTACGGAATTGAGGATTATTGACTTGCAGTTGGTAAACTGTTCCACATTCGTACTGGTTTGCTTATGAAAGATTCGCGGATTTCACAGTGCGGCCGAATTTGACTTCATAAGTGAAAATGCAAGCTCGGGTTACAGCTCATGTGGTAAGCATAGGAAGAATTCTACAAGGAATCAGGCTAAAGATTTCGCCATAAAAGTTGCGGTAAAAGAGAGATAAACATCCGACATTACAACGGTGCTCCAGAGAATAGTTTCTATTGATATGTCATCGCTAATAAGCTGCAAGGCCTTCTTTCAGACTTTGTCTAATGTGGACAATGCATTTTGTCCAGCTTCTGCTCAAATAAGAGAGTTATTTATATCATTGCAAGGTTATAACTTGATCCGTAATGACCGCAAAAATCGTATTGGGGGAGGTGCAGCTATTTACATAAAAGATATATATAAAACCAAAATAATTGGTTTATCCTCCTTGCAGGACCAGGATCTGGAGTTCTTAGCAGTGAAAATCAGTACTGGGTTGGATAAATGTGTGTTATCAGAGGTATACTGTTCACCTGAATGATTCACTATTGAGAACTCTGCGACATTATATCTAGATGCGTTCAAAATTACCGGCACGTAATCGTGGGTGGTGATTTTAACGTTAACATCCTTCATCGAAACGAAAACTCTATCAGCTTCCAGTTATGGCTATAGTCACTAAGATTGAATATAGTTAATTCTATGCCCATTTATATGAACTCCTCTAATCCATCATTGTTGGATATCTTTTTTACTTCAGACTTAGAGTGTTCTGCCCAATAAGAACACTCAAAAGAAAATATCAATAATGATGTGGACTGTAAATAATAACGCCGGGGAATATTTTATAGTCAGTGGTTTATTGGACGCACGTAAAACTTAAGTACAAAATTACAACTAGAAATAAAATTAACAGAATTCAATTTCACGACACTTAAGAACTAAACTTCAATAGATTTAATAAAGTCGCTTACTCACTACACAATAATAATTTTAATTTCAATACAATACTGTCAAAGTTGAGACAACTTTGACCAATGGCACTATATATGTATATATATATAAATATATTAATCAATATGAACTATAATATATGATTAATCAAAAAATGACTTTATGGCGTTGGTAATTAAATAGTTAGTGATTATCTTGTTCTAGTCGTTCCCCGGAACAAGATACTTTACTACAGTCGAGACCCAAAGCAAAGTTGTATTAGTCGTGTTTATTCTAGTCGCTATCCAGAATAACTATCTTTATCTCAGTCGCTACCCAAGATAAAGTAAATTTGTTAATAATTATATTTTATTACACTAGCCAAGTTGAATTCCAAAATGATGAGCACTCTATGAAAGCTGGATACTAAAAGAGAAAGATTCAAGTTGGCCTGCGACTTATATTGCCTCTGAATTGCGCACAGCTCCAACAAATTATTTTACATTGCGCATAGTAACCAAAGTACGTTGACCTTAGCAGCTGGGCGTAGGTAGCAACAGAAAAGTCCGTTGACCTTAGCGGCTGTGCGTAGGTCAGAAGAGTACATTGACCCTAGCAGCTGTGCAAAGCAACTGGAATTTTGAGCATTTTTTGTTGCCGTTCCTAATATTTCCTAGCTAAAGTTATTAGGCTTATAATTATACAATAAGTTACCTATTAAAATATTGCTAATTTGATATTTTAAAGATACATTTAAATGTACAGATGACTTAATCTAATTCCATTTGATTCGCGCTCTGTTATCGAAGACAAGTTACTTTCCTCTTATTGGATTGTGTCCCGGATTTGTTTATGTGGAATGTAGCCATTATGTGTTGATTGTTATCTCCACTAAAAACTGCCTTATCGATGTGCTTGTAGGTAGGTATATATCGTTTCATTCCCAACCTATTTTCAATGATTAGAAAAACTTGAAATTAGAAACTTTTAAACTATTTTACTTCCAGGTGGCTATTTAATGTTGGTTTGAACATAGAGCGTGGTAACTTTCTCAACCAGCTTAGTCCGCCGAGTATCCTTGACCATGATATTTTGTTGATTACTTACGATATAGCCCTTCAACCCTGTGAGCCACCTTCCTTCATTATATACAGAGACTTTAATAGTATAGACATCTCAGACCTTTCCGAAGACTTAAGTAACCTTGATTGGGGCGACTTCTACGAAAGTACATGTGCAAACCAGCAAGTGGATATTCTAATTGATTTTGTCAATTACTTATACAATTCCATTAATTTGCAAGAGGATTAGATTAAGCGAAAATCCAATTTCGAACGGGAGTATTTCTATCAGCTTCATCAGCGTTTCAAATCGCCAAATTCCAAGAAACTATATAAAACGGCACCAAATCGTATTACTCTCGAGTTAAGGAAAGCCAAAAGAAGATACTTTATGGTAAGGTTAAGTCCTAGTCGTCCGACAACTACAATATGGAATAGTTTGAGGAAACTTGGCTGCTACAGTAAAGGGAAAAATTTCAACTTTTCCGATTTCGACTCTGATGAACTAGGAGAGACAGCAAGGACAGAAAATAGTACCAACGGAGGATACCATCGATAACACAGTCGAATCAAATAGATTAATCTCAAAGTCGGCTTTCTCATTCTGGTGCGTTAGCTCAATAGAACTCATCTGTGCTATTCGTTTGATACCTACATTCTGAATCAGTGGGTCCCGACGAAATACACCTTCCTCATTATTGATCATTTGGTTTTTCTGTTTAATTCGTGTTTGACTCGTTCTATTTTTCCTAATAAATGGGAAATTGCAATTGTGCTGGTTCTACCGAAAAAACCTTCTTTTACTGACATGATTAGTTTCCACCCGATAAGGATTCTCTCCTTTTTCTCCAAAGCTCTGGAAAGGCTACTGTACACCCAGATATCAAAATTTTTAGAAAAAAATGCATTTTTAACCAAATGGCAATTAGGATTCCGCGCAAAGCACAGCTGTACTTTAGCTTTGTTAAAAGTTACTGATGACTTGCGAGCTGCTCTCGATGACGGTTGTATCAGTATCTTGGCCCTTCTGGACTTTTCAAGGGCTTTTGATGCTTCCATGCTTCTGCAGAAATTATCTACTTATCTTGGGTTCTCCTCTACGGGTGTTCAGTTAATTCAAAGTTTCTTGTCAGACATAAAGTAAAGGTAAACGATAGTTTTTCAGGCCTCCTTCCACTGTTTTGTGGTGTTCCGCAGAGATCAATATTGGGAGCTCTGCTTTTCAGTATCTTCATAAATGATTTGCCTGAAACTGTGGAGGATGTTAATATTCATTGTATGCTGATGACGTGCAGATTTGAAATTGGATAGTACCTGCTCCCGTAAACTTAACGTCGCATTCAATGATTGCATCAGATTTATCTATGGCCTTCGAAGGTTTGACCACGTCTCTCCTTTCAATTATCGTTTGCTCGGCTTCTATATATTCAAAAATCTTGAATTCAATTTATTGATTTTTCTATATAATCTGCTAAAATTAAAAACCCAAAGCTATTTGTTTTCACATATACAAAATCTACGTTCTGCTAGATACTCTAATATACTCTTGCATCGTTTCCGTATAGCTGCTTACGAATGTTCTTAAATTTGGTTTGAATTTTATTTCATTTTACTTACTCTCTCATGACCTATTCTTTACTATTTTTTATTCTTTACTTTATATAGTTTTTCTTTTCATTTTGTATGCTTATAAATTTGAGTGAACAGTCGCAATTATATATCTTCTAATTTAGTTGTACGAATATAAGATTGTAGATCTTGTGTACTCAAGAATTTTTTTGAATATATATTATGCTCTAATCTAGACCTTATATAAGACTTATAAATTTGCACCTAGACTGATTTGAATTGAAGTAGGAGAGAGAACAGAATCTTGCTGTATACCGGATCATAAAACGATCAGAAGTAACTCCGTCTAACATAGCTTGCATTGAATGGCGGGAGAGAAAACTTGCAATCTATTTTAAGCGAAGAGGGTCTAGATCAATGTCCGAAGTTTAGATAAAAGAGCAGAATACCAGACTCTATCGAAGTCGGGAGCTGCAAAAGCAGTGTATTCATAGTGAAGCCTGTGCCTATACGACCTAGTAGTCTTGACTTGGAATTAGTAATTTGGTAAGCTATAAGATTACTGGTTGTAATCTCAAGCCTCTCCTCACTTGAAGGGCGGACCATTACCTTTTCGTGGACCACTACCGTCACTTATGTGCTAATATGAATAAGCCCCAATAGAGTAACTATTTTCGTTTAAGGTCAGCATAAAGATCCACTGGGAGTACCTTGGCCTTGTGGTCATGGACTACGAAGCCATACCAATTGGGTAGCCGACATTGCTAACTTGGTATCGCGTCGCGGGGTTGAGGAGCCCGTATAGTGCTACTATAGTAGTGCTATTTGCCTCAACACGAAGAAGGGCCCTTTATGGGAGCATCGTGGTCGCCCATATTCTTCTTTGAACAGAAGAGTAAGTCTTTTTGTATAATGGCATACTGCATCCGAGGACTTGGAGGATATTTGCTTATTAATGTAAGCTTAGAAGATTAGTCGTGACCCAGAGATCGGCAGAGAATTTAGATAGATGTCACTTCGACCAGTAAGTTCAATGTCAAGCATACACTCTGACATAAACTGGTACATACCGAAACATAGTATAATATGTTCTACCTAATGAGTGCGTTGATTGTCGTTTAAATACTAATCCGTGCATTAAGACTGACATGAGATTAAGGCTAATAGCTAGGTGCTCACGTTAAACCCTGACAGATTCTATCTAAGTCGATGATGTAAATTCAATATTTGCATATTTGCCGGTTTGAGTTCGCATTTTTAGTATGAATCTGAAGCCAGTTTCAGACAACTCGCGAATATTACCAAAAGTTTCAGGCGAATATTCAATAGAATTAATCGGCAGCCCTTTGATTCGGGGTAAAAATACCGACTCTAGCGGGAACATGTGCGACTACTGAATATTCATCATCGCCAATCGTCTATACTTTTGGTGGATCTTCTACACATTGTGTTCTCGCCTTTACCCGCTGAATATTCGGTACTGTGTGGGACCTATTTAAGGAAGGGTTAACGAATAATCGTCTCGTACATCGAATATTTTTCATTTCTGTCTGACAGGATGCGTCTCCATTTTCGGTTTCTGTGTATTAGTTGGCGGTACATAACTTTTATCAATATTTGAAAATCAAGCAATGCGATTGGGTAGTCGAGTAATTCATAGAATCCTTTAGCCAAATTTTTATCGATATTCGTGAATCATGTGGGAGAAATAAATACAAAAAAGTCTTTGGTGAATTATTAGGACGAAAATTCTATAAAAAATAAAAAAAAAAATTCACGTAAAATTTTCGTCAATAAATGTGATTTGTACGTGATCGGCATATGCAAATATTTCATCAAGTAAACGCCATTAGATTGTAACCCAAATCAGTTGTTCTTATTTGTTAAAATAATACTTATATAAGAATATTAAGTATCAATAAAATGAATGAATAATGAACTGCCTTAAAATTGACTATTTCAATTCAATATTTGTATTAATAAATTACAATTAGCTGTATTTGATTTATTTAGATATTTTTGTTTATTGGAATTGAAAGTAATAAATTTAAATAATCAATGTTAATTAGATGACATTTGTGCAGGTATAGTTCATTTGGGTGAATTTTGTGGATATGGATTCTGTACAAGTAACCTTTGTGTAGGTGAACTTTTTGCAGGTGACCTTTGTGCAAACGGATTTTGTACAGATGGATTTTGTGAGAGTGATGGATTTTGTATATATACAGGAAGTTGACACCAGACCATACCCAAATGAGACTGACTAATTGCATGCAAATTTCGCATATATAATTCAACTAATAGATCAAAAAATTATTCCTTGTTTAAAGCTTATAACCAGAGTAAAATAATTCAAAAGCTTTCTGAAGTACGGCGGCACTTCTAAGTTTCTACGTACTTATGAGTATTTTTAAGAAACATTTAAGGAATTTGGAAGAGATTGAGATCCCTATGGGTCTTTTGAACCTAGGCCACTGCATAACAGGCTCACCAGTCTATTTTGACTAAACATAATAGTTTCTAAAAGGGGATAAATCGATCCTTTTTGCCTGAAATGTTTTATTTATTTTATTGAGCATTCCCGATATTAATTTATATATATATACTAGGGGGAGCCCGTCGGCGTTGCACGGCTATAATATAGATACCTAGATGGGTGGGGGTGGGATTGGGGTTAGTTAGAGATGCATAATATCTAAGCTATTATCTGACTCGATCGCACGATAACTTATCCCACGATTTCACTCTATGCCTGTGTGTGTGTGTGTGTGTATGTGCAAGCACGTATGAGTGTGCGTGCACATATTTACATTCGTGGGAAAGTGTAGCTCTCTACGTCGACGGGTTTTCAGGTAATGCCCAAATATATAGTAAAACACGAATTTTTTGTATGGCAACCCTACGAAGGAGTTGCCCGATTGTTCCATTTTCGAACTGTATTTGCAGTTTTTATGAAAATGCTGTGTACAAAATATGAGCTCTACAGCTCGATAAGTTCTCAGGCAGCTAATAAGTATATGGCAAAACCAAAAAGGAGTAACCCGATTTAGTCGATTTTTGAAATTTTATTTGCCATTATTATGAAAATACCACGTACGAATTTTTTTATATGGCAACCCCATGATGGTGCTGCCAGATTGGTCCCATTTTCAAACATGATTTACATTAAAAAAAAAAGATGCCCGTGTATAAAATTTCAGCCTTCTACGTCGACGCGTGAGGCAGTGTCCAAATATATAATGAAAACCTAAAGTCTTGTATGGCAACACCAAAAGGGGGTGCCCATTTTGAACTTGTATTTGCAATTTTCATGAAAACGCCGTGTACAAAATTTGAGCTCTTCACGTCGACGCGTTCTCAGAAAGTTTCCAAATATATAGAGAAAACCAAAGTTTCGTATGGAAACATAAAGAAGGGGTCGCCCATTGAAACTATTTTTGTAATTTTATTTACTATTGCTATGAAAACACCATGCACCAAATTTAATTCTCCACATCGACGCGTTCTCAGGCATTGCTCAAATATATAGTGTAAAACGAAATTTGTCTATGGCAACCCTACGAAGGAGTTGCTTGATTTGTGCCAATTTTCAACTTAAATTTACATTATTTTTAAAGACGTCGTGTATAAAATTTGAGTTCCCCACGTTGTCGCGTTCTCAGGCAGTTTCGAAATATATAGTGAAAAACTAAAGTTTTGTATGGCAACCCTACGAAGGAGTTGCGCGATTTAGTCCATTTTTGAACATGTATTTTCAATTTTTATGAGAATGCCGTGTACAAAATTTCAGCTTTTCACATCTACTCGTTGTCAGGCAGTTTTTTACGTCTCGACAACAGCACCATCTATCGTATCCGAAACTATCCTATCTCTCAAGCTGGAGCGAACGAAAAAACATTCACAAAATTTCATTGAAATCGGTTGATCGGTTTCGGAGATTAGCATGTACAAACACAACACAGTGACACAGTGGATTTTTGTATATTAAGAAGAAATTAAGATAAAGATTTCCGTCATCACTAATTGTCGGCTGCAGGTGATATTTGCGCTCAATCTATCTATTGACATTAGCTTAAATGATTTTGATAGCGTGTCTCGGAATCATTGTCGGTATTCGTCCAGATTCCCCTGAATGCAGTCATATTTCTATGGAATTAATAATTTTTAAATATAGCCCTACAATAGCCTTATCATTTGGCCACCTAATTTTAATTTTGTCATCATAAACGTATTAATATTCACACATTTTTTATCATAACAATTGGGATCAGCTCCCATCAGTGATGTTGAACTACTTTCGAAGGCCTATGATTGAAAATAATAATAAGAAAAAATCGGGCAAGTGCGAGTCGGACTGACTCGCACACGAAGGGCTCCGAACCATCGTACAAAATTTAACACTATGTATATGCCAAAAAGCACGTTTCTTGTATGGGGCCCCCTTTTTTTAAATTTAATTTTATTTTTATTATTTGATGTTGTAGCAGCAATAGAAATGCACACCCCATGAAAATTTCAACTGTCTACTTATTACGGTTCATGAGATACAGCCCGGTGACAGACGCACGGACATCGGAGGCTTAGTAATAGGGTTCCAGTTTTTACCCTTTGGGTACGGAACCCCAAAAAGAATTTTTAATCTTATTGAACTATAAATAAATTCCAATCCGGTGCGAAATTCATGTCACGATAATCTTGTTACATAATTACGTAAACAGCACGGCAGTCAAGAATACAAAAAGTTTTTGGGATTGGTAAGTTTCCCTCTTGAAATCTTTTTCTGGTTGATTGTGAGCAATTCGACCTTGAATGTAGGTCACATTAGGACCAAGGAATTTTAGGTCTCTATACATGTTTTATGCACCGTTCTACATACATTAAAGGATAATTTGAATTGAAAAGAAAAATTTCTTATTTGACATTTAAAGAGATTTTAAGAAATTTATTTACCATTTTTATCAATTTTATCTATAGTATCCATAAATTTTTGTAATTACAGGAAATAAACACATTTCCGAGATAGCAACTATGGCCCTAGACTTGTTAGATGCTTCAAGTTTATTCAAAATACCATATCGGACTGCGGAAACATTACAAATCAGATGCGGCGTGCATACTGGTCCTGTGGTAGCTGGGATAGTTGGCTCCAAGATGCCTCGTTATTGCCTATTTGGAGATACTGTGAATACAGCTTCACGAATGGAGTCAACTGGGGAGGCCCATAAAATTCATATAACTGAAGAAATGAATGATGCCCTCGTGCAAGTTGGAGGATTCAAGACAGAACATCGAGGATTGATTGACGTCAAAGTTTTTATATTCAAATTTATCTGCGAAACTTGAATTAAACTTTTGCTTTTACTTTATACAGGGAAAAGGACTTATGAATACATATTGGTTAACGTGTAAGGATGGACCTGTCATTATGCGGGAAGAGATTTCATGGTTTGCAGATATGCAACCAGTTTTCCTTCAAAATATTAAAAATGAAAATTTCAGTAGAAAAAAATAGGTTGAAAAGTATATAGAGAAAATTTTTCCATCAGTGGTTTCCGTTATTGAATGGATTCTTTCTACGTTTAGTGAATGATATTGAGAATTATGTGTTTCAAAATAATATTATATAAGAAGAGCATCCCGTTATGACTCTAATAAATAAGTTTTCTTAGCTTTTGATATTTGTTTTATTGATTTAATAAAAGTATTGTTTTTTTTTATATATAACAATCTAGGACTATGCTCTAGGAGTTTGTTCTTCTTCAGAATAGTGACAATAATTACACACTTCATGTGTCATGATAGAGGACCTTACTATTTCTTGTAGGACGTCAATATGTGTTGATTGTATATAGTTACTGCAAAACCTTCAATGTATTTTTACAAGATTTCGGATTTAAATCCCCGCAATGAAGATAGAAGTTGCACATCTCCGATGTAATGATGAAAGCACGTCAGCACGTTTGAGCGAGGACCCAAAAGTCCCAGAGATGGCGACACTTTCCTCCAAATGCGGCGAAGTCAGCCCCAACAAAATTAAGCTAGAGATTACCCCAGCCGGAGAATGGAGATCCATAGAGAGAGGCCCGTGCAAGATCGTTTGAGGAACGGAGAAAAAAACAAAATTGCATTGTCAAGACGTCAATCACGAGTAGATAAAGCTGAACAAAGCAGATCGGAATTTATTTTTTAAACTAAATCTAAAAATTGTAAGTGAATTATAATTAAAATCGAGAACATCGGCAAGTGGATTTTCTTGTATTATTTAATCCCACACCGAGGATTTTAAATAAAATTACAGGAATTTTTGGATCAGTTAAAGAACGGGCAAGCTGCAAAACAGTTTCCCTAGTCCCGCTTCTTTTGGGCTGTACAAAACAACAAAGAAAAGCTAAGTAATTCTATTTTAATTCCTTGTAATAATTGAAATCAAATTGGAATATAAAATTCGCGCTATTACTCTACCTTTTCGTAAAAAAAAACTTCCTATAAATGAGATCGAATTGAGTTACGAAATTAACCCTACTATTCTACATCTTAGTAAGAAGTTCTTCTAATTGAGATCAAATTGCGATATCAAATTAGAACCACTGTTCTACATTTTACAAGAAGTTCCGTTTATTACAATCAGATTGAACTACAGGGCTATCGCTGCTACTCTACGTTGTATAAGAACAAAGTTCCGAATAATAAAATTACATCGAGACACCGAATTGTCCCTACTGTGTTACATTTTGATCAGAAGTTCCAATTATCGATATCAGATTGAGATACATATAGAACCATCTCTGCGGTTCTGCGTTGTGTAAGAACAAAGCTCTTATTGTTGAAATCAGATCGAGATGGAGAATTGCCACTACCTCAGTATTATCGTAGGGAGTTCCTGTAAATGAAATAGAACTCTGATATGAAGTTCTTAGTAATAAGATAATTAACAAAGAAACACGATATTTAATACTCTTAAATTCTATTTATTTAATTTTGTTTTGTTTTGTCCACTTCAAAATGTTTCTGCGCGATTATTATTTACCCGCCGTACTACCGTCCGAACGTTCTAGGGGGATGTCTGATCTGCAAGAAAATAAAAAGTATGGATTTGAGTATAACGACACTCAGTGGGTTTTCCTATGCTAATACATTCAAATTGCTCCTTTCGGTCTTGGATCAAAAGCCGAACAGACGATTGATCCACCATTCATTCACAATAACGGCATAGTAGTTCAACGTTATTGTACAAATAGGACAGATCTTTTACGGGAACGAGTACGGACCAGGTTCCCTAGACAATAGCGGCACTATCCAACGCTATAGTCTAAATAATATCATGTCCTGTGAGATCGAGTACGGACCAGGATCTTTCAACAATAGTGGCATCAGTCAACGCTATTGTAAAATACGAATGATCGAGTACGGACCAGGATCATTCATCAATAGCGACATACGTCGACACTATTTAAACACATTTGTGATCGAGTACGGACCAGGATCACTGAACAGAGCGGCATAAGCCAACCCAATGTGTCATGCGGGATCGAGTACGGACCAGGATCCGAAGATTAATAATCAAACAATGGGTAGTGCTTTAATTAGTCCGTATGACACTGCGACTAATCAAGAGCACTCCCGTTTCATTCCGTTCAAACAAATTTTCCTATCTACCTATTATATAAACGTTCACGCATTCATTCACTATTCACAACATCACAATTTTTATCACGTCTACCTATTACCCACACGTTAGACACACATCAAACACACATTAAACACACATTAGATTATCGTACTAATACTACACTAGTTATACTTTACATAATAAATTAAATACCCACTTTTCTATTTCGTAACACTTTTAAATCCGCTAACTAAACTTATTTCTATATTTTCGCTGTCACTTACTGAATTTGAATGTGACGAGATTTGTCTTCTAAATTTCCATATACCTCGGGTTTTGTTTCACCAAGACCCCTCGGTTATGGCGCACCTTTTTACCATTTAATTTTGGTTTTCTTTCGAGAAAGGTTTATGGTCCCGCGTTTATTGCGGTCTATCGCCTCACCGTCGCTATCTAACCCTAACCCTCAGCCGTTTTCTTGTAATTTCTACACATTTCGTAAAAATATTCTTGAAATGCAACTAACTACTTACATGTATTTCACATTAGCTTAGAAATTAAATTGAGATAGATATAAGAACGACGTTCCTGCCATCGAAATTGCACTAGAACATAAGACCGCAGTCCTTATTAACTCAGAAATTTCGCATAAACACTTTTATATGCCTATATACCTACACGCACGACAAACTGTCAGTACGAGCTCATGCATTTCAACACCGCCTCAGTCGATGAATGTTAAGCAAAGTTTTAAGACAATCACTTAGAAGAATTAACACGAATTACGCTGGTAACTAGTGAACTCGACTTCAACTGAAGACATCAGGGAAGTGTTCCTGGGGAGTCTCCACAGACAACCTGCAACGATCTTACAGATTATCAAGCAGAGAATCCCCGAGCCCAACTTCCCCGTATTAACCGTTTAACCTCACTTAATGTTATCAAAACCGCCGGCACTTTCACTAATTACTTAAGTTGCGCGAACCGACTTACTCCACTTTTAAGGTAATCCTTTCAGCCGTGTTATCATTACCCAAAGTTCTACGATTTTCCTTCCGGCAACCACTCAATAAATAGAAAATGTAAATAAGACTGTAGGTTTTATTTTGACAGTCTGACTATCTGGCGAAACCAATAGACGCATTCAGCGCAACTCGTTGAGTTTACGTAAAGTTCTTCGTCAAGTTTCGACTTTCGTTCAAGCAAGGGCTATTAGCGAGGGGACAGAAGAAGTCAACGACATTGCCCAGCAAAGCAAATACTAGGAATCTAGTAGGGGTCATGACGGGTCACTGGGCCATAGGGGACCATGCTAGAAGACTGGGAATAGCGGCGAACAATTTCTGCAGGAGTTGTAGGGACTCGGAGGAAATTGAATCCGTCAAGCATGTGCTTTGTGAATGCCCCGCTCTGATGAATAAAAGAGGTAGGCTACTAGGTAGCTACTTCTTTTCAAGTCTGGGGGAGCTTCAAAGCATAAAGTTCAGAGACATCCTGAGTTTTGTGAGTGAGGCAGGATGGATCTAGGTTAAAGGTCTTGGATATATCCTGAGTTTCCCAAGGAAAGCAGGATAAATCCGCGTCTTGAAGGGTTATCTCATGAGGTCTAGGGGCACAATGGACCCTTCGGAGATCTAAGTGAGGCTGGCTGGTTGTCTAGCGGCACCTCTCTTACCTAACCTAACCTAACCTAACTTTGCCCAGCAAAACTAAGAGAGCTTTCAGATCGACCTATTAGATGAAAAAGTGGATACGGAATTCGAACTGACTCAAGTAGACTATTTTATAAAAGCGAAAGCTCAAGTAGACGACTATCCTAGTTTGAGTAACTTAAGATTTTGTACTCTCCATTTCACTGCAAATATTGGAGAAGAATTGCTCCCTCGCTTACCGCTCGGCTGGAGCAATTATCATTTAAGGAAATTACGTTACAGTATTATTATGTGGGGGATTTGATCGGTGTATCCATCAGAATAATGCAGTTTTACAGCATACAAGAGGTGTCGTTTGAATAAAATTGATCTTTACTTGAACAGCCAACATGTAGCCCTAATTTTCTGTCATTATTTTCCGAGGTGCCTGCAGGTCCCTCTCCCTCAATCTATACGTCTATATGATGGGAGTACTTACTTGGAAAGAGATGGATTTACAGTGACACGATATTTCTAGGATCCCATCCATCCGGGTGGGTAACCCACTACAGCCTACTGTATATGCCTTACAGTTGAGATTACTAAAAATGTCAATCCTTCGTAATAAGGCGCTTGATCGAACGCCTTCGATCGAGTCTAACATGCTATTCATTTAGGTAAACCTCTGGGTTAGTTCTGAACCCTCTTTTCTTAAAATGGACTGAAAATTTTCTTAATCCAACTCATATTAGACGGAGTTACTTCTGACCATTTTATAATCCAATGGTATACCGCAAGGCTCTGTTCTCTTTCCCAGCTCTCACTTTCAATCCTGTTCATAATTTTGAGACGATAAGATCCTTGATTTCGTGTACTCGTTCACTTCTATAGCTGATTTCCGCTGGAAGTTTATCGTTGACAAATAACGTCACATAGTTAGTTCACTAAACAATGAGCTTGCCATAATACCAGCTTGGGGCAGAGGGACAGAGAAGTTTGGCGGTTAATAGCAAAAATAACTTTGGATAAATACATGTTAATGGTTCTTGCATTATACAAATCCCCATGTGCACAGAATCGTTGTTTTTGCTTAAGTGAATATCCCTGTGATATTGTAGTGGTAGGAAATTTTAATATAAACTGGTTGGATTCAAATAATAATTATTGAAAAGATATTGAAAATACATTGATCATGAATTCATGCCAGCAGATAATTGTAAGCCCAACTAGAATCACACAAACCGCGGTGATGACAAATAGTACATTTTTTTTTAGCAAAAACGGATAGTACATTAAATATTTCGGATCATGAAACAATCGTTTTCAGTCGTGAAATTAGTGTAGCACAGACCCACAGAAGAACAAAAAGCATTAACATTTTAAACTACAACAACAATAGCTTCGTTAGTGAAATAAGAGATGAAAATTTCGATTGCGTTAGCAGATCCGCGAATAAATTGACAATGAGCTTCCAAAATAAAATTTATCGTGGTACCAGCAAGTTTTTGTACAGAAAAGTTTCCAGCATTTTGATAATGAGTGGTTTAATATAGACTTAAAAAGACTAAAAAACATTAAAATTGTAAAAAGGGATCATGCATGTGTTTATTTTGATAATCTTTTAGAGGAAGGTAATTTTAATTTAGTGAATAAGTTTAATGAATTTTTCGTAAAAAGTTTGATATATAATAAAAATTTGATACCGCATGTGCAATATGAGAGCCTAATAAACAAAGTAGAAACAAGATTTAAATTTGTGAGATTAACTTTAGATGACCTTGAAACCACTATACGTCAAATCAATAACAAGAAAGACAGTAACTTACTTAATAAACATATGATATTAGATTCATTCACGAAGCCAGGCCGACCACTACTTGATATAATCAACAAGTCGTTGGAATGTGGACAGTTTCCAGATATATGGTAAAAATTTATAGTTACTCCAATTGAAAAAGTAAAGGGTTTTCCAATAAGAGGTGTTATTTTAATTAGCCCGATATTTCGGTAGATGTCACTTGTGGAGCTGTCATTTTTTGACATTTGACAAGTAGAAACTACGCCATTAATAAAAATGGAACGATACACGATTCAACAACGCATTGAAATTATTAAAATTCACTATAAAAATGGTGAAAATGTGGCAGACACAGTTCGTAAAACTCGAACGTTTTTGGGTCGTCGTGAAGCACCTTGTCGGACCGCAATACAGAAATTGGTAGAAAAATTCGAGCTGTCGGGACAAGTTAGTGATGTGAAGAATAAAACCCGTGCACGTCGCTCAAGAACAGCCGAGAATATTGCTGCTGTAGCCGAAAGTGTTGAAGAAAACCCAGGTTTGTCCATTCCTCGTCGTTCTTTGGAATTAGGCATTCCACAAACGTCATCACACCGTATTTTGCATAAAGATTTGTGCCTTAAGGCTTATAAAGTTCAGTTAACACAAGAACTCAAGCTGGCCGAACATCAACAACGTCGAGTCTTTGCTGATTGGGTCCTTGAAATGCTTGAAAATGATCCGGAATTCCATCGAAAACTCATCTTGAGTGATGGCCTCGTCAACAACCAAAATTGTCGCATCTGGGGCTCGGAAAATCCAAGAGTTATTGTTGGAAAGCCTTTCTATCCTCAACGTGTGACTGTTTGGTGCGGTTTATGGTCCCGCGGGGTCATTGGACCTTACTTTTTCGAAAATGAGGCTGGAACAACAGTTACGGTGAATGGATTGTGTTATCGACAGATGATTAATGATTTTTTATGGCCGGAATTGGATGGTATTTATCTGGACAACGTTTACTTTCAACAAGGCGGCGCTACGTGCCATACAAGAAACGAAACCATTGATCTTTTACGGGAAAAGTTTCCGGACTGTGTTATCTCTCGAAGAGGTGATCACAATTGGCCAACGAGATCTTGTGACTTAACACCTTGCGACTTCTTCCTTTGTGGCCACGTCAAAGAGAAGGTCTACGCCAACAGCCCAGCGTCGATTCGAGACCTCAAAGGTGGAATTCGTAAGGCTATCGAGGACATAGGGCAGCCACTTTGCGATTTGGTTATGGAAAATTTCATGAAAAGGATATGGTCTTGTAGGCGTCGTCGTGGTGGTCATTTGGCTGATGTTATTTTCCATTATTAACGGCATACCTTCCTCTTTATAATGAAATAAAGAACAGATCATTTATCTCAAAAAATGGCGTTTTTCTTTGAATATCAAAATAACACCTCTTATTGGAAAATCCTTTAAAAATCGGCAGGAATTGTGTAGGGTTTAGACCAATTAATACTATCCTATTTGGAGAGAATATTAGAGAAAAGTGTCTATAGACAATTTGAGACGTACCTTGAAATGAATGAATTGATAGTAGAAAATCAGTCTGGCTTTCGAAGGAATCATTCATGCGAAACTGCTATTAATGTGGTCCTTAGCGTACTGAAAGAACAATAGCAAGGAAAAAATGGTAATATGTGTATTTCTGGATTTGCAACGTGCTCTTTAGACAATAGACAAAGACATACTGCTGCTATAGTTGTAAGAAATACTGAGTGGCTGTGGTTCAAGAATTTTCTAACTAATAGTTAACCTCGGAGTTCCTCAGGGGTCTGTGTTGCAACATTACTGTTCGTGATCTACAGGGGGGGGGGAGTAGTCTGTGAAGCGCAATGCTGAACAAGGTGAAAGCTATATAAGAGAAAAGCATGCATACTTGATGGATGAAATTTTGTTGGTTTGTTGTTTAGGTGTTTCAAGTTGTACTGAAGATCGTTTTGGCATTTCCCACGAGACTGCGTACAGTAAGCTAGTATGGGTGAAAGATACCATATGCACGAGTTGGTACTTCTCACGGTGAAATTGAAATTGAGATTTTTGACTGTGTGGGTACTGTAGTAATGCTAGGCAGATGGCCAACGAAACAGACATAGCCTCTTGAGCAGGGGGCGAAAGGATGTCTTAGTTGATGAATAAGTTGATAAATGACGGAAATCAGGTATATATTATGTTAGTAGTGCTTATACGGTTAGTATGCATGGTCAGCTATAAGATTTAAATCGTGAATCTCGAAGCCTATCAGACTGAATTGGGCATATCTTAACCTTCACGTGGTCCCTCCTGACAGCGCCCATAAGGATTATATTACCTGTATAGGCCAAGTACAATTCTTTCAGATGTTGCAAATAAGATCTAGGCCCGAACGGAGTTACCAGTGTCGTTTAAAAAAGATATTTTGCATTAAAGATTGAAACTGGGAGTATTCATGGTCAGTTGATCATGTTTTACGAAAGCTATACCAAATGGGCGGCCCGACATTGGCTAACTTGGTACTACGGGGTTGAGGAGCCTTGGATAACAAGGTTTTATCCACCTCAACTTGGGATGGCTTCGTGGTGGCTGTTGTATAGGGTGCCGTGACCCGAGATCGGCAGAGATTGGAGAGATAGGTCTCGCATCTACCAGTAAGTTGATGTCATGTCATGCTCTATTGGCACACTGGAACTCGTTGTTTCGTACATGAGGACGTTGATTGTCAATAACAATCCGAGCATGAAGAATGCCGTGGGATTAAGCCATACTTGGAAGGTCCTCACGTAAAACCACAAGGAACTTTGTGTTCGTGATCTACATAAATGATCTATTACGAGTTTTAAAACATGCACAAGTGGCATTGTTTGCGAATGATGCTCTCTTGTTTGTAGTAAATTACAATTTAGTGATCACGATCACATTTTCTATATATGTAAGAAGATTGCAAAATAAATCGGTTTTATCCGAAGAATCCGACGAAATTTATCATTAGTGTCTGAAATAAATATATATACAACGTGATTATTAAACCGCACTTCGAATTCTGTGCTTCAGTTCTTTTTTTCGTGTAACCAGAAGTAAATACCTCAACTACAAAGACTCCAAAATAAGGCAATGCGTTGCATTTTATATTGTGATAGATATGCGAGTGTAAATTTTCTGTTACAAGCATTAGTGTAGGCCAAAGGTTAAGAATGAACATGTTAATATTTGTATATAAATTAAAACACAATCTTGTTTCAAATTATTTAAGTAGACGTATAAGATACGTATGTGAATGTCAACCATATGCATTGAGAAATGTTGATCAGTTTAGACTTAGAGGTTTTGCAGATGGTAACTCGCAGAACTAGCTTATCTATAAGGGCCTTAATGAATTTAATGATTTGCCACGTAGCATTAGGAATGCTCAAAATATTAAAACTTTTAAAAGAAAAATAGTAGAGTACATCAAAGAAAATTCTAATTGATTCATAAATGTAATAATTAATGTTAAATAGATTAAATGCTAAATAAATGCGTACTACACGAGCTGTAATCTGCAGTCACACCCTTGAAGTCAAATTCGGCCGCACTATGAAATTCCGTGAATTCATCATAAGCAGAACTGTGCGAATGTGGAACGGTTTACTGTATTTTTTCCCCTTAGCTCTGAGCCGTAAAAATCCAATTAACCTCTTCCCATTATTTCTTTCTTGCCAATGTTGAGTTATGGCATCATAGGGTATCCCCTGAGCTTTGGCAACATCATAAAAAAAACAAGCATTTAAAAAAATAAAGCATTCAGAAACAATATTTCCAAGACCAATGGACTACCAAAATGGAACTGAAACAGCATTTCTAATCTCGGGCTTAATCTTGTCGAAATATAATGGAAACTCTACGACAAGAATACAAGAAACAAAGATCAAGGATAGACACTTTAGTAGCTTTTTATTACTTACCTGAAATTTTTTCAGAATAACCTCCATGAGCTGATGGATCTTGATGTCCTTTATATGACGAGAAGTTATACATTTTACTCACATGGTGGAGCTCCGCCGCACAAAGGGCGAGAAGTTTTGTAATGGGTAAACAATAATTATCTGGAAAACTGGATTGGACGGCATGGTCCCCTTCCATGGTTTGGGCCATAGCATTCATTTAATTTTTATTTATATGGACAGGAGATATTGAAACAATTAGTACATGTGTTAGAGATTCCCTCAAGACATCAGCTAATTGAGAAACTGAAGCCATTGTCTGAGAGAATTTAAGAATTTGAAAGGATCCTTGGAGAGATTAGCAAGGATCCTTTGTAGACGAAATGGAAAAAAATTTTAAAAATATTATTAATTGCTGTAAATAAAATTTTAATTATATTTCAGCATTTCATTAAAACTTTAACGGAAGAAAAACAACTGATCCTACTCAAGACCTAGTAGATTTCTAGTCATCAGCCCTTAGTTAGTTGCAATTTTCAGAAAGCTTATGATAACGATTATGATGCATTTAATTATGGAAATTTTATTGCTTGTAAAATTACCCATGTACTGCTCTTAATTCACTTCATCTTGTAATTAAAGGGCTTTCCAATAAGAGGTGTTATTTTGATATTCAAAGAAAAATGCCATTTTTTGGATAAATTATCGGATCTTTATTTCATTATAAAGAGGAAGATATGCCGTTAACAATGAAAAATTACATCAGCCAAATGACCACCACGACCACGCCTACAGGACCATATCCTTTTCATGAAATTTTCCATAACCAAATCGCAAAGTGGCTGCCCTATGTCCTCGATAGTCTCACGAATTCCATCTTTGAGGTCTTGAATCGACGTTGGGCTGTTGGCGTAGACCTTCACAAGATCTCAGTGGCCAATTGTGATCACCTCTTCGAGAGATAACATGGTCCGGAAACTTTTCCCGTAAAATATCAATGGTTTCGTTGCTTGTATAGCACGTAGCGCCGTCTTGTTGAAAGTAAACGTTGTTCAGATCAATACCATCCAATTCCGGCCATAAAAAATAATTAATCATCTGTCGAAAGCGCAATCCATTCACCGTAACTGTTGCTCCAGCCTCATTTTCGAAAAAGTAAGGTCCAATGACCCCGCGGGACCATAAACCACACCAAACAGTCACACGTTGAGGATAGAGAGGCTTTCAACAATAACTCTTGGATTTTCCGATCCCCAGATGCGACAATTTTGCTTGTTGACGAAGCCATCGAGGTGGAAATGGGCCTCATCACTCAAGATGAGTTTTCGATGGAATTCCGGATCATTTTCATGCATTTCAAGGACCCAATCAGCAAAGACTCGACGTTGTTGATGATCGGCCGGCTTGAGTTCTTGTGTTAACTGAACTTTATAAGCCTAAGACCCAAATCTTTATGCAAAATACGGTGTAATGACGTTTGTGGAATGCCTAATTCCAAAGAACTACGGGGAATGGACAAACCTGGGTTTTCTTCAACACTTTCGGCTACAGCAGCAATATTTTAGGCTGTTCTTGAGCGAGGTGCACGGGGTTTATTCTTCACATCACTAACTTTTCCCGACAGCTCGAATTTTCGAGTTTTACGAACCGTCTCTGCCACATTTTCACCATTTTTATAGTGAATTTTAATAATTTCAATGCGTTGTTGAATCGTGTATCGTTCCATTTTTCTTAATGGCGTATGTCAAATGGCAAAAAATGACAGCTGCAAAAGTGACATCTACCGAAATAGCGGGCTAATTAAAATAACACCTCTTATTGGAAAACCCATTAGTACCGATTATGTGATATCTCTGAATTCTAAGGTTTGAGAATAGTTGTTCCCTTGGACCAGATGGTGTCCCATTAATATCTTTAAGCATTGTATTTAGCTTCGATTTTCAATGTTTTTATGGAATTTCTTCTTATCGTGCTATGTTTTTTTCTTACATCTGAAAAAGTTCTTTTTTAATATGTTTTCATAAAAAAGTGAGTCGGTTATATATGTCCAATTCTCGTAATACGAATTAGTAGACGTTTCTGTATTTATTATTACATTGTTTGTTCTGTTATATAGTGCGCTTTCATTGCCGAACTATTAGTATACCATGTCAGCATGGGTTCATTGAGAGAAAATCTAGGATCACTAATTTGGTGCAATTTTTATCATTTACGTTTCAATTTCGGAAAAGGAGAAGAAGTTGCATTCTAGCACATCATATACAGGGTGTTCGGTAAATAATTAGGATGGATTATGCTAATGGATTCTTTGGAGTGTTTTGATCACACTTTGCTATGGATCTATCTGTCTAACATCACGGATTTTTTGGAAAATGTTTTTAAATCGCCAGACCTCTGTTGACGTAAAATGCATTGAGGTGGATTGCATAAATTTGTTGTATTTGATTAATGTGTATGCACCGGAAAGAAATATCCGTTCTCGGTAACTGATTTATATCCTACAACATAAAATCAATTATGGCTTTAGAGAGCTGCTTACGAGATCAATGATTAAATTCTAAATAACAATAGAGTTATTTTTAAATCAAAATTTAAGAAAGTTCTAAGATTAAAGTTTGTAGTTTAACTCACATAATAAATGTGTTGTAATTATTCTTTGTTACCTTATGTAATCTGAATTACTCAATAAGGATTAAATTTTGTTCTACCTAGTTCGTAACAGAGATTCCTATGTGGACCGTAATAATAATAAACTGATAAATTCAATAAAATACTAACAACATTATGAGCATTAAAGTATAAAAAATTAAATAGAACGGGGATTGAGTTTTACTCTTTCGAAGACCCATATGGATACTGCATTAACACTTCATGTAAATTCGCGTAACTGTCACGCGCGTTGCTTACTGGCAATTTTTCACGCGACGGTGTATGTCATAGGCGCCGTTATATCTCCTCAACAAATTTTACCTGTTCGTTTTGAGCGTGTTACAGATTTGTGTAAATATATAGCTTTTCTACTAGAACATGGATGTCAGAAGTAGTAATTTTTATAAAAATTTTAAATTATAGTCATAAAAATAAATAAATAAAATAAATAATGAAATTTATGTCCCATTCGTTTAATGGCAAAAATAATTGCGTACGCCACTGATATTTTAAAAATAATACTTTTATAAATAATTTATAATTTTCGCTTAATATACATATTTTTATTATTATATATACATATTTATAAAACAAATAAAATATAAAACAAAATTTAATTTAACCCCACTCCCCCACTAAATTACACTAGCTGTGCTACTGAAAATGTTTTTTTTCCAGTTTATTATGCATAAGGACCACATTTTTATCAAAAAATAATGTGATCATTTTTTGAACAGAAATTCAAAATTAATTTGTGCATGAAATGGTGAAGCAGAGAACTAAAAGACACTGTAGTGTAGACAAATGCCAGTTCATGGCTTCATTGCTGTCCTGATGAGATCGCCCTGTACTCCTGATCGAAACACACTGTATAAAGGAGACCGGGGACAAAAGTAACAGCGTCATGTAAGTAACAAGCCCCCTTTTAATGCGTTCGAACATAATTGAGGAGTTTTGCTCTACAGTTTAGGGGTTTTTCACATCAGTTAATTTCAGCCGAACACTCATATCCGTTGCACGTTGCAGAGCTGAATTTGTATATTTGCGTCACTCATGTAACTTTTTTCTAATAAATTTTGTATTTTTCTGTAAACTTATAGTAAATGTGTACCTACTGGGGCGATGAATTGCATGTGCATACCCGTATAGTAGTTTTGTAACTCCCTATATTTTATTTCAACAATTCCTGTGTGGTTTCCAGATAATGAAATATTTATTTTAAAATGCATTATCGGGGACAAAAGTAACACGACACCTCGAGGTGTTAAGAATACAAGTAAAGTTAGCAATTTTTTATACTTATGTATTTTCTTAATGAGTCATTATAGCAATCA